>CADEBD010000312.1:467556-1072750 GCA_902825455.1 Arctia plantaginis | reverse complement strand
GTGTGATGGATGACAGTCAATATATTACCCGCTACATGCTCGCCAAGCCGCCCCCTCGCCTCATCTAACGAATATTAATCAAGTTTGTACGCAGCCCTGTATCCTACACAACGGACCTCTTAATTTTCTTCAAGTACGAAAGTATCTATTACGTTATTATTTTCTTTCTCCAAGTATGCGTGTGTAATTTTTTATCAGCTCTTTATGGTTGGCAAAAACAATCTCTCATTTAAATTGCTGAATCGTGCAAGCTCTTACACAAATCCTCTTTCCTATTTTACTTAAGTAAAACTTTTAGGCTCTTGTGCTTATAAAAAGTTGTATGAGACATATATATTGAACTTTATAATTTATATGAGGGTAGTTGAGCAGTTGAATAGCTGAAAACCTTTCCTCCAAACTATCTTAAAAATGAGCAAAATCTACATCGACTCACCTGTGACCCTCTTTGGTGCCATCGTTTTATCGGTACCCGGAGACATAAATTACAAGTAAAAGTAATCGTTGAAACTTTCCTGTAGCAGTAGGGAGGAGGGCCAAAAGCTTGGAATTTGTGCAGAATTACCTGCCACTGGTTTTAAGACTTGTAATTTATCAGTGAAGGCCCCCGCACCTCAATCGGTCGTAGCCCGGCGGCGACCACCCGAACGTCAAATGGCCCGTATCGTTATTCCAAGTATCTGCCGGAAAATATTAGTTTCGTCGCTGTCATTACTACTTGTTACAGAAGCAATAAGCGTTTAGATGTGTACTTTGCACATTACAAAATCGTAAATAAGAAAAAATACTTGGAATAAAGACATTAGTTAAAGTACAGTTGGTGGTTTTTGAGTACGGTATCTGGGAAAAAAGGCATGTTTTGATTGACGCTGGTAATCGGCTTAATGTAACCTCGAGCAAGTTTTGCGAGGCACACAAACGACCGGTTAAATTCAGAGGTCGACATAAAGTGACGCAATCTCTCACACGTCACATAGAAGGAGCTTTTCGTATAATTCATTTCCCTATTCATATTTGTCTTGGAATCTGAGTCAAATATGTACTGAGAAAAAAAACTAAAAATATCTCTATATACTCTGTATCTATTTACTAGAGACAATTTATTCCTTTTTTTATCATTTAAAACAGTTTAGGATTGATAATCACGTGCAGATATATTCGGAAATAAAACCAGATTTCACTAAATACTAACTTAATCGTGGCAGAACCATACTTCAGCACATATAGGCTGGCTCGACCAAAGTGAAACTATATCCTCACTGAAAACCGGTATAAAGCAATTATTTCGTTATTTATCACTATGTGCGTGAGATTGGAGGAGGCTCAACTCCTAACTCCCCCTTATACAGGGCCTATACACTTAAAGGACTACAAAGCACTTGTTCTGTTAATTGAGATGCAGTTGTCCGTGGGCATACCACACAAAGAAATGAGCAAACGAAATCACTTTCGCATTATAAAAAGGTACCTTAGCGTCGCGTGTCTCGATCGTTGACCTCTAGATATCCTCTCGCCATATTCCGCATTCCCAAAAGAAAAACTTGTCTGCCTTATGGTTTATACTCGTCGTTCAAGTTTACGTGACTGGAAATAGTAAAATCGGATGATGATGTTGATAATGTAGGTCGTAATGGGCCATTGCCAATAAAACCTTATAGGTAAGCGATGGATTAAAAGGAACTGGGTCAGGGCAAGGCCCATACCTTATAAAAATAACGCGCTTTGGTAGGCGGCCCCTTCGTACTAAATGTCGGAAGTGCCAATCGCGTTATCTATCCTAGTTGCTTTTCAAACAATACGTAAACTAAACTTACTAAGCAAATACGCTTAGTTTGACATCGTTCACCTTTGAAAGTTTAAGTAAAGATTTTAATGAAGATTATGTTTTCTGAAATCTGAATAACATAAGAGAAATAAAAATCAATAGTTTTAGCCACAATAAAAGTCCCAGTAAAATAGGATCGAATAAATGGAACAACTAATCACATTAAGATTCTTTTAGCTATTACTTAAGCCTAAAAGGAAAGTTTCATGCACTCAATAGAAGACCGCTTAAAAAGTTTCCCTTCGAAAACGTCAATGGAAAAAGCAGGCCGCAACTTTGCAATATCGCCACTTGTCTTGGCCAAATGAATAATTATTGAAATTTAAATTTTTATTTTGAGTCTCATTACGAACTTTGAAAAGGGTCTTACATCTTGTATAATTAAAGAGCTTTCCATTATATGAAGCTGAACTTAAAACCTGTTAGGAAATAAATTGAAATATTTTAAATCTTTCAATTCATGAGAAGACTTATTATGTTAAATAACACCAGATCAATATCGTTATTGTGTAAATGTAAAGCATGCGACACACAGCAGTAGTGTGGTATGTCGTTCGCGGACGTGGTCATGTATTGTGCTCGGGTCATTTACACCCATCGTTATCCGCAGCAGGCGTCGCCCACACGCACAACGATATCTTCATTTTACAATTTTACACCATAAACGTAAAAGTTAAAACGTACATTATAACGGAGTTCAATATTTTCTTCTTACGTCGATTTTATACATATACATATATATTATAGAATATTATACGACGCCTTTTATTGCAATGACTACAGACAGACACGAAACGTTAAGTATTTACAACGGCTTTTCCATTCGATCTATTGTTACTTACTAGTTTCAATCTTCAGACAGATACGACCCTAAGTCAATATCGTAAGTTCTGGCCACAAACTTAGCGACCGCAGTGGCCGGTCGAAAGTTTCATGTGGCTGATAATTTACATAATAGAAGACTAGGTCTATCCACTATCGGGGTCATCTAAACTTCTGTGGATTAATGTTTTCACGGGCAGAGCTTATCGGGTTTTGAATGAATTTGAGGTTGCTTGCGATAGCGACATCATTATTGATATCCGATTTATATGCAGATTGGGAGAGAAGTGGCAGTATAGTGGGCGCGACTCTGACGTCACACGCCGATAGCGATGCGGGATAGCGAGTAGGGAATATCCTGCAAGCCGCTCGCTTCGCTTCACATAAATAATCAGACTCACCGACCGCCGTCTCCAACTTTGTCGTATTTGAAGATTATACAATTAATCCCTTCCCTTAACATTCCCGTTGGAAGTGGGATCCTTGTATAACTTTTGTGCCATCGACCCGCAGAGACAGAACCTCCATTGTAAGGATTTCACAATTTCGCCCGCCTCGCTGCATTTCACAGAGTAATAATAAAACACCACAATGGTTGCCAACTCTATTCAACATGAGTATCAAAGACGAAGAGCATCAGTGCCGTCATTCAACAAATCAGACATGAGAACAGAATTATTTTTGTTTCGCAAGCACAAAAATATCACACTTTAATTCAATACCTACTAAAATTGGAGATAGGGTTAATTCTTTTTTTAAAGGCAACTTCCGCACTAGGAGTGTATCCTGTGTCGCGGGGGACTTTAAAAACATCCATGAAACGGACACAAAAAACACGCAGACTCAGAACAACAATTTGTAGATCACGCAAAGTGTTGTCCCATGTGGGGATCGAACCCAAAACTCTCAGCGCACTCTTTGAAGTTATTATTCTGTCTTATTTACTTAATCAATATTAACATTTTGTAATAATTTAAAGTTTTAATTTTTAATTATTAGTTACAATTTTTTTTCATATTATTTAAAACTTTAATCAATCGATTAAAGTTTTAAATAATATGAAAAAATAAATAAAATATATTACAGTAGTGTTTTATGTAAATTGTTAATATAAAATCCTGAGATGGTATTTTATAGGATTCAATTTCTAGCCTATTACTTTATATTACACTAATAATTTGTTAAAGGTTTTTTATTTCAAATACAATGCGGTAGATGGGAAGCGCTGGTACAGGTTGCGTTCATTCTCTCTCTGACGACTCTCGTAAACAATAAGTAATTTTGAAAATGGAGGCGAACGTTTGAAAGCACGGCTTTTCCCATAGGTAATGACTGGCAACAATCTACATAAGACTAACGAGTGAAACTTTAGTAGCGTCATTATGTTATAGCGATCGCTCGAGCGCTCTCGAAGACTCGCTCTATCGTCATTTTTCACCCGTCGTCGTATAATCTAGACCGTATTTA
This sequence comes from Arctia plantaginis, assembly GCA_902825455.1. Lineage (NCBI taxonomy): Eukaryota > Metazoa > Arthropoda > Insecta > Lepidoptera > Erebidae > Arctia > Arctia plantaginis. The sequence goes on along the minus strand of CADEBD010000312.1, from coordinate 1,068,636 downwards.
TACTATCCAATTCACAATAAATCAATTAGGTTAACCTGCATAAGTTTTGGTTGCAATTAACTTGTTTTTTTTAGAAATTAGCCACAGTTTATCAAGGTAAAACAGGGTAAAATCAAAGTGTCGTTTCCAACATCGTTTCAATCACGGTCAAAGAATATTTACGTTATCTGTCGGCCAACACGAGCCTAGTAGATAGAGCCGAGTAGCCAATTAGACATTTATTGCGTTATGTTCGTTGCTTCTGTAATATTTACTATGACTTTATTCTGAATAATAATAGACTATTACATAAAAAGCCCTTTGATCCCTATTACGATGGATGAGTCTAAATTGTTTGAAGTTTTGAGTGCTCATTTATTACTCCGTTGTCGTTTAAAAATGTTTATAGTCAAATTCATGTTGTCGCTACTCAACAATTCATGTTTCCGTAAATTTTCGCCAAAGTTTCGCAAAAAAAGCAACTTGAAAGCCAACACATCATTCATCTCTCAACCGAGCTGTCTATTATGAGTTGCAGTTTTGAAAAAGTTGGTAATTAACACCGGCCCGCAGTCCAGGCCAGGTCCCAACTTTTGAAGTGTTCACAAAGTTTGGAAAATACCCCAATAATTAAAAGCGAGGGACTAGGATCATGACTTTTTGTTCAGTTGCGTGATTGGACGAGTCACGTAATTAAAAAGTAGTAAGTGCTTGTACTGAACCTCTAGCTAGTGAGGTTCCTTCATTCTTTTACTATTGAACATTAAAAGAAAGAAACGCGAACGTTATTTTCTTTTTTCGTTTACTTATTCCAATGATAAAGAAAACCAATGTTGTTATGGCGTACACAAGTTTTATTACAAAGCTCAATGCGCCTTTGATGTCCAAGACATTCATTCATGTCTATGGATAACAATAGATTTGTCTTTTGAAGTGTTTCAACGTTTTTAGGAGCGCGGCTTTCCGATTATCGGCTGCGGAACATAATAATCATTAAATATATAAAAAGAAAATTGGCAAATATACTTGTTTCTTGGATAAATTAAAACCATCTTTGTGGCTAGTAGTTTAAACATCAGTAAAAAAAACCATATCCTATCAACTAGAAAAACAAAAATCCAATATAAAACCCTCTAATGCTGCGGGGTCTTGCTGCATTAGTACAGCGTTAGTAGAACTTTATTATCTACAAAGCTATGTTCATAATAATGTTTGCATGGTAAACTTCTGTCTCCGAAATTCGATTAATGTAACTGATATAGAACGTCAGTTGTTCGTTCGACAGCATTTTGTTTTTCTGATACTCAAGCACAGGTTAATAAGTAATGAAGCGGATTCAGCCGAGTTTTGTTTGTTAAAGTGATTATTCAAATACGAAAAACGATTTCGGGTTTTCCTAAAGTTCCCTCATATTTTATTCACAGATTTTTTACGGCTCGTGGAATTTTTTTTCTAAGTTTGACGTTTTGATTTTTTATATAAGCGAATGTAGTTTACTGTATTGAAAGTTTAGGCTTGAGGAGTGAGATGGAAATTGTAAAAAGTTTTTAAATTGTCCTTCAAAATACGAGTTCATTACGCACGACACTTTTATATACATATTAACGTTATTTACAAAGTATAATCCGCAGTGTTATATTACGCGCCAACGGAGGCTACTCGTGGAACTTACTACAAGTTCCACGAGTAGCCTCCGTTGGCGCGTAATAAAAAAATAGAGCATATTTAATCTGAAATTGCAGTACTTGTTTCTTTTCTTGTACCAATTTTTTGCGACCAAAATTTGTTATATTTTAAGTAGAAAAATATTTCATAACAAACTAACAGAAAAAAAGTTCAAGAACTGCATGAAACCTAATTTAAAAAAATATTTAATTTACTTTCGGTCCTGCTACCTATTAAATCTCAACACGATTATGAAACACAATTTCTATTTACTCTAAAAACTAATTTAAACTAATATTATAAACTAATTTAGATACATGATATATTAGGTCTTTACCTATGATGTTGTATTTGTATGAAAATTTAAACATTTTCGCACAAATGCAACATCAAATTATATCTATACAATTTTGACATTTTGGTGGCAGTTTGTTTATCTCTTTACTGTAGAAGTCTACGGGACGAGATGCGATGAAGTCAGCGAAAGCGTTTTGTACTGGCGGGTGTTGAATTTTTCCAACTTCAAAATTATCTAAATTTTGTAAAAAGTAGAAAGCTGTTGGGGCAAGGTCGGGTAAGCTTCCAGCTGTAACTTTTGTAGCTTTGCCATGGTCTGTCGGGAAGTGTGGGCTCACGCGTTGTCCTGGGGAAGTAATGTGGAAGAGTGATTGACCAGTCGTGGTTGTTGAATTGGGAGCTTCTTCGCTAATTCTTGACAATAGACATCTACCGTTACTGTTGTAAAGTTCGGTAAGAAGCTGTGATTTACAAGTCCTGCCCTGGTCCATCAGACAGTTCCTGTAACCTTCCTATGGGTAATATTTTTTTAGGGCACTGATTAGGTGCTGTACCGGTGTTCATGCAACGAACGCTTACAGTTGTTGTACAGGATTCATTTTCCATCGCAGGTAACAATTCAATTCAGATTTCCCTTATTTCTATGCCGATTCAGTAGTGCTTTGACTCGTAAGTCTCGCTGACGGTCGCTTAGTTGGTGTGACACTCAATTATGTAGCTTTTTATCTTACCGGTTTAACGCAAGTGCTTCAATGTTGTTTTGATACTAACTCTAAAGCCCACAGTAATCTCAGCCGCAAATTGAGTTGGATCCGTTTCCACTATCGGCTACAATTCGTCGTTGTTGACTATAGTAACCGGTCGATCGCAAGGCCCGTTCTTCAGTTCAAAATTTCCAGATCTAAAACGATTGAAATAATAATGGACTATGTTTATGCAAGCAGTGTTAGGCTTATACACGTCGTTAATATTTTGTGTTGTTTACGCAGCTATATTTCCACGTAGCAACTCATATTCGAAAATTGTACTAACTTTCAGTTTGTCCATAGCGCCAACAAACTACCACAATTTAACAAAAACATAACACTATCTTAAAATGCTGGTTTGAAAATTTTCATCTTCATAGATAAATACCTATTATTATGTATGCTCTTTACAATAATATTTAAAATACTGTGGTAAAAAAAAGGTTATATTTGCTTAATACTATGTATGTATTACATTTTGTGTCGCAGCGTTATTTTTCTGTGCAACAAATACAAAGAAATAAAGTTTATGGTCTGAAAAAAGAGATTGTACGCGAGATTTTGCGCCTCCACGAGGTTAACGTCTTGAAATGAAATATTTTAATTTATCTTAGGATTAGGAAAACTTCGCTGTTTTTTTTCTAACCAAATCCAAAACATTGTAGTAAATCCTTCGTAATTCGACACGCCAATAACCGCTCGTACAATAAAAGAAAAAGTTTCTAGAACAAACGAAATACGTATTCCGCTTGAACAGTTCGAGGGACTTCTAATATTTAATTACTGTTGTCCGGTAAAGTATACTTTAGGGGTATGTTAATAAGGAAACGGCAAGTTCTCGTTTGGTAAACTTTCCTAGGGAAACTAATTTCATTCCGAGATTATTTCCACTGGTACCCAATCAATTCGTCTATAAAAGCTCAAGGATAAAACCTTGCTATGCTCAGGGAGTTTGCTCCGTTGAGAATCATTACGAAAATACGACAAAATTGTAGACAGTCTCTAGCCGAGAAGGGGTTTTATTTATGGAGGCCAAAGGGCGAAGAGTGTATCTGAGTGGCTCTATTAGCTCAACTAATATTTTCTTCTTCAACTTAATTGTTATGTCGCATTTAAGAGCAGGTGGCTTGTATCATTAGGCCGCCACTGGCGAGTTAATGTCGAGACAAGAAACTTGAGAGCCACTAAGGGAACTTCAACTTGCGGAAATATTTAAACAAATTAAAAACTTTTTCTTTATGCTACTTCCCGAACAATATTCTATGTTTTCATTGATATAGCTATCGTACTTTTTAGATCGATTGAATTACCTTCATTATTGATAAGTACCACAGTCATGCAATTTGTTAATGTACTATTATTGCAAAACAGTAGGGGTTAAATGAGTTGTAAGAGATAAGTATGCTTTTCATTTAGTAGTCATAGATAAATTACATTTGATGAAACTTACAAACCATATTTAAAATACTCGTAAGTTTAAAACTTCCAATATAACTTGTGGAATACAAGCTGTAAGTGATACTGGCAAACCAAGGATTGTTAGCAATACTGCGTTGATTGACGTCGGGTTGACCAGCACTGGCCATTCGGAACTCAAGTCGAAGTAACAAGTTGCATAGTTCCCGAATTCCTTGGAACAACTGACAGTTTGAATTTCAAAATTAGTTGTAGAATGAATAATGGTATTTGTTTAGGATCTAATTTGCATAGCACCTAAAAGCATTACTAGTACTATGATTTGGTTGTGATACTTGTGTATTTATTTTCTATAAGATTATTTTGCTATTTGATTTCTATCCGAGTAGGTACTAAACTTACGGAATTGGTGATTTAAAGATATACCAGTTTAATAATTAAAGGAAGTATCATCGAAACAATGATTTGTGCCAAGGTAAAAAAAATACAAAAACAAACTTACTACCGGTGCTATTATTGCTTGCTATAGGTGAACGCACGCATATGATGTCATCAGATAGGCTGACAAACAAACAAATCAGTTGCTGTGCTTGCAAACAGCGCGTTTCGCGATTGTTCAGATATTAGTTCATCGGGAGTGTTAGCGCGATATCGCGACGGCTTTGATGAATCGTGGTGCTAAATGTATCTACATATGTACTACAGTTCCACATGTGACGTGGTATTATCTAACAACACATTCGAATTTCTGTTCCCCGCTTTACAGTGGAAGCGACTGTCAGTTTAATTGACATAATGCGGATACTCGTAACACTACTACTATGAAATTTTACATTAATTCGTAACATTAAAGAATATTATTTTAAATCGTATTCATAAGTTTTATAGGTATGAAATAAAAATGTCCTAGTAAAAATCATAATTTCTTTGGCGTCAAGGCGATCAGACAGACAATATTTTAATTATAAAGCTGAATGTTTGAGTTAATAACACTAATTTAAATTAAACACTATAGTTAAATACTAGGTAGCGCAAAAGTAATCAAACTGTCGGAAGATGCTATAATTTTTCTAAATGGCCTTAAATCTCAGTTCTGCTTTGACAATTGGGAAGTAAAAAGATACAAAATATACGTCAATAAGACTATACTATATACGTAATAAATAAAAACAATATGTATGTATTTCTAAAAAAAAAATGTACGTATTCTTTCAGTAAATCTAGCTTTCATGGTACAAGCTCTGCTTAGTTTTAAGCTATATGGAGTTGTGTTGGCTAAATTATTATAATTATTATTTATTTTGCGTCCATAAAAATATGAAAAGAAGAAATGATTTATTCAATGTGACCGTTATCATTAAGTGTTACCATTATGTTGGATCCTGTGGATTTTTGGATGTATGTTGACATAATTTAAAAAAACCTGAAAGTCATATCACTATATCACTAAGACTCGTTAATAGTCACTTTTCAAAAAATAAATAGAGGAATCCTTAGAACAAATATTGGAGATTCTTTTACTGACTTGACTTCTCTTCTTATTTATATACTTACAGACAGATTAAAAAACACCTTTCTATTAATATCGATCTGTAACTACTGTTTTAATGAAAAGTTCGTTTCGATTCGTTATCAGAAATGTTTACGAACTATTCCATGAGCTGACTGAGGCTTCTATTTAATATAAAAATAAAAAAATGAATTCATAATTGGATCCAAATTTTCTTAAACCTTGGAACCTGACTAGGCCATATATGGTCTAATTCCTCGGATAACTTTTATATTGCCAAGATTTTTTTCGATACACGTAATCGCTTAATTACGCACCAGAAAAATTATGCCAACAACAGAAGTAAAAATGTTCTGTTCGGATAGCGAATTATTATGACAGGTATCCTTTGGGACACACGCACAGTGTCACTCCGTTAAATGAAATATTTAATAATGGAGACAGTACAATCGTAGTGGGATTAAAGAAAATTGGCCCTTTTGTCACGCTGCTACTTTATTGATATCATTTTAGTAATAGCTCACTGTAGTTTGAAGATATTATCTGTTCTCGTGTAAACATGTGCTGCGATTGTCATGGCGTGCTTTGTTAATCAAACAGAAATGTACACACAGGTGTTTGAATGCCGTGAAAGTTTTTACAAGTTTTATGTGTGTTATACTACGGGTATCCAAATAGTCTACAGTAGTGTAATCAGTGATCTTTCGGTATGGTTGACCATCCGGTTCACTTTCAGTGTCAATCCATTACATATTTGTAAGACATTTAGCTTAGTTTGAAAAATAACAATAATAACAATGTTAATTTATGATATAGTCGTGTGTACGTCACTAGTTTTCTATGATATTAAATCGTCCTTCTTTATTTTTTTGATAATATTAGTTATTAAACCACCCGTATAATTGGTGTAAGTGAAGAAGCCTTCTTCTAATAAAGCTCAACCCCTTGGAAACGGGCGGTTGTAGATCTTCAACGGCATATTATAGATTTTGTATAATTTTTATCAAATTTATTTTGATTACTATTTGAAAAAAAACAGAGATGGTTGCTGTTTTTTCAAATAGTGTGTGTTGACCTATGACTTAGTCTACAGAAAAGACGATTTCAAACGATTTAAAAAAAAATAGGAAATAAAGATATTTTGAGTTTGAGTTTGAATATGATAAAAATGTTACTGCTAGAAGCTTCATTTATCTTCGATCTTACCGAAAGTAATATTATCTACGACTAATCAGTCCCACGCACGAAATTGCTATACTTTCTCTTCCATTAAAGATTCGTTTTTAGCAATTCCCTTAATATGTATTTCAATATGTTACTTTTAATTTCTGTTGTCAGAATTACGAGAAAGTATTAATTGTATGTATGTAAGTATGTATGTAATTAAACATAAAGCTCTGCCTGAAACACACATGAACTCTTTACAAGAAGTCATGGAAGTTAACAAATATAATAGAGTACTGTCTAAATAGTACAGCACTTTTACTATGGAACAATCTTTATCATATATACCTGTATTTTAATCCTGCGATATCTGAGGCTAAACTATAGGTACACATTCCAGCCATCTACATGTAAAATTATCTCATACTTCGCTCACTTACCCCAGGACCGGTGTGAAAAATATTTGAGCTAGAGTGGAATTAGCAAAGTTTCCGGGCATTCCGTGTGAGGGCGCCACACATCGCCCGAATATTAAAAGGCGAATTAGAGTGGTCACGCCTCGATGCGTTCATAAATGTTCTTATTTGGGCTCAACTTGTTAGACCACTTGTGGTTACGTGACTCTAGCTGGCTGTAAAATTGGGTTTTTCATTGTGCCTACGTAAGAAACATAAAATGTGGTTTGAATTCATGTAGTATTAGCGACTTAGTGCTTACATATCTCTGCTATAGATATATCTTATCCATACCAGATAATTCTGTGTAATCAAGCAACTAATGCAATGAGATACTTTTATGTTACAATTATACTATGTATTTAAATCTCTTTTACTGACGCCATTTACTCGCTTCGTATATATTCAAACAAATCAAAAGTTAAATCAATAGAGTTAAATCGAAAGGTAATCAGATACAAACATTAACTCAAAAGACACCTCCGAGGTTCGCATTGATCACACCCGAAGTTTGGTTTTACCGTAACGTAGCCCTGGGGAGCAACCCCGAATACCGATCGACTGTCCTTGTCCCACGCTCTCGATTACAAATGCGAAAGAAGGTAATGATGCGATGTAGACCTCACAAATTGACCGTAACAGTACCGCATTAGGTCAGAATCTATGTCGCTGGAATATAGCATAATCTATTTGTTCTTGGCAATATCTTTTTTGATTCGGTCAAATGCCAGACGAGCGCCTATTATGGAGAAATTGATAATGATTGGACTATTTTGATGTCGATCTGACTAAAGTAGTAAATTCCAGAATTTATATAAGTTAATAGATTTTTATTTCTTTACTACTAGGCAAGTAATACAGGTCAAACTCTTCTACAATGTTTTTTTCAGTCACATTTTCCTTCAACAAAAATAAAGGAATATTACTTACACCATTTTACATAGAAAACATTATATAATAGTAGTAGTAATAGTATATACGCATAATATATACTGTCATCAGCTTAAACAATATTATATGAATATATTACCAGCTTTATTTTCATTACACATTATGATATGTATTGTTTTCAACTTTCATACAAATTACTTAGATACACATACATACTTTAATCTATTTCTGTAATAAAAACGTTAATTTAAAAATGTTCTGTATAATTAATTTATAGATGTAGTTAGACCTTAATATTCTCTGTAGCTGGAAAGTACCACGTGACATGTGTTTATTTTCCCATGACAGTTGTAACAGTCTGCGGGAACCATGGTATGTTTACCGTTTCGATTTCAAAGATGATGGCCTCCACCTTATTATTAGTGTCTTGCTATTTATTTATTGAAAAAATAGGATCGCTTCTAAAAAAAATGATGATAAAGATTGCAAAAAAACGAGATCCTTTACCTTCTCTTTACACAGTATTAATGTCAAAGATAAATCAGCGTCCAATGTATGTCCGAAAATTAGGTGTTATTTTTTTATTCACCACAAAAGAGGGTTGCTCAGGGTCGGCCCACAAAAGCTTGGCAATTCTCTCTTAAACAAATCACCACTAAACAAACGTTTCTACAGGTAGGAATAATTCAACGAAAGGTCACCTGTTACGGGTGTTCGACATCGATCATCGGGAGTGCGTCGTGTCGACCTACCCGCGTAATGTTACCCATGGGAGTGGCCAACGCCAGCGACTGCGACGCCGAGACAAAACCCACGGGTCCAAACCTGTCAAAACGAACTTGCTCGCTTTTGTGTACACGCACATTTTATAACACGGGTTTCATACACCCACTGTGTACTCTTACTTGTACCACGATACATGACATATCTGATACACATCTGAAAAGTTAATAAGGAAGGAATTTATAATTAAGTCGTATGTACAGTTACGTATAGCGAGGTGTCACGCGTCGGCATCAACATGAATATTTACTATGCAATTTCGTATTTTAGATTTATCACTGTTTTGTTGCCGGTCGGGGAATTTTAAAAATGCTCCTTCGTGGGCAAATTTAGGTGTCGCGTTATGTAGGCAAATACGGTGACAGCGCATCTCCGCAAGCGTGTATTGTTCATGTCCTAACCGCCGACTTTCCATTTATTTCTCTATGAATACGTTATTACCTACTCGCCCCCGCTTATCAAAGTTTATTTGCAGCGTGTGGTTTACTCTGTACCGGTGCTTATTCGTTATTACAACGGCGGAGTGTTTTATTGCCGGGGCAGGGCTGAAATCGCGAACGGCGCCCTTGTTTTCGCTATACATTTCCTCACGATTTTTTAGTTTTTGAAGTTAATATAATGTTTTTTTGTTGCAGATCGAGGACGCCATGTTAATGTTTGATAAACAAACCAATAGGCACAGAGGTAAGTTCCATTATTTAAGTGAACATGTTATACAACAAACAGAGCAATCGGGGACCTTCATAAATCAGTGCGCCAATACAATCCAAGTATCTAATACTATATATTAATGTCTTCCACATTAATAAAACTATTCCAATAATGTCTTTGTGTAGCTATTCTTACGAGTCTTCGTGATTAAGGTCTAAGAAATAACCGTAGATCTAATATAATCGTCCTTACTTTAATGATATTAACAAAGTATATTTAGAAAGACTTTGTTACAAAACGAAATAACACAACACATTTCATTTTAAAAATAGTAAACCTATAGTATTATACGTTATCCGATACAAAACACGTACTAGCTTACCGTCACTGGCTTGCTAAACATATCATTTATGTTTGTCTTGCTTTATTTCCTTGGCCGTTTTCGCCACACAAAGTCGTCACTTGTTAACTAGCAACGGATAAATATAGGCTCCGACCCTCAATGAAAGCTAACCAGTCTAAACAGACATGTCACTAGCTAAGCAACCTTTTTTCTGATGCTTGTATGCATAGCTAACAGGAAATGAAAGGAGTTCATTTTAAGATGGCAAGTCGGTTGCGGTGAAGTGAAGCGAGACGGAGGTGGCATCGTCACTAAACAGGCCCACCGTTTTCGGTATTGTGCTCTCCCCCATGTTACGACTATTCCCGGCTAATAAATAACAAATCGACGCCCGGATAAAATATACGGTTTCCACGCTAGGAGATTTTGTATTATTGTAAGGGTAAAACGAAAGTTACGTTGAAATTTACCTGTTTCCAATTTCGATGGTTACATTTCCATTTTTTCTGAATATAACTCACATACATGTCATAAACAAGTCAATAAATTTTGTCCCGAAATACTAAAGTGCGGAGCTCATGTAATCAGTTTGTTTCATTGTCCCTAGAACGCATAAGATTTTAATTAAAATCCACGAAAAACGTATCAAGGCAAGCCATCTTTTACAGCCAACGAAGGTTCCCTTGTAGCAGTTACAGCAAATACAATGTTAAATTTGCTTTTGTAATCCCCATTACACAAAAACAGGTTGACCCAAATATTCAGGCTCGGTGAAATAACGTTGCGCCGTCATTTATGCAAGTTCGCGAAAACGAATCCTGTTTCATACCCCTCCAAAGGGAAAACCATCCCTTTCTTAAAGCTCTAAGACATAAAATAATTTACCGATATTCTCAAACTTAAACACCCATTGTGTGTTGTTATTGATATACATTAAACAAAAAGGGCATTATGCCCAAAATACATTCAAAATGTCTTTGGCAGAAGTATTACCTACAAATCAAGAAATTCGTTTACACTTTACTCCGTAATACAAATTAGTAACTAAATAGGAATGGCACATATAATAATTTAATATAAATATTCTTTAGGCGTCCCTAATACTACAGACGGGTTATTTTCCTCGAAACGTAATCAGTTGGGTCGGGTTATCCTGGTAAGAAATGTAAAAATATCCGCTGTTTATTTGTATCAAACTCGGGCAAGAGGCAACCCAAACGCTTATTCAAACTGAATATGAATGCAAACTGCCCCGGCGAACGGCCGAAATGGCGAAAATCAAATTAGGTATGGCGTGAATACTTCACGGCGACGTCGAAAAAAAAAATTGAAATCAAATATTCATTGACTTTCAACCGGATAAGCCGGCCCGCAGCCATTTCAATACATTTTATTATCTATTTTCGTTACGAGGACCACGCCTCGGCGGCGGCGGTGACGCAAACCCCGACACACACCACTATCTTACTACCAACCATTTCCAATATTAATAATCCTAAACGTATTACTGATTTATAAGACACCGTTACGACTAACACGAAAACAAACCATATTGCTCCAAGGCGTGTTCATTACGACAATTCGATAGCTTTTTTTAAAAATTCTAAATGTTGTATGGTTTCTTGAGGCCTAAATAAGATGATATTCAGTGAATTAGGCCTTTGGGATAAAAAAAGGTTGGATTTTAGAGATTGAATCCGGTATACATTTCCTTGTAGTTATAAGCCGAAGCCAAAGTTCAACATTAAAGATATTATTTTCAAATCATATGTCAGAATGTCGAATTAATTTTCGAAAGAAACAAAGTAATTTTCATTGGGGTTTTTATTTTTCGCCAATGTTTCATACTTCACATATTATTTAGGCTATATATCATGTGTTAAATAAAGACTTAATTCATACGGTGATTTTTATGTTAAGCCGTTTTGAATCTGTGAAATAAAAAACCTTTTAGCTTTTTCAGTACATTAAATATGCGCGAATAATGCGTTTAATAGCACCCTTTACTTTTATTTACGACCACTGCCGTTTGAAAAAATAATTAACGGTGTCCCTTTGCCGAAACAATTCCATTGTCTCCCTTCTATTATTTTATTTTTGTATATAGTATACCAATGAGAATTATTCCTATAATCCTAGTGTACATTTTCAAATTCTGGTATTATCAGTAAATACGATGAGGCAGTCGTTTCATAACATAATCAACGAAGCGTCGCTGTATATGTTCACGTTCGTTTGGCATTCAAAGTGTCAACGGAGCTTGAAGTAAATGCCATTACACAAAGGTAAATGCGACGTGTGAGAGGCAAAGTTCATAAATATTAAATTAAAAAAAAACTAGCGCACGCAATCTCTGCGGAGCAGATTCCATTTGGTTGCGCGAACCACCTCACGCGCCTATGGGACGCATTTCTACGAGTGCGTGCCTTGCTACTGTGAAAATTTCACCTCTCACTTTGCATAAAAGTAGTGTCATCTATATTTCATTTCACACACTTCGTGACGTGTAAAGACGCCTATCGCGTGAATCATAAATGGCGATCGTTTTCTTCGAGTGCTATACAATTTCCTTAAGTCGCAAAAGTACATACACACTAGAGTATTTTTAAACTTAATGCCCTTCACGTAGTAGCGTTTCCACACCCTTCCTCTTTTGTTCATAGCGCCTTGTTTACGATATTTCTTGATAAATTATTGCTGTCGTAAATTTTCACGATATATGTAATAAAAAGTAAACTTATTTTACAATTGTAATAAAATAAATATTTACAACTTAAATAACAATTTAATCTCTGAAATATCGATAGAATTTAGGATGATTTTTATGTAATCTTATCTCTCTGCAATTCACTTCAAGAAACACTTCAATTTCGCTATTTTTGTACATGTCGAGGCAATTCTAATAACGGCAAAGCTTCTGAAGTACCTAGAGCTCTCAGACTGTGTAAGACTACAATCTTACAAAGCATCTTAGTACAAAGGAATTCGATCTTTATGTATGTGCGAATGAGGGTTGTTTGTCGGTTTGTATAAGTATGTTCGGCGAGTGCTAAGTGGCTGCACGTGGCTCGGTCTCCGGGGAACATCGGGAATACACAAGCTTTAGGTGCATCTTGCGGATAACCAACAGCCTCTGTTAATATTACGCGTATTACAATTATTTGAGTTTAAAACAATCTTGAGTTTCAGTTATTTAATTTATTGTAAGAGGTTAAGTATACATGTGTTAAAATTTAAAGTCTTACCTTTCATTTAATTCATATTTGAAGGGTGTATTATTTCATACTGGTTCCTTGGCTATAAAATATACGTATAAAACGTAATTTAAAAATTAGTTGTCTTCAAAATTTAGAATGGATACAAATGCTTGTAATGTATTTGCTCAGTGATTACAGATCACGAAAATCGCTGTTTCGATCAGGGTTAGCGACTGGCTAAATTTACATGCATTGTAATCAATCAGATTGGTACTACTTTCATGAGACAATTTTAATAAAATGCGAAAACCTTTTTCAATGTTGATCAGTTGTACCACTAAATAATCTAAATGGGTGAATATGTGTCTTCTGAATAAACTACTTTCATACTAATATAAATGAAAGATATAAATAAAAAATGATATTCATGATATAAATAAAAGGTTCCAGTTCTGTTCATTGGGTTAGTTCTATTCTAATCAGCATAGTCCATATTATTTCATCTAAAAGGACTCATGCCTTCATTAACAACATTTTTTTACCCGCAAGAAATATTCATTAGTGATTTGAGGACAGTTTGCAACTAAAAATAATAATCGAATATGCTTTGAAAAACATAGATGTTATCGCAAAGCTTATATAAATATTAACAAACTTTTGACGCTTAGGACTACTTGGCATTTTAATGTATTTGTGTCAAATATTTAAGTATAAAACTATAAAAAATGTTTTGTAAAATATAATATACAGTTTTAAATAGATTACTTTATATTTGTTTTAATCAGACTCCGAAAAATCAAACTTCATAACCGCACACAACCGGACACAAAGAACACCCAGACTCAGAACAACAATTTGTGGATCACACAAAGTGTTATTCTACGTGGGGATCGAACCCACAACACTTAGCATAGTAGGAAGCGGCGAGGTAACCGCTACAGTTATGCATGCAAATTAAAACAATAGTAACGTATAAACCACGTTCTTTCTCACATACTTTCAGTCTCCTAAGTTTATTTTTGCTATAAGATAGGTAAGTAACGTGACATGCACGAAATACTACTCTACTTACTCTCTATGGAACAGAGGCGCGACAGAGTACGATACTCGTAACTTTATCGAATCCCCGATCAACCAAGTCCTCCGAGGTTTGGTGTCGAATGCATCTCAGTGATGCATCGAAATGAGAAAGTAGAAGGAACACACGGGAACTGGTAATGACCTGTTTACAGAGTGACACTTCTTTCCGCTTTGCACACTTTGGTTTAAGAACAGACAGTTTTGTCTTTTTTTATCTTTTAAATATTCATGCATTCACTACTCTTTAGTATCAATTGCCCTCTTACATATTACAATATAAAAAGTTTGAATTTTAAAGACGAATTACATTTTTGGACCTGTTTTAAAAATTCTTAACGGTTTTAAAATTGTCTAGTCGTTGATAAAATGCCAACATAGGTAAATTATTTTTCAATTTAATTTCATTAACCAAACACAAAAAAAAAAAACAATGTAATCTTTAATGATACGCAGACATATTATTTATCAATCTAAAAGTTAAATAAAATTCGAACTAAATTGTCGGTGGAAGCCAATACTAGTACCCACAAACAAAATGTGCCGCCCGTTATGATCGTTGAATGTAAATCTCCCTTAAGTGAATGAACATGTACATAAATATTATTAATATTGGGTAAGCTTTTAATTTATTACGGCTTATATCTGATTTCGTGGGATTCATTATAAATCAATCTTGTGTATTAACGATACATTCGAAATACTCATATAAAGTTTTTCATCAACATTTAAATATTCAGTGAAATATTTTTGAAGTATAAAATTATTATCATAAGTCAAAACTCTAATGTATAAAACTTCTATCTCAAGCACACTAAACGCAATCTCAATTAATACACAATAAAAAATGTACACTGAATGTGAGACGGTCAGTTTATCAAAAAGAAAAACATTTGGCTACACAAAGTTCTTCGACAAGGGCTTCGAGACTGAGCTGAAATCTCCCTATTTCGAAGATTATGTAAGCTTTTGAAATTTACTACTTGATCTTAATAGAAACAACAACAGAAAGTTTTTATAATTTACCTCCAAGATTTGTGTTTAACGTTATTTCTCCCTAGATCAATGTAATAAGTAAATCTGTTTAAAGCCTTATCCCCAAAAAAAGGACGATGTTATTTTCTATATAGGAATGATTCCAAATAGGATGATCTTTTTGTGAACTGTTATCAATTTATGGGGCACATTTCATTCAGAATCTTATTTCCCTTGTTCACGTGATTCAACCAAACTAAATCACATTCCAGCCGAAGCCCAATACGCCCAATAATTCCATTGGAATCAACAACAATGCCCTCTTAAGAACGGATAGCAATAAATCGAAACCACGAGCATTGATCGTCAATAGAGCATTAAGGAGCTGACGCTTTCACAATATACATTAAGAGTGTGTTTTAGCAAATCACTTCCTACGAGGCCGAACCCCAAAAAGGATGGTTAAAAAAATAGTGAGTGCGGGAAATGACATAGTGAAAATCCATTGACGACCTGCTAACCCGCCTTAAGGTAAATAAAGTGGCTACAATTGAATAGTCATTCTTACCGAGGCCAATGAAAACCTTACGTAAAAACTTATGCATGCAGTGCACGGTCAGATTTCTAACAAACACAAAATCATTCGTTAAATAAATAAGTCCGTCTGTTGTAATTATTATGGAGTGTTAGTGCCGTTTATCGGCGATTTTCATTGTTATTACTTACATATGCTTCGGGCGTGCACGCGATAATAACTTGCCAGTAGATTCACTGTAAGTCTGATAGTAAAATGTACAATTAACAGAGGTATTAAAAGCTGTTATTTTCCGATACGCTTTGTGCGTTTTCCAAATTACTTTTGTGAAGCTATTTTATTATCAGGTCATTTTTGATTTATAGAAATAGTATGCACGAAATGATATGAATATGAATTTTTCTTAATAAGCCTTGAAGAAAAACTCTTCATTTTAATAATTTTATTTTAGTTTGTGGCCATTTAAATTAACTTCTAATTATGTTTACCTTGAAATATAAACGGAAAATCCTTATTGTGAATACCATGTGTTACTTCTATACTAATAGCCAAACATACTGACTGCCGTTGGTCTAGTGGTTAGTGACTCTGACTATTTAGGTTTGTGAATATGGAATAGTTTGGGATCAGACGACCGTTTGTGAAATGGGTGAAAATATTAATTAATATTAAGTTAAAAATAAGATTTTAATGAGTTTTAGGAAATGCAGTATTTTTTTGTTTGAAAAAAAAACATTAAGACTTCTAGAGATACCATAGATTTTTATGCGATATATAATTATCTTGATATGATGTGTATCTCTTTATATTTCTTGCGGAAAACAATAGATTTTTGTTTTAGAAATCAAATTGTTAAATATAAGTTTTATCAAAAAATAAAATTATACAAAAATTAAAAAATAAAATTAAATTAATTTTAAATTAGATACTAGTATCATTTACACTCGTATTTTTGTATTTTTAGTTGAAAATTAAAACTAAAAAAAATTACTACCACAGTGCCAAACACTGATCAAAAGTAAACACAATCAACAATCTCTAGTCAATTTTTAGTAAAGAACAGGAGAAAAATAAACTCAAAGAAAACTTTGACTAGTTATAGTTTAGGTTACCTAGTGACATTTAATAAGTTGTTTAACCCTAATTTATAGATTTTAAATTAATATCTTATGATAGCTTAACTTATTGAAAAACATAAAAAAAGTACCAAAAGAATCACTTTACGTAACGTATTCTTACCCAATTTTAAGCCTCGTCAAGTTAAGTGTAATCTGGTTAGAAGACAATTTCATCGTCCCGCCTATCCATATTCGTATACCGTCCTGGCTGACAGGATGCCGTGCAGTCACCCTCGGGACACCCTTCGGTAATTATTTTCTCTTACAGATCCCACCGTTTCATTGTTGCTATCAAATAGGTTGTTTTTAGTTTACTTATTCATATTAAATATAGAGAAGTTTCTATATATTTGTATAAACATATTTTGCTATAACTATTCTTAAACCTTTCGCTATTTAAACCGAATTGCACCGGTCACGAGTGTACCCACCCACGACCAAGCAATGCGATGAAAACATCAAAGACCCGTGAAAGGTACCTTGCAGTTATGTCATTGTTAGTTTTGCTTGACTAATTATGAAATGTCTAATTACAAATATTTGTGTTCGAATGATACAAAGTAATTTCAACCGGTTGTAGCAGGTTTCTCTCTAATACATAACTAGAGTCCTCCTGTCACATTAACACCAACGCTTAAGTGAAAATTATTCACCATTGTTTTGGTTATATCAAAACATTCCTGAAATAATTATCACAAAGCGACTTACGCACCCATTTATTAACCATCTTAATTACTAGGGCCAAGTTAATTACACCAAGTAAAACTTAGCGCCTAAAGAGCGTTATCCCGTTAATTTAGTGCAGAGTAGCTTTTGCGGAAATCTCTTTATGTCATTCCCCTGAGCGATATCACCAAAGTTGTTTTGGATGATATCAAGTGGGCACATTTAATGTCCACAAATTTTTGTAATAAAATTAAGGAAAACTGTTCAGTTACTTTTAACATTTACTTATATTTATGACCCTAATAATTTACTGTCACCTAAATTAAAGCAATGTTTATGATATAGTACAGTGCCTCCTTTATTTTTTTGGCCTTTCATCTTTTAAAAGTGAACCTATATCCTATAGTTCATTATGATATTAAGTAGTATTTTATAATAGTGTACAATATAAATAATACCAATATGTATATAATATAGTGTATAATGTTGGGATTATGTATTAAAATACTTTTTTTATAAAACGCATAATATAATTTCCTAAAGTAGTCTTCAAAATATTTTTCTCAATTCACATGGTTAAGTTAGGTAGATATTGGCATGCATGTTATTAAAATAAAATAAAATTGTATTGTTATATGGATGATGACGATTTGACAGGTTGTCTTGTCATGTAGCAATTCTGCAATATTTCCATTCGAATTTCGAAACTGATTAGTTATAGTTAAACTGGAATGTAGCATAGGTATTCCGACAAAGAACATTTGCCTGGGCCCAGAAGTTCATCTAATTACGCAGTTGACCACAGTTGAGTAATGACGCACCAAATAACCAGTCACGCTTCAGGCGTGCACACCAAAGACGCTTTTTGTGGCAACACATAAACAAAATTCGAATACATTAAAAATTTACTATTCTTTATGCATACACGGAAACGTTAATATTTTAAGTAACAAATAATTAACTTCTTATTGAAACGTTATGTTCTTGTATCTGGTAGTATTAGATTTTAATTATAAATTAAATGAAGCAATATAATGAACTAGTTTCTAATTCAAGTTTTTCAACATTCATAAATGTAATACGTTTAAAAATTAATACAGGCTTAATACAGAGGTGTTTATATTTAAGTAATATAATCGGTGATAAAAATCTAAATAACAATAAGTCTGACTTAGGCATCGCAATAGAATAAAACCCCGAATCATATTACTAGTTTATACCATTGATTTCACTTTTCTCCTTAATTTATCGAGTAACACAATATAAACACTTTTAAGAGTTTAACTTTTTCGTTTCGTTTAACAATTACAAAAAAATCAATGCATGAGTATTTTGAAAGTAATTAGCTCAAAACGCAACCGCAAGAATCCTTTAAATAACTACATAAAATAATTATACAATTTGATCGTTGATGAAATTCCCTGAGTTCCACGCATACGCTATTTCAATCGGCTCGTACACGAGAGGGTGCGGTCGTGGTGTTTCACCTAGCGAGCGCACAATTGCAATCAACCTAATATGTTGAACAGTAGGTCCATCTCATTACCATGGGCGACCACAGGTGAATGATGGCGCGGCAGTAGCGCCGCCAGCCGTTTTGTTTGTGGTCGATTTAACGCCGACGACAAATTGCGTGTTTGCCACCGCTGCCGAGAGATCATCCCCAATACTGAGATAAATAAATCCACTGATTACTTTTGCACAATTTGAAATATTAACGTGAATTGTTTCGCGCTGCTGTCCCTCTATACTATTTAATTCTTTGCGACCGTGAGTGATAGCATCGTATTTACTTTTATGTTTAATTCACTTCAGTTATCGGTCAATCGTATATCGTATTTTGCTTTAACACAATTAGTGTTATTTACCTCATTTCTAATTAATTTATTATTGAGTTGACATTATATTAACAGCTAATTGGCTGTATATAATTAATGATACAACCTGTTTATAAGATACCATGCCCATATTTAAAATTAACATTTATTAAATCATAATATTCGCTGCAATAAAAATCAGTAAATAATAAAGAACTGAAACTATTTTAATTTAAAGAAATCTGTAGTTCAGTAATGACTCTAACTGTATCCATACTAAAATATTTACAGTAAAAGTTTACCAGCTCAGAAATTTTCCTCCATTTGGCCGTTTATTCTGAAATAGTGTAATAAAAGGCAGCTAAAATGTTCGTACCGTTATAAAAAGAAAGTACCCTAAAAAAGTTCATATTTATTTCCGTGTAGAAAACGAACTAACTCTTGTTTTCATCCTCTTAACAAGAAAGTAATCTGTCGACCTACGTCGCGATAACGGGATTTTTATGTAACAAACTCGAATCGCGCCTACCCTCACCTAGCCCGAGGCTCTCTCGAAAAATCCCCGCATTGTCAGATTCTACTAAGGATTCGGAGTAATATACATTTCCCCGTGTTGGAATTACAGCTGTATTTTGCTCATACAACATAAAATCGGCATAAAGGCGACGCCCATGAAAAGGCTCGGGTGAAAACCTATTGCCTTTATTTAGTTAGCTCGAAATGTAACAATCCACTGAAAGTTTTAGTGTCGGCAGTTCAGGCGGTGACCGGTCCATAAGCGTAGTACATAATAAACTATAACGGACTAATGGTAGTGGCGCACTGCATCCGCGGCAAGACGCAATCGTCCACAAGAGGATAAGTCAAACAAACAAAGATAGGGATGACAGGTATGTACGTGTTTACAAAAATATACTAAAAGTTGCTTGTACATCGTAATTTTGTTTTTTATTTAAGTGTTCAATATAAGTTCCAAATAGTAATGTGTAACAAATGATAATGAGACCAGACGTATCGTTTACCGTCAATAATCCTAATTTTAGGATTCAACAAACCTATTCTTGTAATTTGATGTAAAATTTCCAAACAAACTACCCTACAATCACTAAAACATTTGAAAATCACGTCTAACTGCGAATAAACTATACTAAAAACAGCAATAACTTCACCTAAGTACATATACCCAAATGCGTAATATTATTTAACCGCTCTAAAATTATATACAAACATCGCGTACGGCTTGTAACACGTATGCCACTAAATTTTAGTTAAAGTCGTTGCCGGCAACAGGTGTGCCGGATGAGCCAGTCGGAGACTCCGTAATTATCATGACTTTAGTTTACGCTTCCGGGTTATATACCTACCTGAACTTCCATACAACCATCGATCGGAAACTGAGTGGGATATACAAAAATTGTTTACATTTTTAGAGTCGATGAGCTCGATAGAATTTGATTTTTAATACTTTGAGTTATAGAATTCGGTTAGGTATCGATATCGATTATTGATCAAAGGACTTCGGGCATGTGATACTCATAATCTCTTTCTTTCTGTTAATATTATATGAAACACTTTTTAATATTTGATAAATAGTACCGTCCTACACTACCTATACTATATGATATAAAACTGAAGGATACTTAGCTACGAATCTCAATATACTTATACCTTAAAAAGACTACGTCTGCTTTATTAGCCATTTAACA
Organism: Arctia plantaginis; assembly: GCA_902825455.1. Taxonomy (NCBI): domain Eukaryota; kingdom Metazoa; phylum Arthropoda; class Insecta; order Lepidoptera; family Erebidae; genus Arctia; species Arctia plantaginis. The sequence goes on along the minus strand of CADEBD010000312.1, from coordinate 1,047,645 downwards.
ATAACATAAAACAAAACGTAAAAGGAGTGGAATTTTATTTTTAATTTGTAGGTATATCTAAAGTACTTATACCAGCAAAGGTAGACAGCTTCATTAAATAATATACGCATAACAATTTTTATAATTACTAATGACAATAATTTTAACGAGAACATGACTTTGTGCATTATTCTGAGGTTATGTTAATACACAGTAAAAACATTGATTCAATAACCGCAGAATATTAATCTCTTATAAATATACAGTTTATTAAAACAATTTTAATTAATTACATTCCATCGAATGCGACCGCCGGTAGACCGTCCTTTAGGTAGCCAAATTCATATTTGTTTTAAGTTTATTTTAGCGACGACAGATGTTTGCGGCACGCGGGCGCCGGACACCAGGCGGACGCGACGGGGCGCTCGATGTACCGACAACGGCATATCACATTTTATTCACTTGTCAATTAAATGTCACACGCGATTCGGTGCAAATTTACTCACTGGTTCATGAATATCAACCGCCCAAATAGAAATTTGCATAAAAAGCACATAGTTAGGTACGTACCTACACAGTACACAGCTTCACAACGATATGAATAGTTTAGTATGCAGGGTTCACTGTTCGACTGCGACTCTTGCTATTTACACAAAATGGGATCCAAACTTGTTTTAGTTTTAAAATATAAAATAAACTATTTGAATAGCTAATTGAATAGACCGATATCGTGTAAAATGTCATTAAAGTGTACCTTTAAAGTGAATAAATATTGTCCGACTACGGCTTTTAGCATTTCAAAGATTTTATTTCATAGAAAATATAACCAGAAATAAAATTAAAGGGAGGTCTTAATAAAGCAATTCGAGGTTATATTGTAATAATATTTGTCTGTTTTATTGCAAGACGGCGTATTTGGAAGTTTTGATGGAGGCGTGAGGGGCGAGGCCCATAAATCCGAGACAGAGTGAAGTACGCAACGAATGTGTGCGGCGAACAGATTTATATGTTAGCCTTGCTCCGCGATGCAAATCCACAAACAGACAAAAATATTACTGCCTACAATGAATTTGCCCATTTAAGTACCTACGTTGTGCAAATACATAGTTTTATTAACATACTGGTACTTCAACTATATTTCGAAAGTTTTCCTCACTATTTTTTACTCACGTCGTAATCGTTTAAATTTGTAACTTTTCAGAATTTGTATGTTTTATTGTTTGTCTTATTTTTTTAAAGATGCTATGAGGATATATAATCATGATATTAAAATAAAAAAAAATATAGTAAATCTTAATTACAGTTAAAAATCGGTAGACGAGATTATTATCTTAACTTTCAGGACATTAAAAGCACAATCTTGTTCCATTTGTGGTAAAGTAGAAATATTGTCCTGTTCAAGGCTACAAATAGGTGACAGATAATAAGAAAAATATGGCACTCCGTACCTCTATCTTCAGATAAAGCTGTCAGACCCAGCTATCAGTTTCTTTTCTACTGAACAGACAAGTCGCACAAATAAATATAATATCTCAGAGGGCTTACAACAAAAACTTACAACTAGCGGACATAAAATACTCCTAGACAACAGATTTAGAACTATTTCCGAAATTGACCGACTCAGGTGGGATTCGAATGCTTAACACTCTAGACAGTAGCAGTTGAAAATTCAATAATTTTAAAATAATCAATCTCAAATTAACAACAAAAGTTGCAACTATGGACATGTCTCGGTGATTTCAAAAATGTAGATTCAATATACTTGTAAAAAGGATCTAAAGGTGTTTTAAAATCACAATGTAGGATAGATCCTGATGTGTCAATCCAGAATTCATTTAAACTTTGCTGGCCAAAGCGAGCAACGAGTAACTCAAGGGACCAAACGGGCATCAAATCGAATAGAAGGTTATAATTTAATTCGTTGAACAAACAACAATCTACGAGAACTGTATTAATCAATGAAATTTAAACCCTGAAACCTCAGCGATAGAATCCAAAATGGTATGTGAGTTGTTCGCATTTGGAATCTATTGTCGCTTGAACAAGGATAAGCTCGTGTCGTGGTGAGTCCAACACTCACTTAGTAGGTGTTCCACAAAAGTAATTTGCAAAGCTCGTGGCCGATCATTTAGATCTTCCCGCATTTACATTGTTAATTAACGTTTTCGTATATTATTATCCCTTCTATTATTAGTATCAACGGCACACATAGATAACTTTAAATTCATTTCTGATAATAATACTAATGGATTACAGCACTTAAGTTGATAAAAATTTCACAAGAGCACTTTCATAACTCCTTATTTTATTAAGAGTTGTAAAATGAGAATCTTTATTTTGATTTATTCCATTAAAAATAAATAATTTTATTTCAAAATACTTTCGAAAGAACAGTGGTGTGTAACATAAAAAAAGAAAAACAATTAGCATTATTGGTAACACACACACTAATCAAAAAGTGCTAAACTAAAATGTTAAGAGACTCATGTTAAATATGATCTACACACTACTAATAAGTATTTGCTATGTGCATGATAATTGTTTGTCATCTAAACTCTGTCTCTAGAAAACATTTAAATGATACATTCAAAGCGTGGCCCGACTTACATGTATATTTATAACTTTTGTATGGAAATTTATGCAGCATATAACATACATGATTTTAAAAAGAATGAAAATGACGAAGCAGTATCATTTTTTACCTAAAATATGTGATTTTTATTTAACAGAAAACTGTGAGGCACTTAGATTTCAAACCACAAATCTTTAAATACGGAACAAGTTGCCCTGAGGAGTTGGCTATCTCCTGTCTACGCGTGACAAGGTAGGTGCCAGCACGACTTCAGGCCCTCACTGCTACACCTTCAGGTGGCAAATTAAAAACGTCAATCAGCCATAGTAGCTTTTACTAATAAATCACAAACTCCATTATTCGAGCCTATTAATTGCATTCGGCTTAATTGAGTTCATTCATTTGTGTTTCATTGTAAGAAAATAAATGAAGCATTTTGATCGAGGTGTAGCCGTTCGCGGGCTAAGACGTGTATAAATTTCTTTTTGACATCTCATAGTTCTTGTTTAAATGACCTACTAAGCATATTAGCTTTAATTACAATAAGTCGTAGCGATATTCTAATATTGTAATGTCTGGTCTTAACTTAAACCGATAGATATATATCTAAATATTTGAAAACTGATGTAGCAATTGAGATTGCAGTTTATGAATTAAAAAATAACACAAAAAAAGAAAAAAGCATTCTCCAATTTTTTTACCGAATGTTTATATCATAAAATTGATCTTTAAACTTTGAGTTTTAAAGTTTTAAGTATTTTTTAGACGGATGTTGTTTCTATCCGAAGCAAATATGAGAAAATTCTTTTTAGTTATTCTCCAGAATATGATAGTGGATAAAAGAAATCACTGCTCTTATAAAAAGTACATTTAACATCTACTTACTGGTTTAGCTAACTGGCTTTGTCGATCAAGATAAAGAAAAACAAATCTTTTACCTTAAATAAACTGCAACAAGGATATATATGAACACAAAAAATACCTCAGAAGTTAATACCAATAAACCTAAGAATTTTACGGTCCCCGCGTTTTAAACCTTCAATCTAACGCTGTAGAGAAAGGTGTGTTGTTTGAGTAATAAAAATTAACATTTACTTTGTAGAACCTCTTGTAATCATTCCTAACAATGGCCCGAGGTTGTTTTGATGTCCGCAACGGCTCTCGATTAATTTCGTCTTTTAATGAAAAGAAATATGGAACAAAACACAGAAAGGCTGTTCAAGAAAAGGTTAGGAATTTAAAATACTGGGCAGATGCTGTAGATTTATAGACGCATTATAATTTCTTGGATATTAAAATATCTCCTGGGTGGCTTTTGACATGAAGTGGGTGGAAAATGGGGGCAGATAAAAATTACGCTATTAGTAAAAAGCAAAGTAGCTTTCTAATTGGTTTACACGTTTTTCTATTCTTTCCTGTACCTCAATACAATTTTATGATAATATACATAGTGTATCTATTCAATACTCTTTCTAAGTGAAGAGAAATTAATTTTTAGTATTAAAAGGATTCTATAATGCTATTGTAACATGATAAAGAGTAATTACGATATTTTAATTTGCTATGACTGGTGTCATAAAAATCAGATGGAGTTAATGCAGGAGAAAAATATTAACATTCAAAGTACTACTTTCTTTTTCTCACTATCTATATTATGAAATATGTATAATATAATAACTTTTGTGTACCAAGATCATAGATTATGTATAAAAAACTAGGTAAATATTTTAACAATTAAAAAAAAATCGTCTTTAGAATTATACATTTATGTTACAACATTACACGCCTTTATTGGTATATTAATTAATAATCAGCTAAAAGCGATCATATACCAAGGCAGTGCGGTAGAGCATGGCCTAAATGTAATGAATTAAAATATAACCACATAACAAACATCACAATTTGTTCAATTAATGCTGTTATTAATTAATAAACTATTTTGAATGGTGATTTGATTTCATTATGAACCAAAAGCCATTACCCTACGCAAGCGAAATCCTCCAAATCAAATTTTGCATTTAGTAGATATTTAAACGTTGACCGCATATTATATTATTAAAGCGATTATTTAAATCGGTTGGCACACGAAAACTATTTTTGAATGTAATAGCTGGGACACTGACTTTTTATTAATGTTTTCAACTTTTAAGTTGTTTTAAATTCACATTACGGTGTGAATTCTAATAATAACCATACCTTCTCCAAAGGTTTAGAGAACTGCGTAGGTGCTAAACTTGTTCAGTTACTGTTTATATTCAAGTCTTAACTCATATTTATGGTTAGGGAAAGGCGTGCAATCGTTATCAGATAAACTTAAATTCAAGCTTCGTATTTCTTAAAGATATATACTACGGTTCGTAACGCGTGTGTTTCGAGAAATTTCGAAAAGCTTCGTTAAATTTTAATTGATTGAAATTCATGTGTTTGATTACAATTATTTAAGGTGAGATAATATTGTTTATTATAAAACCTGTGTAGTGATTATAATTTTAATTACAAATAATAACATTCACTGGAGTTTGATATCAGCTAAGATAACTATTAATAAACTTAAAATATTTAGGACAAATTGAATTCCTAGGGATTTTAAGGTAAAATAGGTAACTTCTCTTGATGAATGGAGCGAAGTCAATATACCATTGCGTTGTTTTGTGATGCGCATTCTCTCAAAAATTCCGAGAGAAAAATTGGTAATACGTACTCCAGCAACTGAGTGGAATAAATAGCGATGGGCCTGAACCTATCACTTCGAAATCTATCATCTATATCGGCCAACTGCACGAGAACGTCGGATAATACTTCACGTACCCTTTTAAGCAGGATTACAGATTATTCTCTATACCGCCACAGTTTTTCAATCATACTTTCAATAATCTCTCTCTCTCTCTCTCTAGAATACACAAAGTAATTTGATACTTGGCAAAGCAAGAATTATTTGTAAAGGCGTATTAATGAAATATAACCCCAAGAATCCAAAAATGTATCTGGCAAGATATATTGGTATTTGACGCTCAACTTGACTACAAAAATATTTTATACTTAAATCAATAATACTAATAGTAATAATACTAGTAGTAACTTCTAGATGTGATTTTCTTGTTTTAATGATATTTCCGTATCATATCCGGATTCCCAGTCTGATATACTAAAATCAAAGAACTTTTTAAAAACTATTTCACCACCTGATTCTATTGGAAATTATTCTATAGTAAAAATATGAAGAAAATACATTATAACTAATGAAGTCTCGGTTATTTTTTATCTAATTTTTCTACCCTATTTTCACAGTACACGTTAAGAGCAAAGTCTGGATACCTTGTAATGAAAAGTAACAGCTACTCACAATACAAGCGTTCTGGTTAGACTCAATTTGGTTTCAGCGAGGCTGCCTCCCTTGCACCTAATAGACACAAAAGTAAATTCTGTACGACAATCGAAAACGTCCATCGAGGTCATACAGGATCCACATTTCATCACTAGTGACGATCCGATTCAGCATTCAACAAGTTAAGGCAAACTTTGACGCGATTTCGTTTTTGATGTTCAATGAATTCATTTGGTATATTAATCAATATCGTTTAGTTAGTAAAGTTTAAGGTCTAAGGATTCTTTGTCATCAATTTATCAAATAGGGGTACCCACGTAATATAATTACTGATATATTTAATACACATAATCTTACATAAGCAACTCCTGTCACTCTTCATATATGTATATTATGAGGTTAAATACAAATGTTCTTACGATAATAAACTGTGTTCTATATTTTATCTAACTCCTCTAAAATAATGAGAAACTAAAACCAACTGAGCATTATAATACTCCGCGAATTCTCCGAATATTCCCACACGGGAGCTGTTAAGAACTGTATTACTAGAGGTACGAAACCCTTGTTTTAACAGTTATTAACATTTTGACCAGTGATTATAACATAATTACTAACCGAGCTTACTTTACACTTACTTTAATTGTTATAACTTGCGTAACAAAACGGCTTTAATACAATCTTTCATTTTAAGCGGAGTGAAAAGTGAACTTTGATTTATTTTGTTGTTCAGTGTACTTACATTTTCAAGTTTAACTTTCTGTTGAAATGTTATTATTTTCAATAGTGATATTATTTATTATTAATAGTATTTATTATTAATAATTTTAATAAATAATATATGTATATATAGTATTTTAGAAAGAAAAAATGCCAAGAAAAGAATCCTTTAACTTACGCCTTGTCTCATTCTTTGTGCGTCCATATCTCACAACTAGATTTATTACTTACAGAAGTTTATGAGAAAAATTATAAATAGATATATAATTTATATTTATTCTAAATAATTAAACTTCTAGGTTATTAATTAGAAATGGAAATTTTTGCTCCAAATCTAAAAAATCTGCATTTTTTTGAAGTATTTCTCAAGTAACATATTCATACTTTAGTAACTATCTGTAAAATATGCACTTTAAAAGCTTAACGGATATGTTCAAACGGTTCATCTCTAACTTTTAACTATGAATCATAAGACACCGAAGTCATAAAGTTTAGACAAAAGAGAAAATTGGTTTGATATTATTATGGTTTACAATTTTTGGGATAGGCAATTTTTTATTCAGAACATTCATACTCTCTACAGTGTGGAGTGTCATAAAATTGGCTATTTTATATATAAATTGGCTATATTTACCGGAGCTGGTCCTAATTATATAGTTCTCTATCTTTAAAATATAAAACTTCAGTCCTTCAGTCCTTAAGATAAATGGCTTTTTTTAATTGCATAGGACAAACTTCTAAAGAAATAGGCTGAGATCTTACTGAGGCTGAGACTTTAGGCTGGTTTAGTGGTATGCTTGACTGTCCAAACCTTTTTTTAAATTGGAGTGATATCTTGACCTGTAGAATTTTGACTTTGCGTTACATACTATATTAAAATATTACAATCCAAATATACGAAAATATACCGAAAACCCTCACTTTTATTGTAGTAGCAGACAAATATTTGGCAGCAACTATAATTTAATTTCACATAATACAAGTCCCACATTTTTTCTTGTTGCTAAAAATGACAGTATATATTAAATGATCAGTGATATTTATAGTCGTTTAATAATACTGACAAGTGTGTCGATTCTGATGTCCATGGTACTTTAATAAAAAATTATCTAAAAGTCTACTATAATTTACAGAATTAAAATATGTTACACTGTTAAATTTAGCTCACTCAATTTCGTTTTAAGTTTACTATAAGTTATAGTTAATTTTCAGTATTAAGTTAAAAATGAACGAGAAAGACTGAATGAATAAAATATCCTCTAAAACAGATCAAATTGGTTGGAATTATACTACCTACATATTTTTTATTAATTTTTGACGCTTTAAAAAAATATAAAACTTAAAAACCAAACAGAATTAAAACTTAAGTACCAATGCAAGTGAATTTAGTATAAAGTTAATTGCTAGAATCTATGTGTATATATAATCACATGAAGCATTTAAGATATTAACCGTGCTTTAACAGTTTTAAGTTTATAGCATCATTTACATAACTGAGTAGCCCAGGTAAAAAATGGTTATCGTTTCCTCAAGCTTAAATCAAAATCATGGTAAACGAGTTGTAGACAATTGTCGGCTCTATATTAGTAGGCACAAGTAGACATTATTTTTTATATACTTTATTCAAAAATTAAAATTAAATTATACTAATCTTAACTGGCTTAACTTAAACGCTGACTTAATTTTGACAGCATTGTATATGCTGTCAAAATTAAGTCAGCGTTTCAATAATCCAATTTACTCGGTACGTAATTTGGGTATAATAATGTAACGGTAATAAAGGATTGAATTTTAAACAAGTAGTGACGATATTTTAATAGATCAAAACCAAATATAAACTACGCAGTTAAATTTAAAAAAATAGTCAATAGCAGTTTTAGAACCACTTGTGTTTTGTACTCAACCGTAAGTAAAAATAACGTCTTAAGTGGCCAGTAGCTAAGTTAAGTAGCTATTACATTAAAAGCAGTTAAAAGTCATCAGTTTGAAATCGGATTGCGAGGTGCATGCCGTTAAACATTTACGGGCCAGATAACGCCATCTTTTTAACTACTACTGCAACATTTTATAGCTCTTTTATTATTCACTGATCTCTTTCAGGTCACTGAAGAAATTTAACTCTACCTCTGATGAGCTATTCTTCATCACAATACAAATTCAATTTAAACAAACCTTAGTAGTGCCTTCATAGTTTGTACCGATATAATAACTATTAATTAATATCACAGATTCAATAAGTATAGTAACACTTGATTAAACATACAGTCACACTAATAAAAGTTAAAATCAATAACTTTTTGCCACGAATTAACAAATTGATGTGGTTAACTAAATAAACTGTTACGATAATGTTTCAATAAACGATAACAGATCCGCTTATAGAGGTAAATAGCAAAACATTTTATTATTTTAATGTAATGTTGCTTCAACTCCCTGCCTGAGGCTGTAACGAACGAAATATCCGAGCCCCTTTGACTTGTTGGAGTACAATAAAAAACATATGTTTGTTTTACCTGACCAAATTCCAGATTAAAGCCCTTTCAACTTCATATAACAAAAATGTGGTTGTTTGTGTCAATAGAGGATGAAGTCGGTATTATATGACATATTTTCTATGTCAGCCATTCTTAGGATAAGAGTGGCCGACGGATAACAAACAACACAAAAGGCGAAATAATGAATAGACCAGAAAAACGGCGCGGATCTCGTTATGAGCTACATGCATAAATGATACGGCAAATCTGACAAATGGAATGGCAGAGTATAACAATGCTAGTGCTTCCAAGTGGCCGTTCAATTATGCAAATAGGCTGTGCGATGTTCGTCCGGCAATAATAAAACTGTTTAACAGCTGACAAGCGCTCGCTGCCACCGGTGAAATATTTTTGTATTCAGTCACCCGTCTAAGCAATAAAACAAAGACAGGTACATCATCCATATGACGAGATGTCCCCCACTCATATTAAATTAGACCGCCGCTGGTCATTCACTTTATTTTTATTTGAATCCCATGAAAATATGAAACGTGTTTGCTCGTTCACCTTTTGGAATATGACTCGAGTCGTTTTATTCGCAAGTCAATGTTTATGAATTTGTTAAAAAAACACTGCGGGCATCAGGCCGCTGGGCTTCCCATTTCGAAAAAATCTCCAAAAGTTTCATTCATGTTGTTCGTAACTTGTTATCGTTAATTATCCGGAGTTTGAAATAAAAGATAATCCGATATTAATTTTATTTTATTCCGATAAAATTGGACTCTATGTGAATCAGTTTCGAAGGAGTAGGTTTGAGTTGGTAGAATTATTTCTAAGGCAGTTATCATGCAAGGATCACATTAATATGACAACAAGTAGTGTGTCGCGTTACGAAATACTATCAGGCCTTTGTTGTCAGCCAATGTTAACTATATATACTGTGGATGTCATTTAGTAGTGTAGTAGGCAGATAAGTATTAATTTCAAAAGTATTTAACATTATTTAAATTTGTGTATAGAAATATAATTATTCATAAATTTAATGTTAATAACCTGTAGGTAAAGTTATTAGTATACATATATAAATCACGTATAATTTTTCGTCAGTAACTCCTCATTAAACTGATCCACCGTGGGTGCTTCATCACTCAGTCAAATTGCGTTTCGCTTAATTTTCTTTCCCCGGCAGGTGTGTTCGACAGAGCAATTATTTACACCGTCAGCCGTGACGTCACTAGCGCGCACCCTGCGTCCCTCATTCCGCCCCTTAGTGTGTTTTCTACGAGAGTAAAACTTCGTATAGTTGTCTAAATAGTTTCAAACTGTTAGCTATTCTCTTTAAAATTTTCTTTTTTCTTGAAAAACGCCTATCGCAAATTAATAACACAATAGTTGTACTAAAATATTTATGGATTTAGTTTTAAGACTTTATATTAAACGACTACGACTATAATTAAAACAAGTTAGTTCTCATTGACTCAGCTTTTAAATGTGTGAGTTTCTAAAATCTGGCACATCTATCTACAGTAATTACAATTCACAATGTCACTCAATTCTTGCTAAGAACATCCGTTACATCTTAAGACACCGTGACGTATTTGTGAGCTAATTCCTGCAACCCTTGTGCCTACTTCGCATTAGACTCAAGGTCCCTTAAACACTTGAATGTCAAAAGCATTTGTTCCCCTCGTGTTTAGAAATGTCAGTGCGACAGAAACGCCTATGGTGTAGTATCTCTAATTTGACAGTGACATATAGGATTAAATTAGAATGTCATGCTACGCAAGTAAAATAAATTCATGAGGATTGAGTGGCTTTCATTGTTGTTTTTGATATAAATGATCGTTTAAAAACGTTTCGTTGTTGTTTTGGATTCTGTAACGTGGTTGATAAAATAAATGTTAGGTTTTAGGCTTGTAAATAATTTAATTCAATGCTTACCGTTAATCTAATATTCTAGGTGTGATTTAATCTTGAGTTTATTTATCAAAAACGGAAAAAGATGGCTTTAATCTTCCATAAAATTATCTTTTTGTTCATATTATAATACTGTATTTTTGCATCTTGAGTTTATATCTCGGGAAAAGGGGTATTCAATTGCATTTCAGTTGCAAGCATGACTTAATAAACTATATTAATTTATCGTCATTCGACTATGTATACAAACAAAAGATAAAGGTTGAAAACTTAAAGGATCAAAGCATCCTAATAAGCTCTGGGTAATATTAAACATACCTACTCTATTATGATGATAGTTTTTTACCCTTGTGGCAAAGAAGTATCATGGTGAAAGATATCGCTAAATTTTTTAAATAAAAATCAATTAAATAATTCATCATTCTGTATACAATAAATAAAAAAAAACGTCTCGAAATAACATTATTCGTGCCAGTCGACGTAGTCAATTATACCTTATAGAGCCTCCTGACATTTGCACACGTGAACACTTGACATTTCACCAAACACACAATCAATACTTCCAAATAACCTTTTGAGCTATAATCCTTTGTCACGCAATTCTGTACACCTATTGTTTTTATAACTTAATGTTGTATGTATTTCTTAAACGCCGGCTAATGAATGTAAAAGTTGTGATTTATAAAAAAATATTTAATATAAATATTCAGGTTTTCTTTGAACTTGACAAGAATATTAATACAAGCGTGACCAATCCCAAATAGCAGTAACTTATAAACTTCAATACTAAAACTTTGCTTGGCTTCTTGTAAAATTTAATTAATTTTAAAAGTATTTTATCGCAAGGTATAATACTTGTACATCCTGGAATGGGTACATACGTTACATAATATGTATCAATTTAAGATTTCTGCTTAATGTAATGATTTGTCTTGGTAGTAGTATTTCTTATGACAGGTTTCATAATATTTTACAAAGTCACACATTCAAAATATATCTTGTGGTCTTTAGTAATGTGTGGCATTAAATCTTGTCTAGTTTTAACATCAATTTGGGACCTTGATTTATAAATCATTTGTTTACTTTCCAAAAGTACTTGAGTTGAATACAAAAACAATATTCTAATATAGTTTATACACAATATTACTATCGATATCATTACATCATTAAAAAACTCGTTTGGCGTAGAAGCCGCCACTTATTTTAGTTTTCTTTAATGTTATAATTACGTTATGACATTCAATGAAACGGTTGTTACGCTGTCCTCTAATTATGGTATTGCATTTCTATTTGCTAAACTACCGAGGAGTATTTTCCTAGGTTGTTTTTTTTACTTTTACTTAGTAGTTATTGTATTTTTATATTAGACAAGGCGGAAAACATTTTGGATGTTGTAAACAATTCTCGAAAATAATCATAATTGAAAATTTTAATAATTTTGTTGACGAGAAAAGAAACTTACACATAGAATATACGGTATGCCAACCGCTATATTTACTTGAAGTATTGATAAAGAAGAGATCTAAATAAACAAAGTTGTTATGTTTGCAGTGACTGAAATTAAGCTCAACATGAATACGTTTTTGTTCAGTCAGGATATTCCGATATGTATTATTATTATATTTTATACATTTGCAAGTTTCATTTATTTATTAGACCTCATCATCATCATCATGAAGAGCCTATAACAGTCCACTGCTGGACATAGGCCTCTCCAGAGAAAGGAGGTTTCGGGCTACTATACCAAGTTGGCCAGACGTATTGGTATAGGGCTTGTGTTAAGCTTTCCTTCTCGTTGCAGTGCTGGTGTCCTGCGTAGTTTGTTACCCTTAGTCGGCTGTTACGACACCCATGGGATGAATAGGTGTAGTGGCGCTCCGTATTCTTAATCCGACACCACAAGGACTTTATTCGACCTACGTTTTTTAAATGTAAATGTATAAACATTATAAATCTTTAACATTCTTGAGTAAATGTACTATACAAATTTTCCTTTTCTTACGATATTTAGAGGCCAGTAGCGTGCGCTTAATTGCTTGTGCGGGTTGACATAGATTGACAGTATTTCGTAAGGTTTGAACTTACAAATACTAAATGATGAATCACAATCTATCATTATCATAATAAAAATTCAATTATTCAGAAGATAATTTTATTATTACGATTTACCTATCCAACTCGTGAGTGTGCAGGGTCATTTTCATCTACATGAATTTACGATCTAGATTGTTTTCATTTCAAGTCCAGATTTAGGAGAAGTATCAGTTCCAAGTTCACATTCATAGATGAAGAACAAATATCTAGCAATCATACACACTCATATACTAGTTATCGCCGAGTGAAACACTAAAACAACCAAGCAGTTGACAGAAATTGTTGAGGCTGGTTAGATCAACATTTTGAAAAAAATGATTTATTTGTAAGGATAGGTAACTAAAGGATGAAGAATATATTTTAATACAATTTATCAAGATTTAGGTCTAATGGTGTGTATAATGGTGATAATTTTGTTTTAAAGTTAATATTACATTTAAAGTAATATCATAGTTTATACATGTGCAGTCAAGGGTCATAAATGCAGTAGCACCGTAACGTTCATATTCGCACGCCGGTTCTGTGACTATCTTTGTGTGTGTGATGTTTCAATACACACGCATATTATGACCACATAATACAGACGTATAACATTGGTTGCTCACATGCATGTGTGCACAACACTAGATACCTAGACACATATTTATACGTTGTCTTCGTAATGAACTCCTATTTGAAAGCGATGCTAAAATTCAACAGAGTAGTCTTTAGAACCCGTGGCATAATACTAAAATTAGCTTACTTTTACAACTAATGATGAGTGGGAACTGTTCGGGCCTCAGTGCCTAATCACTTTTTGGACTTTTTTTTTATGTCGACATACATTTTTTGAACTCTGTTATTTTAAAATGACTGCAGTTTACGGAAAATAAGGGATAATTATTATATATATAAATAAATTATATATGTAATTTAATAAAAAGAGATTATTTTTCATAGGATAATTTATTTATATTATTACCAACCTTTAAAAGAAACTAAATGTTAAAATAAACACATTTAAGTTTAATATTTTCACAAACTATTTTGGTTGCTTATACAATTTGTTCTAGTTGTTTATAGAGGTTTACAGTTTAATTTGTTTAAAGAAGATTGAACCTTAACCTCTGTATTATAATCATTACTTAATATTAAAAGTTATTACTATTACAGCACGCGCATCCCCTAAACTGCCCCAAGAAAAAGGTATTCGTATTTAAATTAAGCATTTATTTTTATTAATACTCAGTGTGACCTGCATTGTTTATAATACAACGACGAAGACGTTGATGCATGGAAGCCATTAAACACCATACGTTTTCTAAACGGTTTAGATCAGGGGATCGCGTTGGCCATGGAGCAACCTTAACATTCGAATATTGATGAGATTGAAACTATTCACTTATAACACCAGCACGGTGTATCGCACAGTTATCTTAAATAAAATAAGTTCATGGGATAAACAGGTAGCGCACAGCACAGTAGGTAGCTTTATATCGTTCGAAACCTTGACGTAATTGGAGTCTAGTTGGTATGGAACCATTTGTTTCACATTCACCAACCATTAGGCATCGCTGAGACTAGAGCCTAAAATTTCCTTTCTAAGAAGAAGCCTATGTTTAGCAGTAGACTGTTATGGCTTTTGATGATAATGATGGGACTGGTTAACAAGTGGCGACTGGTTAATAATCTTTTCATTCAACGTCTCACAGCTTTTTTCTAAAAAAAAATTGTTGTTAGACATTTTGACCAAATATTTAAAAGACTACAAAATAAAATCAAACACCACAATTATTATCACACAGTCCATCAAAATAACTTACACTTAAGCGGGTTTCCTTGGATATTTCAGATAGATCACGTAAAGCTATATAATATTAGCCATGGCTTCAATACCTATATTTGCTTGCAATTTGAATACAGATATGCAATATAAGCATCAGTACCAATTAATAACACAAATGCTCGTAAATAAGTTTACTAACCGACGTCAAAAGTCAGGGTGTTTTTTAAGAAAATGAAATAGTTTATTGTTTCAAATCTACCCCCAACTTTTAGAGTTTTGAAACCGCCGCATTTGCATCAGTATCCACAATAGCCCCAGACGGACAGTTATTGATTACGTTGAAATTAGTCACTATAATCATACGCACGTAGCGTGTGTATGTGTAAGTGATATACGATAACATAAGAAGGTCATAAGTCCAACTAGTTATAATAATATAACTTCGTAAAAATGCTACTGGACTTATGATCGTGACCGTACCACAATGAAATAATAAAGTCTCCGTAACAGTATTAGTGGGTTTTTTAATAATTAAGAAACCACTTCAATAGTGCAATGAATAGTATTCGAACGTTGCCTCGAACGTAACCGTTTTATAATAAATTGTCGAGTTCCGCACCCAGTGGGATTAATCGTCTTACTTTTCTCTCTTGGCCGTAATCCTCACAGGGAATTGTGCAGCCAGGATCAACTTTAACCACTACTACTTTATTTCACGTGATTGAAACGATGCATCCGACAAAAGATTTAATACGTGAGACGTACCGAGTTACCTAGATATCTACTGGCCGATAACAACGAAATCGACTCCAAAACGAAATGAAATTTTCGAGTTCCAAAGTCATTTATTTAAAAAGTAGAATTCCACATTTCCTGGTGAATAATAGTTTGATTATTTTTGCTTTGATAAATCGACTTACTTTTAGGTAATACGAATTTTATAGTTAAACGATTTTAAAATCGGATACCAGCAAAGAAATTATATCCAACTCCAGAAAGTTCGTAGAAATCCTGTTATCGCTCGCCGAATCTGCGCAGGAAACAATTTAAGTTTTGGCCTGTAGTAAGAGCTTAGGTTTCAGAGCTATAAGAAGGGATAGTTGCAAAGTTATACTCTTAGGATTTACTGCATCACTAGTTACTAGCAGATAACTATCTTTGGTAACGTTTTAACTTATGAAACCATCCCTTTGTATTGTACGTCTGTGTCTCTGTTGACGGAATGCGAATAATTGCTTTTGTTGCTGTTAGAATATGGATTGTGTAGTTTCAACCTAATGGGACAGTTTGTGTTCTTAGTTAATGGTTATGTAGACTGACGGACTCTTTGTTGTAATAAAAACGTTGGACGTCGTTAGGTTCACACGCGACTAAATAAAAGTTGCCAGGCTATCTTGTAAAAACAATAAAGTGCGTGCGCTTCATTGTTTTAAAAACAATTTACTAGCAATACAATATAAAATAGATGAAATAAATTTGTTTTGTAGTGTCAGTGAATGCGTCCACAATATTAGGTTATAGTCAGGGGTTCACACCTGATGGGTTTACCGTTGGCAACAGGGTTTAGTTGTGTCACAATTGGGGGCCAGTGCCAGTTCAGAATTAACCTCCGCGCCCGGCTGGCTCTAAATGTCACTCTTATTAACGTCTGACATGTCTGGATTACCTAGGATAAATTGTTTTAACGTTTTGGAGCGGCCATTACACTTGACGCTGATGTTTGTTATCTTTCTGAATTAAAACTCTACTCATCTGACCCAATTTAATACGACTTTGAAGCTTTTTCCATTTTGTTTATTACGCTTAATTTTGATTCTTGTGTAAGCTGGATGAAAGTCAATTTAGCTCGCTTTTGATTGGTTGCAACAATGACTTACCAATGACAGTGTCAACTTTGACGTACGAATGAAGTTTCACGGTAGCCTGGGCTTTACTACGTCTGCTAATACTATTTTCCATTTGACTAATAAGTTTAGCATGCGTTATTACCAATCTACCGTCGAGCTTGGTGCCAACCGAGCGCCTCTGCAGCAATCAATTTGATTCATGTTCGGACGTTTTGATTCTCTGAATTTCACTGGAACACGGCTGCGACTGTACGCTCGTTGCGGCGTGTCTTCATTTGCAAGTTTATATTGTCTGCGTAGTCAAGTAATCTTACCTTTACATTTGTCTTGGGCTTTTGAGTTCTTTCAATAATGAATGGATTTAACTTAGATTGTTCTACATTGAACATTGAAATACAGTCTGATTATTAAGCGTCTCACGGCAAATTTTCCATCTCCTAATTGTTATCGATACAAAATCGCAATATGTAAATGATGGGTCCGGGCTCTTAGCATCGGTCCCCTAGCTGTGAGGGCTGAAGGCCGACAGCCTGCTACCACTCAAGTTCATTTAACATTCGGATCACGAACACCTCGAACGATGTCTCCCATCTCGACTTACTCACGCCGATTGCATTAATTTTGCCATTTTATAAACGATTTAATAGACAGTATTCAGATTCAGCTATTTGTTACCGTTGAACAAGAAAAACCCTGTAAAATATTTTCTTTGTTTCTAAGAAACATTTAATGATGCAAATTTAATAATCAAATCAAATCAAATCAAATCTTTATTTGCCAACCAAGTGTACATCAATGATCTTATAATATTATATGTAGTAGTCCCAACTCAGAAGCCTTCTTCAGGCATTGCAAAAATTTGAGAGAGAACGCAGAAGAATAAATTGTTACACAAGTACAAGCATTTTTTGAACAATACAAATTAAGAGACTTAATAGTACAGTATAACAATCAAATAAAGCATGCAAAAATACGAAGGCACCCGACATTCTACATCACTAATACATATACACATTTTCCTACTGTCCCTAGCATTTCCGAGCATCACGACCTGTAATGTTACGACGACGACATGTAAGTTGCAAATCATATTAAAGTTAAATTGAATATATCATTAATGGCTTACAGTTTATTCTTTGCACCTTTTTTTTTTGTTTTACACATTCACACAACGCCATCTAGTCCCAAACTAAGCAGAGCTTGTACTATGGGTACTAGACAAGTGATATAAATACATATATACTTTTTTTTGTAAAAACATACATATTATACATAGAAACACCCAGACCAAATCAAACATTAAATGTTCATGCACACAAATATTTGACTTGAGTGGGAATCGAACCAACGACCTTTAGAATAGCAGTCCGTTACACAAACCACTACGACATTCGGTCGTCTTATTCATCGTTATTTTTCAACTAAGTCTGGATTGCAGAACGAAAATTCTTGAAAAAGATTGCGGTTTGTAATTTTTTTGCTAGCTGCCTTCGATATATCCTCGAGAGTATGCAAATCAATCTCTGAACATTTTCAATTTATTTCAGTGTCCTTATCTGTGACAGGCTCGGCGCTGAATTAATCTGAGCGGACTGTCCCCCCCCCCCCCCTCATGCCGCTCGCCTTCCCTCTCACCGGAAATTAAACGAATTAACGCCATCCAAATGTACATTTTTCACTTTGGGAGGCGCGCATCCTATCGATGAAGCTCCAGTCTCTTTCATCGGAAAGTAATCTTTGGATCTGTGCGTTTATCTGTCTTCTCTTAGATTGAACAATTGATACGTCACTGATGTACGTAGAATTGTAAATTGAATTCCCGTTATTGATTCGTCTACGCTCCATTTATTGGGAAAGCGATTTGATTAAACGTGGTGACACTGTTATATCTTAACTAAGCGAGGTTTGAATATAATTTTATGCGTGCGTGTTGGTAATGACTAGGGATACATGTTTAGCATACAAATAGATAGTATAATATCGATTGTATCATGTTTAGAGAAGGGGTACTTTCTATTTCCCTGTCAGCAAGTTCCTATTGTTTCATAAAGGTCTTTACAGTAACATAAAAGCGGGCAATGTGCTCGGTCAATCGCTCAAGCGGTTCAACCCTATGTATTCCGTAACTTAATAGCGTTGTAAAGCCGTGTGCACACCTGCCACGTTTAGTACGATGCGATACTCACTAATTAATTTAGTTCTGGCCATTACTACGACTACGATACCCGTTTAGTGTTCTAAAACTGTGCAATTCTATCTAATCTGAATTTAATAACTTTTAACTGTATGAATTTCATAAATAGTATGTTTATTGACTTTTTTTTTAAAGGCAAAAAAAAATAAGGAAAAATGATTTCAGTTATTACATTTAATATTGTTGATGGGCTAATAATAATATTAATAAGCGCGAAATATTACATTTCGACAAGATTGCATAAAAAAGTAAGCAGATTCCACTGGTCGTAGTCTGACATCTGAAATAATAGATTAAATATTACAAGAAAACATTTGTATATGTTAGTAACTATAATAATATGGAAATCTTTAGTAAATAAAATTGTATATATGAGTATCGAGAATTGCGTAATTTTAAGAAAATCTTAGAAAGTTAGTAATAATCAAGGTGTAAATAAATAATGTATTGTAAATGATATCTTAGATGAAATAGATTATTTACACAAAATGGGCTGTTTGCATTTAATGCGAGCTGAGAGCTTTACCGCTCATCCTCTTGACGAGCTCGCACTGTCCAATAAATTACTTCAAACTATGTACATTTTGATTAATAAAACTGATTTTGTTTATAACGTGGCTTAAATTTTAAATTCGCTGGCTAATTACTTATTATATTCAAAACACATTCTTTATTGCTAACAATGCCCTGTGAATTGCGTAGCGTTCACTCATTGTGCTCCAAACCCATTATAAATGTTTCAAAAATATTTAAAGAAAAATAATTTTATTTGTATGTGCTCTATAGAATAAGTACAGTAAAATACCTTAATTGTTATCGCCGGCTGGGAGCAGCTGCCCTGCTAACTAACTGTGATTGCTACCCTCCTCGCGCACAATATCTAAGCACCCCTGCATCCTGGCGTGTATCATTTTTTCAACCCTCTCTGGAGGACTGGCTCAACGTCGTCTTGAGATTGCTATACTTAGCATTAAATTCTGAGGCTCTTAAAAGGTATTTCGCCTGGATTACGCGGCGTCTTTTTTTTTCATTGCGCCCGTCTAGATTGCGCTCG
Organism: Arctia plantaginis; assembly: GCA_902825455.1. Taxonomy (NCBI): domain Eukaryota; kingdom Metazoa; phylum Arthropoda; class Insecta; order Lepidoptera; family Erebidae; genus Arctia; species Arctia plantaginis. Next base: position 1,027,704 of record CADEBD010000312.1, on the reverse strand, counting down.
CTTGGATGCTTTGTAAATACCTTAAAGGTATCGGTTGCCATAAACTGGCCCCGGATCCGCGCTGACGTTAATGAGTCGTCCCTTTCGCTATCTCGGAGACGTACGGTTATAACGGTTGAAATTCGCGATACTTAGGAATTATCTCGGGTTGGCCTTTTTTCGCTTACAATTTTTTTAAACTCCCATTTAGGGAAATCGGTTCTGTAATGGGGAGCCGGTTTCATATTCGACAATATAATGCCCTCTCATCAAGTAAATTATGACTTTAATCTCATAGAAAGTTCCGCTGAGAATTTACCCGACTTTACTTTTAAACTTCTCCCTCTCTGGCATTCAACGCTCGGTGATTTATGAAAACTAGAAAATTCTGAAGTGTATCAAGTATTTTTCGTTGGTTCAACTAACTGCATTATCATGGTTAAAAGAGTTTTAATGTTTAAAATTAATAATTATTTTTTTCTGTAAGCGGATGTAGAAGCGAAGCAAAATATTTTAAAACTATGTCATCAACAGCCTATAACAGTCCACTACTGGACATAGGCCTCTCCTTAGAAAGCAGGTTTTGGCCTACCATACCACGCTGGCCAGACGGGTTGATATAGGGGTTGTTTCAAGTTTTCCTTCTCTTTGCAGTGCTGCGTAGTTTGCTCTCTTAGTCGGTTCTTACGACACCCACGGGACGAATAGGTGTGGTAACATTGCGTATTCTTAATCCGTCACCACGAGGACTAAAACTTAAACGATGTATTTTATATTAACACATTGCATCTGCAGTTTATGCCAACTAAAACTGATTACAAAAAATGTCAAACAGTGACTATATGGCAAAAAAATTAATCGATGATAACACTAGATCGCTAATCAGAAATCTGATTAAATTCATATTCTTTCATAAAAGTCACTTTAAACTTACATTTGTTTTAACTTATCTAGTGGCGCACACACGGAGATAGCATAAGACCGTATCAAGTATCTTAGTACAATACAATATAGTGATAGCATTAATACCGTCCTATTTATTTAGTACAAAGCAATTTGGACTTATTTACTCCTTCAATACGGTTTATTTGGAAAGATAAAAGAAGTTAATTTTATAAATGGGCTATTCCTGTATAGGTAAGTAATCTTGCGTCGGTGGCGTTATCGGGCTACAATCAGCCAAAGACAGATAGCGCGGTCGACACGCGAACGGCGATTGATTAGCCAGACCCGCACTACCCTGACGGGTTAATAAAGCCTCCTGCTGCCCGCTGATTGCCTTGTAAGCTACCCATTCTGCTTTCCGCCCGAATTTCATGAATCGATTACTTTATGCAATCCATCATATTACAGAGAAATTGGAAGCTTCGGAGAAACGGAATTAAAGTCCGAACACGAGTTGCCAAATTGAATATTTGCATAAGGATGTGGAGTTATGCATGGGTTTTCTCTCTGCTAATATAGACTAATTATGAAACGAAAATAATATTAAAAATAGTTTTTAGTAGTAAATCTAATAATGGTATTTAATTTATTTCATAGTAGCTAAGTTTTAATTTAGGAACATTTCATGTTATTATTTTTTTCCATCAAAAAAATAAGAAATGTATTTTGTTATAATTTTTTTATCGCTCTTGGGTTCATTCATTTAAGATTTAAGCTACAATAGCCTAATGTAAAACTTTCAACAACTTAAAATACTCGTAGTACTTTGAGCGATCTGGGTCCTAACAAGAATAATTGGAATCTTGTTGAGAAACACAACATAAATGCTTATTAATGAGCAGATCTGGTCATCAGCTGTCGTCTTCAACATTATTTCTACCAACCTAACAAAAATAAAACACCATCAAACACAAAAAAATAAATAACACACATTAAACAAATTGAAAACCACAAATTGAATTTGATCTTATTCACTCATGATTTCATGTCACAGTCACAATTCATTGTCTCTCTCTTTTTGGATCATCATCATTTTTGGATTTTGAAATCACTATGTATGTAAGTAATCCAATCGAATGAATTTTACTAGTTTTTATACAATAATCATGTAAAACAAAATATTGCCTTAGACGACCCCTTGATCACGATGCTGGTTTGCCCCATCTTTAAGTTAGCTTTGTTTGAATAAGCTTCCATCACGTTCATTGACTTATTGGATTAGACACAAAGTAATTGGGTAAAACTTTAGCGAATAATGTTTATATAGAAGACCCAGTCATAATAAACAAGTATCCGTTTCAGATTAACAATCAACTTTCACGGTTGTCGCATTTACTGGGATTAGTTAGGGTGAAAACAACAGTTCTGTTTTAGCGTACAAAACTTTATTCCTGTTGCGGTGTAAATTAATCAAAGTATATAATATTGTACAGTAGGTGATTATAGAACAAGCGGGTGACACAGGGCGGCGGAGAGCAGGGGGGGATAGAAAACCCGTCCGGCACAAGTTTGGGCAACAATTTTGGTCCGCGGATCGGATTAGGCTGGGGGCTGCTCGCGGTCACTAGCAGGTCTCATGAACATGGTATACGTTTCACAAAGTTCTTACCGCCAGTGGAATTAGAAAGTCACTCACCAACAACAAATCTGGATTTATTTGGTGTTCTGAAACTGACATTTCTAACCTCCTGCCTCAACGCGAGTCAGTCGGCCCTCACGAGTTACACGCATTAGCTAAAAGCGGAAAGGGCTATGTGCTTTATGTATTTCGTGGGATTATGCAACAAAAAAGTGCGTTAAAGCAACCCTTTTTTTAGAGGGTGAGCCGATGTGACGTGAAGTTTCTTCCGCCAAGCTACCGGCTGGCCTTGCGAACGACGCGGGCTCACAACCAAATTGTTTGACGGAAATAAATGATTCCCAAAATAAAAATAAACGAGAGTTTTGCGTTCTTAACGTTACGTTGCCTTTTAATTTACGTCCTAGTCTAGATTAATCAAGAACTGAATGACAGGAATAAAATCGTTTCATTTCTTATTAACTAGACTTAATAAGAAATTAAATAATCCACTACAAAAATATTAGGGACTTTATTTTCATGGGGCCCTGCCTAAGTAAAGTATTTTTGCCCGATAAATTTTTAATCTCTCCACTTCAAGTAAAATTTAAAAAACTTTTTTAATGTCTCCGTTGACGACCAAAACTTGGTAAATGTTGGTCCCCTCTCATTAAGTGTTTTAAAATGACTAGAAACATTAGGACAATTAATAGAACGATAACCTGTGGGAGTGGACAGATTGAGGACAAAAAAATAATTGCCTTGTATATGTGTAAACACTAAAACTCGTTTTGAACCGTGATTGTTAATACGCACGCCAACGTCCCCAACCTAATATGGGTCAGAGCCGGTAGAGGTTCTATGATTAATATTTACGTAGGTGAGTTGGCATAATTGTATCTTGTTAGTCATTTAATTGCTTCGACTACACCGATCCTTGGTTAAATATATTAAACTTATTAAATAAAGAGACTGCAAGAGGGTTCGCTAAAACAATAAAGCACGTTAAAAAGGTATTATAAATATGATTCTTTAGTTTTAAATATGAGACATTCATAATATATGTAAAATGCAAATATGATTGAAATGTGTAAGATGTTTAAAATAATTTTTTTGTCTTGCCTTTTTATACATATACGCGACGCGAGGGGCTTACTAAATTTTGTAGACTTGTATGTTTAAGTTCTTCACACAATTTTATTAATATGCTCTCATTAGCTTCAACTTGAACGTAAACAAATCGTAGAAGTCATTTTCAAACTATTTGTAAAATTGATTTGACTTCCAGAAAACGGAGGTACTGATATTTTATACTAAAACTATGCTCACAAAATATTTGTATGTACATATAAGCAAGTCACCTAGAATGTGAGCATTGTATAGTCACGCGAGGTTAATCTGTCTTCATTTCCTATCTATCAGAATGCCGTCCGACCTGCGGTTGGAACGAAGTGTTGTAAAGCATTAGTCGCTATCAGGCGACTCGGTTCTTGAAAAATGATATTCCACCACACCTTACGGCTGTCTCCTAGCAATATTTCAATGTTTGCTTTGTATTTATAAAGGTTACTAGGTTCGCGTGTCTACGATTTGCCTACTGTCTTTTACTAATGTAATATTCTTTTGATTCCAGGTACGTATCGTGATAGATAAACGTAAAGTAAGTAACGCCTTCATTAGCTCGTGACGTCACTCGTTGCGTAGCTATTTGCTGCTCGTTTTTACTCATCATTTTACCTGGACTGTTTGGGAACAGCAAAAATGAAATTATGTTTAAAAAGATGTACGTGTTTGTATTAAAATTTTGCGGCTTTTTGATGTGTTTGTCAAACAATTTGTGCGCTTGACGTGTCGAGGGACATGATTGCAGGCACTTTTAAAAATGGGTTTATTAAAAATAGGTACAAAAAATAACATAAAAATTTCATATATACAGTTGTTTCAAATCATTTCTTCAGACGTTTTACAAGTTATTAGGCGAATATAAAAACAATAATCCGATATTACACATTCTAAAGTACCTCCTGGTCTTAGTAAATTATTCCATTTGAATAAGTTAATCGCTCTTTCTCTTATTGAACAACACAACCCGAATACAATTGAAGTATCTATTGTTAAAGAAATTGTAATTTACATAGATATCTTGTTATATCTGTTTTCCGATCACAGTTCTAGTTAGTTTAAAATAAATGTTTTACAGTGCTAAGAGCACCCATTAAATCGATTTCTTGTTGTTCAATTCAAACACAGTCCGTGTTACACAAAATGTTACTATTTCATTTCTTTGTACGTAACGTAAACTGCTAGCATCCTATATTGCAAATTGATAAAATACTCGTAGTTTTTCTAAGCTCTTTTACTTGTTAACAAAAGAATGATATAAATTAAAATTTAATTGAATACTATACTAAGCTAACTAAGGTTGACTTTTCAAGTATTCAACATAAAACCGGTAACCGATTTCAATTTTAAAACCCAATTGAGATAGCACAATCGAGCCCCTACTCTGATAAACATAATCGACCCTATGTGCCTTTTGATATGAAAATTGAAAGTGCAGTTTAATATCACCTTTCTATTCTTTACGATTTACGATTTAGAGCTCCCATGAATATCAACTTGTACTAATACACTATACTTTGTAATCAATTACTTTGATGCTTAAGTACACTCTCATTTTTATATTTAAGAGTATTTAAGACCAATACTTTTTTCTTTATTAAAGGATATGGTGTAAAATATACACTTGTAGGAAGAAAAATACGATATTTTCACTGATTTATAATCTATCTACTAAAAACCTTTAAAATATTATTTAGAAGCCATAAGTTCTGGTAAAATTTATAAATTGTGAAGAGTGAAAATTCTCTTCTGTATCATACTTGTCTAAGTTTCAAGAATATAATACCGAGGCGATTGAATATGATATCGGTCCATATTTCACTTAAAAGAAATACGAGATGGTTGTAAAATCCGAGATTCAACGTGCAAGCGACCATTTATATGTTATTTCGTCCATTCTATTTTACGTCCGAATGTTTTACACTCAGATAGATGTCGGTGATGCAAATAAGCGATATTTTCTATTATATGTCGTTTGATGTAAGAGAGGGAGTAGGTGTAGTTCTGTTTCTGTTTGTTGTGTCTCAATGTGTGTACAAGAAACAGAACAAGTCCGTTTCTTGTACACACATTGAGCTCATTATATAGAATGAACTCTAGGCTAAGATGAATGTAGTTTCAGTGCCTTCATGACTTTGTGTATAAATCAAATCACCGGAATTAAGCACGTCAGAAGAGCAAACCGAAAAACAAATCATTTCGTAGGCACCGACGATCAAAAAATACATAAATAGAAAAAAATTAAGCGATTAAATGAAAACCGACAACAACAATGAAACGTAGCTTTCCATAAATAACGGTGCAGGCTTTCGTTACGGATGTGGGTAGATTTGAGAGTTTATATAGCCGCCGAAGCGTGGCCGGTAAACAACGAGAGAAATTTGAATTATGAGATTTAACATTGAAATTGCTCGCTTCTGTTTTATTGTACAAAGATTTTGCTTTTGGAATTATTAAGAAGCGTCCTGAGGGCGCCGATACCAATATATTGACCAAGGAGAATTAGTATGCCCACCGCGCTCTTGTTTTTGCTCGGTAAATCTTTGCAAAAAAGGAAATAATGATATCATAAGTCAAGGGGAGATAAGCCTTGGTGCGCCATATTGTTTATCAGGTCTCAATTTTTATTTCTTTACAATGAGGCTGATTGTATTATTAACTTCATTCATTAAAACGTTTCTGTATATGTTATTTTGCGGGACTTTTGCCTTTTTACTTTTATTTCCCACCCAAAAAGCATTATGGCTTTTTGACGTTAACTCTGATACATGATGATGCGTAATCGCCGGGCTCGGTTACTAAACGTCAGACGCTTTATACGAAGATGACAATGGCTTTATGAATTTTTAGCACGTAATCGGTTTACCTTGAGTTCAGGCAGACAATGAGGGTTCGTAGTGTATGCGTACGACCGGATGCGAGTAGCGTGGAGAGACCGGTCTTTCATACATAGTTGAGTGGAACACCCTCGCTTCGAATTTAAAATTCACCCCATAATGACGGGAAAATGAGACTCGCTGTTTCAGCACGATTATCGTTGTAATACTGCAAACCTAAACAACATTTGAAAAGTACTAGAACCGCATTCTATACGATATGATTCTATGATTTATATATATCTGATTTTTATATATTTATTTAATAATCTTGTGATTTATAAACTTATTTGAAATTAATTCGATCTTTAAAAGACCACCACTGATAATCCATCTCTTGATAAGGCCAGTTCTCGGACCTGCAAACCTGTCAAATATCCCATAGTAAATAGTATAAAAAAATACACAAGTCATTAAAACCGTAAACCTTTTATAGAATTATCAGTTTAACTACCTAACAACGTTTGAGCGTTAAATATACGAGTAAGTATATTATTGTATTATACGTTTGAATATGCTTAATTTGTTTAGTCTGCATTTGTAAGACTAATAATAAATAACTTAGTCTAATAGAATTACATATAGAAGGATATTTCCAGTGTTAATTTTGTATGTCTTCAACCGAAGAGTCTTTTTCTTCAGCGTATTTTACAAGATTGATATTTTTGCATTATTTATAAAGGTATTAGTTTATTTTATCATTTATTTTATATGCTTTTTCTTACGATAAATTTTTAATTGTTGCTACTGGTTTTCAGCAACAATTTAGATCTGTTCATAGAATCAATTCACATCCTGCAACATGTGTGATTTCTGCTTTATCGCAACGCCAAATTAACGCCAAACGACTAAAAAAATTGACTGTGAGAATATTTACAAGAATATCCTTCAATTTATAGCCGATATTGTATTAAAAAGGTTGATGAAAATTTAGAAATATCTAATGAGCTCACGAAAATATCTATTGCTGATACTCAATTAGGAAATCCATAGCAAAGTAACAAAAGAAACAAGACCTATTTCTTAGCGTTCCACGGATTCACCGTGCGGGTGCGTCAATCACGTGATAGACGCGGCACCCGCACCCGCAAAGTGACAAAAGAAACAACAAATTAAAAAGATTAAAAAAACCTAAAACTACATAGAACGATTATTGGCGATCGTTTCGATCGTCATGAGGCCGCACATCGGGGCGATCAGCCCCAGATAGCCGCAACATAATATTACCTCCATACCCGTATCCGGCTCTTATCTTTTGTACGGTGAACGCTGCATTTGATCCAATTTGCCAATACAATCGGATCCCGGGTATTGCAATGGCATTATCTCAGACAGTCGTGGGCCGCGCGGTCTCCTAATGCGATCTACACTAAGAACTTTCGTTTGTTGCGACTGCCTACCACCACTTACCTATGAGGAGAACGCCCACCTCCCTACCCACCGAAAATTAGTAGATTTTACTGAAATCTTAATCCATAAAATTTAATATTTGTGTGTGTTTAACTTTAAAGTGAAATCTTATCTACTATTGAAAACTTTGCATTATTCTAATATTAATTTGTGTTTGCACTCTACCCATGTACTACTAAATTTACTCAGTATTTCTCAACAAAACCAGGAATAATATACTATATGTTTTTGTGACTTTGTGAAAAAAATATCTACTAAAAGGCATATCTACGCAATCCTTACTCGATCATAATCAGATCTTATGGAATAACTTTTACCTCCATTGTTGAGTTGAAAATATTTTTATCAATTTCAATTATACTACAATCTTAAAATCGTAAACAGTAAATACTACTAAGACCTAGAAAAAAAAACTAACAAATGATAGCTTTTTTTTCTAGCGCTAAGTATAAAACTAAATAGTTTTAATTATTCTTATTTGCTTGGTTTGATATCTAATAAAAACCGTTATAGATTCGTACTATTCTTAATAAATGCAGAAGTATGCATTTATTATGAATAGTACAAATCTATAACATGCGGATGGTTTTTATTAGAAAGTCTGGGGTCACTATTTACCTACATAAAATATTTAAATGACATTTATAATCACCTAAGTAAACAGGCACCGCTTTACGCTGATGACGTACATAAAACATTAAATTCCATACCCAACAACAAACCTTTATAAGTCCATAAAAAAGTTCCAACGTTAAAAAATGTAAATCTTTTACCGGTCGAATACACGCATAATAATTTGATAGCCAATCGTTGAGTCCGCGGTGGTATCCAGGGAAATCCTTCAAGGTGAGAGGGCGCCGGACAATGGAAAATCTTCCCCTTTTCCCTCCCTGATAAGATTGTCCAGTGCAACTCCCAAAACGCAGAGGGATTGAAAACTTCTACCGAAACGAAACCGAACACAGTATCCTGAGGGATCAATACGTTCGGAAATATAATATCTGGATAGTTTGCTCTCGACTTGAGATCTTGACTTTTGTGATTTTTTTATTTCTGCTATATTAGTTTAGTACACACCCTAACTTTCCGCTCCGAGTTGTTTGAAATTAATTTTAAATAAACTTAAATCGACTTTTCTGTCTAAGAATAAAAGTATAACTAATATTTTTAAATCATAAGCAAAATAATGTTACTGTAATGTTTGAACCGCAATAGAGGTTAAAATAAAATCTGTGTGGATTTCCTTTCAAATATATTTGGTTTCTGTTAACTTACAGACTATTACTTGTATACACTAACCTAATTTGTCGAGACATTTGAGCATTTTCAGTACATTGTATGAGGTTGTTATGTCGTCGCACTGTCACCGTATACCTCTGAGACGTAAATAAGTGGGTTTGCGAATTTTTCCTGGTGAAGTTGAGCGGTTGTTTACACTGAAAGCGGAGTCGTTTACTTAAGGGGCCAGGGACGGGGATCACTAACGTAATTAGCGCAGTTTGTCGGCGTCTGTACCGGCGTCAACTAACTTAATCTCAAGAAAAATGCATTGAAACAATCAGAACTTATTAGTGCTTTACGAGTACTGAAAAGAGAGTGAGAGCGTTTAAATTGAAAGCAAATCGAATTGCAATTGTCTTTGTAGTCTCCCCATCTCCTTTCATTAAAGATACTTCAATCTAAGAGGTTCACTTATCTTCAACCTATAAAAGAAGCATAAAATACTTCTTCAATTAACGAAGATATTATAAGTAAATCAATGAAAGGAAATATATTATATTTACTTTCTTTTGATTCTAATAGTCATTTTATCTCTTTAGTTCATCAAAGCAAAACCATAAAATAAATTTTCCGTTAACAACGGAAGCCGAAAAATCAAAGCACGTTGCATTACGCACAAATGGATACAACCACATCGATGACATATGGCAAGTTTATTTCTACGCTAGAGAGAGACATTCGATTATACCCTTGAACGTTTCTAATTTCCTGGCACTCGAATGTGGTTAACGCAATTTCCGATACTGTATGTATAAGGTACCTGGGGACAACCGGGCTTCGCTATTGGGACCATTATCGTAAAATCAAATAAAGAGTCTTTTCGAATTATACGATTGAAATCAACTGTCAATAAATGTTATGCTTAAAGCGCATTTAAGTTGATATAGAATATATCTAAGCTTTTCTTGTAAAATAAATGACAAACCCCTATGATTATTATGATTATTCGAAACCATTAAGGATGTATTCCAGTTTTCAGTTCAAGCAAATTGTTAATAATTATTTTTGATTTTTTTTCGGCTAAATCCTATAACGATGTGCGATAGGGAGTAAAAGGATCACCTCTAAATCATTAAATGTGTGTAAAAATGTGTGTGTTTCAATTTAAAAGCATTTTAAAATAAGTACTCGTAAAGTCAATTTTTACTGGGTTATCAGTTTGTAAACAATAAAAATAATAATATTGTATAACGTTGTAATTGTTGATAATAAAGAAAAAAAAATCGTACATTTAGGTCCACTAATATTGCTCTAGAGAAAAAAAAAACATTTTATGCAACAAATGACTAAATTCAATAAAAGATACCTATTCAGTTTATTAAGACAAAAATCGTGAAATAGCTTCCAAGGCAAAAAGTCTCAATACTTACATAGCAACGTTCTCGAATCCAAGATATTGACATTACCAAGAATAAGAGAAAAAAAGATAAATATTTGACAGTTCGCAGTAAGGAAATTTTCTTCACTGAATGATTGACAATATATAGAGCTTTTTGTCGAGTTTTGCCGCTAAATCTCGAATGTAGTTATACGATACGATAAGGAAAATGGTTCAAAACGTAAGTGTATATTTTTAGACATTTTTGTATAAAACTGTACCTAAATATTCAAATATTTCAATCACACATCACACATCATCAGCCTATCGCAGTCTACCACATAGGCCTCTCCCATTGAGGGCCACTTAGATCGATTTTGGGCTTCTCGCATTCATCGTATTTCAATAATAAAATGATAATATCAGTCATGTATTTTATTTTGACAAACCTGGCATTTCCCTCACTGAATCTTCCAAAGGTAGTTCCAAAATGTTAAATAATGCCATGTAGCATTAAGTCAACTTTGAGCAATGTAAATGCAGGAAGTTTTACATAAAATAAAATAAAAACATATAAATCGGCATTGAAATCCAAATTTATGAATACTGAAATTTTAAAATTTTGATGTAGATGCATTTTTTTGGCAACAACCAATAATAACCTGGTAATTCAGCATCATTATCAACATTATCATCATCAGCCTATCGCAGTCCACTGCTGGACATAGGCCTCTCCCATTGCATGCCACTTAGATCGATTTCGGGCTTCTCAAATCCAGCTCCTGCCAGCCATCTTGCGCAAATCGTCACTCCACCTGGCCTGTGGGCGTCCTACACTACGTAACATACAAAACATACGTACTATTTAGCATTACAAAAAAAATTGAAGTAAATTAAAAAGGAAAGGTATTCTCGAACTGGTTCTTGAGAAGCTCGAGCTCTCTGACTTGTTCGATCCAAATTCTTAACTTAACTTCCCCACTATATATCAACATTCTTTATAGAAGAGATAGATGTACATATTCAATCTGTTCTTTCCTTTTTCCTCGCTGGTGTTTTATCTTTTTATGTCTTAAGAAGAACCTCACTTTCTTTTCTCTTTCAAAGATGAAAGATTTGATCTTCCTTTTTTTAATTTTCAAATATACTCAACTCAATCGGCGGTGGCACTCGGTGTATTCATCGTCATTTATCATTAGCTTCATTTATTTTTGTGCCTCGAGAAGATATGATTTATCACACCAAGGCTACGAGCGTAGGTCTGTTTTTGCTGCGCCCGCGAAGATATTAATCGCTATCGTGCGCGTGCCACCAGTCATTTGTTTTCGTTACACTGGCATAAGCCATTAATTATCAATGAACGTCCAGCCGTACTATGATGAAGGTACCGTTATGTCCCAAGCTTTTCCAGGTGACAGCAGCCTCGCTATCAACCCTTTTTAAGCCTCAACATTTAACGCCGAGTGTCTGATGTCATAAAAGTGTCCGAACCGAGTACGTGCCGCGGACGTTAAATTCGTGATTAAATTGTTCCGAACGACCCGCTTTCCACCGTAATAAAAAAATAAAGATCTTCTTCTCCCGTATTATAAAATGAGGCTTTATTTTCAATGAATATATTAGGCAAATTTCTTAGAAAATTTAATTCGCGATTTTTTTATTATCTGTTATTTGGCTTATTCTAATATTTGTACTACATTTCTCAGCTGTGGTGGAAAAACGTCAGTCATGATATTATAATACTGTTTAATTTGTTAGATATCTGCGTAATTTCTGTATTAATATTATTAATCCATTATGTTAGGGATGCCGAAACCGCACACTATTATTTGACTTAAAATTTAATTTTAATTCAGAATTGAATCCTAGTTCAAATACTAATAAATTAATTAAGACCGTCTTCTAATAGATAAAGACTAGATAGGTATCAATAGCCGAAAATTGTTTTCTAATTTATCTTTGGCCAGTACTGCCATCTGGCGTGGCGCGGCGTATGTCATAACACATTGATAGATGGCACTAGTCACCCGCCTGATTGATCGTTGACGTCTCTGCGAGCTTGACGTTCCTACCATAGGCCTTCTATACATACATACGAAAAATATATGGTCAAAACAAATATACACAATAAGATGTTGACATTTGATTTTCAGTTGGATCGAACGAAGAACGTTAGAAATAGCAAGTTAAGTAAAGCAAATAATCTTAATATATAGTCACATTCCTATTTAAAATCTGTGCCCACCCAAGAGTGCAAATTATAATTCTGAAACTCATAAATAACAACCCACTAAACTTACTTATAAATAGATAGTAAGACCCAAACGCCACTTCTAAGTTATTCCTCTGAATCAAACCTTCTAATCCACTTTAAATCAAACTTGTGACATTAACGGGCATGAGGTACACCCAATCGATGGGATTGTAATTGTAAAGTTTGTTTCTAATTGAAGATTCCCGGGTCGCGAGGGTCGACGTCACGTGAACGCAATTCCGGCGATTAATGATGCGAGCTAATCCAACTAAGCAGAGATGGAAGGCATCATGGGACTCGTCAGCACGTCCGTCCTACTATTTAATCTCGAATAGTTGGAAATGCCGGAATCATGTTAAGGTTTATTGCTAATCTTTCTGAATCGAATAAAGTGTGTTCCTTTTTCGGTAGCAGGGATGACAATTATGGATTTTTTGTAGTAAAATTTTTGATTGCAAACTTTATTGACACGTAAACGTGTCAAACGTTATTATTTTTCGATGAAAATCAGCTGTCAAAAAGCTGAGTTTTTGTACAACGTTCCACATTCGAAATTTAGACGAGTTTGAACTCGAAAGTGACACGTATATTGCCACCGAGTTATCGTAGTACCATAGAGGACATGCCGCTTCATTAGCCCAACCGTATTATCTCAAGCCTTAATGATTTCACGCTTCCCTACAACATTTCGACAACTTTGATGGCGGGTGGATCCTGTAATCATAACATGAGTAACGATTAAACTTTCGGTTTTATCTTTCTTGCTTGTTGATTAACCGCGTAGAATTACCTTTTGGGTGTGTGTATCTCTAATCGATCAGGGCTTAAAATTTTTGTAAATTAAGTTAAAGCCTTGATCACTGGGAATAGATTTTAGTGCCGACCCATATTATGTATTTAATACTATAGATTTTGTGAGATTGTGTTGAAATATGTTTTAGTTAATTCTCATTTATATCTAAATAAAACATCCGTCAAGGATAAAACGATTCTCGGTAGTAAAGATTTCTATTTTAAATTTTCAAAAAGATGACAACAACAATTAAGGTATTCAAACGAATCGAAAAATAAAGTAGTGGAAGTTTGTAGCTTGCTGCAGATTTATAATTTACTTTTTCACTCAACTTAAATTAAATCAACTCATCAAACTTCGCAATTTACGTTCACCTTCATTTCTCTATATCACCGGTTGTAACTGGAATATGCGGCACGGTCTCTTTCATTTTAGCTTTTGCCCACTTAAGTCAGTTGAGTTGGAGGGAAGCTAGGTGTGAACATTCCACTTAAACTTAATTTAATATCACGGAGCAGCACGAATCCTTTTCATATTAAATTAAATTAGGTCTAATATGGCCATATTAAAAAAAAACTAATTTATTTTTTTAAATTGTTTCTTCACAATAATTAAATTGTCTTATAATAAAACCATTGAATAGATGATTTCTCTACAAACCTACAGAATAAAGATATAAGATTATTATTTTAAATTTAATTTTAAGTTAGATAACGTACCAATGTATAACGTAACCGTAAAATCTAAAATTATACATTGTTTATTTCACAGAATTATTCATAAATTTTAAGAATTGTACACAAAATAAGCACGTAAACGTGTCACTTTGAGCGTGTACATTTGAGGATGAGAAATTAGCCTAGTATTCACAATTTTAACATTATACATGCTCTTTGTATGAACACATTACGGCGCGGACTAATCCAAGTGTAACATATTCATTTAGACGATGTGCGTACGAAACTCAGAAACCGAAATGGCTAGGTAAATTTTGTAAGAACAAAAGCAAATTAGCCTTTATTCCGTAACAGTGAAACGTGGGAAGAACGAACATTGCGCCAGGTGATACAACGACATATTATTTTATTTGCTTACTCGAATTTAGATACTATAATCGCCGTTCTACGACCGATGTATCGTGCATTCAGCCAAGAAACCGCTTTTGTTGAATAAACCTTTATCTTATCATCCCATCGTGAAATATTAAGTCTTTTTTTCGATTAAGAAGTACGTTGGCTGAGTTCTCAAAATGCCTTGTATAATAATGACAGCGCAGCGGCAAAATGGAAGCGATGAACTGACTTGGTGGAGTTTTTTATTTTATTTTATTTTCTTATTACTTTACATGTATATAAGACAGCATAGGAAATTTTAGTTACTAAAGACTTTCTTTTGAATTATCAATAACCCAAATAAACGCTAATGAAAAAATCTAGTAATTTTGCTGTTTCCGCATCTCCATCATTGTATTGGTAATACTTAACCTTCCAGAAATTTTATTTTAATAATGTGAATGAGATGCGCATTTTCCAATATGAAATTGTGCAAACAAACAATACTTAACATAAACACACACAAATACACATGCACACACATTAACATACACACGCACGTTTTATGTACACACACTTATTATTATACCAATAAATAATATAAGACATATGAAAATTCTAAATGTTTTACCTAATACTGATACTGCTGAAACTATTGTAACAAGACGTGGAATCTTGGTGAAATACACAAAACAACACATACAATTCGTGA
Organism: Arctia plantaginis; assembly: GCA_902825455.1. Taxonomy (NCBI): domain Eukaryota; kingdom Metazoa; phylum Arthropoda; class Insecta; order Lepidoptera; family Erebidae; genus Arctia; species Arctia plantaginis. Next base: position 1,012,404 of record CADEBD010000312.1, on the reverse strand, counting down.
GGGTTTCTACACCTTACTTGTTATTTTTTTTTATATTGTATTTAGAAATATATAAATGTTCTATGTTAAATAAATTATTATTGTAGTTGGCAAAAACATTATAAATTTTAAGGGCCCTGACGCAGTAACTACCTGAGTACCCACAATCCCTTAGTGCAACTGTGTCTCACTTAATAACGTTAAGAATAACGCTTGTTCTGGTCTTAACAATAATGTTTCAGACAATGTTTAGGCTATTTGGCATTATAAATTCGATGCCATAGTACCTGTCATATTTATTTAGTCTCCATTGTTAACTTATAATCAATTATTTTATCCGTACGTAACTCGTTGTAGCACTGGCAGATAAACGAGATAACGGTTTATTTAAACTCGTCACATTAAAAAATTGCACAAATTAATATTGCTTTCAATTGATTTTGCAAAAAATTTTACTTCACTTTTATTTTTTCTCTTAATTATAAATGAGAATCAAATGTCCAAATGCCACTAGTTATAGGGAATTAATTACACACTGTATATGTTATAGTGAGCCTACAATTCTACTAGGTATGTATTTATACAACTCTTTTTCAATGTTTTGTGACCCATTGTGTGGTTAAGGATTTTTTTTTTGGTTGTTAGTTAATGTTTTGTGACCCATTGTGTGGTTAAGAATTTTTTTGGTTGTCGTATATGTAAGCATAAAACCTACCGTATATTAGTAGAACCGATGATATTAGATGAAGAAAGTTATGTTTCACTGCCTGACGTATTAAGTGATCGTCTACAATTAACTTTTAACTACGAATCTGAATATAACTTTCACTTCTTAATTTGCTTTGTAGTTATAATTAATAAATTTAATTTTCATTTTTACAAAATCTGAAATATTCGAAGCATGTGAACTATATCGTAAATTGATTTTATTATTTACATCGTCAATACTTTTTCCTCAATACCAAAAATCTGTTGCACACATGAAAAGCACAATGTCATAAAAATATTATCATAGTCGTTATTTCACCATAAAACACAACCTCTCAAATACTTGTATAAATTCTAACAGCAAAACTTAAAAAAATATTCCTCCGCAAAGCTAAAGGAGTAAATGATATTCAGCCCAAATCACTTAAACGCTTACAAGTCTACGAAGTGCTACGTATGTAGAAGCAGCTACGAACCGTAGCCGCACTGCGTTACCTACACGCGCTCATATAAATCTCACTCGAGGATTACACGGATTGGCTTACAAGTTCTCAGTTCCTTCCAAGATATTAATGCTGAGTGCAGCAAAAGTATCAATAGGACCAAGTTTCGGATGATAAACTGTTTATCGCTACTTTATAGTTCCTAAATATGGCTGGAGCTGAATATCTTGCTTTATAACTTATTGTTTTATGGCTACCCAGGGGATATTTGGTGTACTGTATATATAATTAATAAAAGTTATGCTCTTAATTTCTAATTACTTTAGAAAATCCTTTCTTTGGATTTTTGTATTATGAGTGTGTTGGAGTATTTACAAACTAGTATGCATAATAAATAAATTCTATAGGAACAGTATTTTAAATATGAATAAATATGCATGCATAAAAACACACAAAAACATGTTTATTGTTATAATTAAAAAATATCATTCTATGCAAATACAAAGCACTAGCACAATTCAAATTAAAATGTCTACTACCTGTTAGCAATCTGGCTTCTTAGTTATTTACATTCCCTGTTTCGCTTCAACGTTAATGGACTTTACCGTCAGGTACATCTTTAACCACAGTCGGTTAACGAGTCCTACCTGTTTGTTTGATGTTGGTTTTAAAGCTCATTTTTATTTATTTACTCACGGTTTGTTAGCGACTTATTTTATGATAAATATACATTGTTTTAGTACTGTACTCTTAGTCTAAAAGACTGCATCGTACTAAACTGGTACTAATGTAACATTTCTGGCATTTCATCTTATTAGAATATAAACTCTCATGATTAGTATTCATATTTGGTAGGCATAAAAAATTTCGGGTACCGCGGCTTGACTTCTTAATAAAAGTCCCCCGCGACACAGAAGATATTCCTAGTATGAGAGTTGTTTTTTTAAAGAAAATAAAATAAGAAATAAACGCCCCCTGTAGTGCCAGACACTTGTCGCGTATCCCCGAAATAAAACACACGTCTACCATAAACACACGTTTTGTTTATGGTAGACTGATTTTGTCATTTTATAGCATAGGTAAAAAATATAACCGTAAGGCTAAATGAATTGTACATTGGGGAGACGTACGTTCAAAGATATAACCCATTACTTTTTGTGTAATATATATATCCATCTATTTAAAAAAATCTAATGTCATAATCTAACAAGACAGATTAAGAATTTCTGCTAGTTTAATACTATATCTATGCTGATGAATGCCCTAAAGTCTAAAAATAGTTTAAGGAATCCAAAGGACTCTCGCAACTCTATGTGTAAGTTTTTGTTTTTGCTACTAGAGACATTACGGCTGAGTTATTCATGTTATGGAATGTAAAATTAATAAATATAATTATTAACATTTATTACATCGATAGTTTTATTGTTTATCTATATTTTCTTTACTTTACATTACAATATACACTAATAGAAGAACAGTTCCTTAATTTCTAACACCTGACAAAAAAAACACATAAAAAACGTATTAATAACGTGTGATTGTTTATGGCACCATACTCATTGTAGTACAGAGGTGTAAACAGATCTACTGGTTTTGATTTTTTTTTTTTTTTTGAGTGGTTACTTCATCAAGATTATGTTTTGCTATAGTAAAAAAATACTTCAGTTGTTCTGAAAACATTACCTATTATCGGGACGTTACTTGTTCACTCTCGACCCATGCTTTTTGTAGTAGTTGTAGTAGCCCTACAAAGTATGAGCTTATTTCAAAAGAATAATACGTAATTAAATTAGGCATTCGACCATTTACTAGAACTATGAATAAAAGACCATCAAAATTTTACCGTATATCATGTAAATATTTATTTTCCAAAGATTAATTTAAAAGTTTTAAATTTTATTTGCCTTTAAAGTTTCCAAGGGAGTTTTTGAATCACTCATTTAAACTATCTTTACGCAATGAGTAAGACACAGGATTTCCATTATGATTATAACACTATAGTCCTGGGTTGGGATAAAGCGGATAACTTCTCTTAATCCTGGGTCTCGACGTAATAGCTGGTATTCAAACACCGGTAAACTGGAATATAAGGCCTAAATGAACTAGCACATTCCAACTTAATATTGCATTTGAAATACGGGAGCATTATATGCCTTCGTAAGCCGTATATTCTAAAACTCATGTGTTTAAATAACTTTGTCTTATAATGGATTTGATAAGAATATTTTAAAATAAATTAATATCTGCTCTATTATATAATTATTTAGAAAATAAAAACGTATAATCAGTTGTTTTTAGTTGGTCATAGCAGTATACGAGCAAAAAATAAAAATAAAACCTTAGAGTATAAATGTCTTAAAATATTGTATAATACATTTTATTTGGTTAAAGCTACTTACTACAAATCTGAAAACCATTTAATAATAATTAATATGTTATTAGTACTTAGAAGGGTCATTGTGTCCATCCGCCTTAGTCAGCGTAATAAAACAACGAGAACAAAAGCCCACCGTTAATACGGTACCTGTATTATAAGATATTTATACTTAATCCTTATAAATACTTAGCGGTTCATACTAATTGCTACTTATACTCAATTTTGGTTTATAATATGAGCCATTGTATTTATTTATATATTCCGTATTAACATTCCGTATTAATATACTGGTACGCCAAAATCTCGAAAATTTGTTCAACCACAACATTTATATCAACATGAGATGAGATTTAATATCAATATTAGTCCCTTTAATATAAGTATTAATATCAGAAGTGAGTCAGTATCATAGATCTCAATTGAGCTGACTTAAACTACGACTAAATACATGTTAACAAAGCAGTGTAGTAGTCTGTCATTTCGCGACTACACATTGTCCTTTAAATTTTATACTCGCTTTAGATATAAATTTCGTTTTATGCTGATTTAGTATTAGCAGTCACGGAAGAAACATCTAATAGTTTATTTATTTGTGACATTTGTCTAACACCCAGCCGCTGACGGCGGACGGGCGGACGCGTACTCAGAACTACCTCCGGTTTTTTATTGTTAAAGAAACTGTAATTAAACTCGAACGGGGCACACTTACAAATAATTAGCACATTTAAATGACGAATCATGACTCAAGAACATGCTCTCATCCATCAGTCGCTATAAACTTGTTAATTCTGTTTAGCTGCGGTCTGTTGTCATTATTTTTGTAGATAAATCACTGCGACCGAGGCGTGTCCCTTATTAATAACTCGGCACCCACCGAAAGAGTTAACAGCGTTAAGACACGATTGTTACTAAACCGACGGAATTTTAATTCGCCTCGGAGTTTATTAAGTGCGTAAAGTTTAAGCAAGGTCTCAACGCGAGCAGTAAATTAAATGAATTTTACTTGTGGGCGCAAGAGAAGTCGTGCTCACGCCCTCATCTACTTTCAATCTGATCACCACAATATTATCAATTTGAACCGTACTCTGTCATTATGTACCAGTTGTTTATATTTATTTTCCTTTGTAGCAGGTAAGTCACCAACTCCAATGATATCACTAACAACCCAATTTAAATCTACTTTAAGTGTTTTAATTTTTTCATTTTAAGATATAGAGGTCCTGCATAAAAAGGTAGGTTGTAAAATGAAGTGAAATGAGTGAGACCCGTAAAACTCTTTTCATACAATATTCAATAGAAGATATTTTATTATACTGAGATTTCCACAATTTTCCGATAAATTCCTGCTATATCTCCTGTTTTATATCCTTCTGCAGGGTAAATTTGTTTCTTTTTCACATGATACAGTTATAAATCTAGCGGTATGCGTACGCTTCTTTGGTTACGAATCTATTTTATGACCATACACGCCGAAGGTTAACCAATAAAACCTTTTAACAGCCGTAACTATTTCGTTATAAGTTCCGAGTACGCAATAAAAACGGTGAAACAGAAATAAATCTGGTGGCACAATGGTCGGCAGGACCCAACCAAGGAGGGCGCGAAGCGACGCGGGCTCGTTTCGCTCCGCCAGAAATCAATCACGATCCTCTCGCTTTAATCGCTCCAATTTAAGTTTTTCCTTTCTTGATAGAACAAATTGATGGAAATAGTTGAACGTTAAATATTGCGATTCATCGAGCTCTAGTGTACAAACTTCCTCTTACGCGCGTTTACGGCGGGCCAATAAATCTCAGCCGCTTTGTGCCGTCTCCCTCAACATCTTCAGCCATAAACGGCACGTGCGCCGTTATCTGTATTTTTGTAACGACCTGGAAGTGAAAAAATGTTGTTAACGTCACCATATTGTTGTTTCGCTATTGTTTCACGGCGGCAGGTATTGTTAAGTATCAGACCGAGATATTTTGGCTTGCCTCCGCATAACTTTGTTACTTTGTTTGTCATCGTTTTTAATAAGTTATTGGACTACAGTGTTTTATCTCAACTTTAAAAATATGTGCTTGAACAAGAAATTACTTACATTACAATACTTTTGCCCATGTATTAAAAAGTTAAACTTGTCTGTTTCAAAAATCTTCTTCTCAAATATGCCTACTCAAGATCTATTCTTTTCTCCTTCGAAAACCTGTTAGTAAACAACAATAAAAAATATTTGAGACACCTTGCACACGGGTATTTTTTTCAAACTAGATAGAGCCTGTACTACATATTTTTTATAGATAAACTACACCGTGATACAGTACTGATGATTATGTTCATCACTTATGAGGACGATCAAATCGGAATCGAAATTAATAATAATAATAATTATAAAAATAAAGCTTTATTGGAAACTAGAACAAAGGAAATAGTAAAATTTTATGCGAAAGTGTCTGCATTAGTTAAAAGAACTGTGTCGCAGACATTAACGCCACCTCCGGCCTGGGGCCGTCAGAGTTCCATTAATAACCGTATAAAATTAACAAAATAAAACTAAACCAAATCAGATCAAAAATTGTTAGTAAGTCTGTGTGTGTTACTGAGAGGGTAGAGAGTTTTGGAGGAAATTTCTAATTGCAATTATGTGGTTTAGCCATAAGTTCAAGTTCTTCATAGTTCAGGGTGTGCAACCATTCATTTGTAACTAACTTGCAAGTCCTAAGCGTAACTGGACTGACATTCAGTATTCTATTTACTCGGTTGTATATAACAGGGCTAATAAAATGATATTGACGCTTAAGGATCTCAAACCTGGCCACCTCAATATGGCACACCCTATCCCACCTCCGTACCCGGGAAATAGATACCGCATCAAATGGCAATTCTGCATGCTTGCGCAGTATGGTGCTCAGCAAGAATGAGTGTCTGACTGTAGGGAGTTTACATAGGTCATAGAACTCCTTGGTTGGGAAACGAATAGGCTTACTTGTCATAACTTTCAGCACAGTCCGCTGCGACCGTTCCAAAGGCAGCATTAAGGATTTTACTGAGCCACCCCATGCAGTAACACAGTAGGTCAACATAGAGTGAGCGAGAGCAAAATAAACCATTTTCAGTGTTTGTAGGTTGCCAGCCGTTCTTAAATGTTTGAATACAAATATTAATTTACGAACTCTTGGCACCAATGATCTAATTTGCTCCTTCCAGGTCCACATACTATCCACGAACACCCCAAGGTATTTGATAAAATCTGTGCGTTTAATAGCAATACAATTACAGTTTTGAGTAGTAGAACACAGCACTTAGGGAAAAAGAAGAGGGCGGCTGAGATGCAATTCTTGGAGAAAAAGTGACGAATTTTGTTTTTTCTTAGAATTACCCAGGAAAACCAAGAACTCTGGATTAATGCAGCAGTTATGATTACTAGATATTAAACCAACACGCCTGTCAATGCCTATACAAAGAGTAAAATTAGACCTGGCGATTGCTAAGTATTGTACCTACATTATCATTGTGTAAATAACTTAGACATAAATCACGGTTGATAAAATTGGATACAATATACGAGTATGTATCATATATATCATACATACGTTGTCATTTGTATGTATACATACATTTTTTCATTTTATTTTACTTTCATTCCATTTTAAAAAGACAACTAGTAATAAATCCTGTTTCTTTACAAAGATACATTAAATGGACACAAAGGATACCCAGACTCAGAACAACAATTTGTGGATCTCACAAAGTGTTGTCAGATATGGAGATCGAACCCACAACACCCAGCGCAGTAAGAAGCGGCGAGGTGACCGCTTAAACCACTACGCCATCCGTGTAGACAGTAGAATAGTGTGTGTTACTATTACACACACACACACTATTATATTAATTCGGATAATTAAACTAGTAAAAGATCGTTCACGTACTTACGTACGCTAGCGTCAAATCTTCTTAAGTTGAATGTAAACTTTATTATTATTAGCAAGATTTTGTGTAGTTAAAGACAGGATTAAATGATCAAACTAAGTATAAACAGTGCTAAATCAGCGTTTGTTGCAAGTGTAAACAACCGCAACTGCCTTGAGTTCGGTGTCTCCAATCATTACTTAAAGTAGTAGTCAAATGGACTACAGCAAAAAGCAGACTAATTGCTCACTTGAAGGACAAGGGTCACTTCTCGCTCTGTCTTAAATGTACTTAGTCACGTTTAATAGTTTTTTTGCTATTCAAAGGTTTTCTAGCGTCGAGTACAGTACCGTCTAAGGCATGTTGTACTTGATCGATGGCAGTGTCTATTATTACTTCTTTTCGTGCAAGATCCAAAAAAATTGAAAAGGAATATAGAATGTACTCAAATACACTGAAATATAAGGACATAATATCACGCAAAAGACATAATAAATATAAACGTATGAAAAAGAGGATATTTTATTTAAAAAAGTTTTGCTTTTAATTTTCTTTGTATAACCTGTGAAAAGATTTCATAAGGGTAGAATCGTTCTTGTGTAGAGGGAGAAACTTGTTTGCAAATATTTTTCCAAAAGTTGGTTAATTTCGAAAAGAATATTCTCTGGTAGCGAGCGAGAAAAGGTTTAAGTTTTCGTTCACTTCCACTCGTAGTCGGCTGCACGGAGTAAACACCTCACAACTTGCCCTTTCACGAGTTCTTAGGAATTGATTTTTAAACTGTTCACAAGTTAATTTAAAAAAACTCGAAACATGATAAAAAAACTATTTTAACACGAAACTTCGGAATGAAATTAGTTTTAAGCGACAAGTTCATTTCAGCTTTTTTACCGGCGAGCCAGTTCTGCAATTGCTTGGAGATCCCTATGGAAAGTTTACCAGTGCAGATTTTGATTACACACGCTCCTTCAAGAAGTTTCCTGCCGGATAGGAATATTAAATCTTATTTAAGTTAGACATCCGCGGCGGTTCACGTTGTTATTTCGAATAAGGTGCTTTATAAACTCTGAACTGTTAACTTGCTGAGTACATTTTATTGTTTCTGTTGTATTCGTCTTAACAGAATGACTCTTTCTCTCAGGTACGTAGTGTACCAATACTGAGTTTTATCCTCTAATTGATTTAGGTTTTTTTTTATTTCTATGCCTACTGGGAAACGGATATTACAAATTTTCTACTAACTGTAAAATTCTTTTCTAACTATAACATTTACTTCTAATATAAAGCGGGTACAGCCCTATCTATACAGGGACTCGCCAAGGTCTGTAGAGATAAAATATAGTATTGTACAATCTTAAGTGAAATTTTAGTAATGCTTAAATTTTAATTGTATATTTAAAGCATAATTTAATAATAATTACGTGAAACAATACGGCGCGTAGAGGCACGCTCACCTTGCTCCTACCGAACTCGTGTTACATGGTGCATTTGCCTAATTACTTCACTGTTCAGTTCACTGGTATGAGAATTCGTGATTACCAAAACGGTTATTTCAGTAGGCATCCACTCTATTTGGATTACGATTTAGAGAATAGCTGAGATATCATACAGTTTTATACCCTGACCTTTCTTATTTAATAAAATACTGAATGTTTGCCTTATCCGCACCCGTAACACGATATGCAGCCGACAAAAAAACTTAAGTAAGTCTCGACCGTTATGTATGTATCGTCCTTCTGAAACATTTCTTTCAAATCTCTCCAGGGCTCTCACTTACTTATCTCATATTTCTAAAAGTTGTGTTTAACAAGTTATGAAGTTAATATAAGTCAGTCGTACGGTTGGCAAGGAAAAGGAACTCGAAAAATAGAGTTTGTCTGGAGGGCGGGAAAATAAAAGAACAACGCCGCGCCGTCGGTGGACTCTCTTCTGTGTGCCCTATGTATTTTGGTAAACGTTGGCAAGTTTGACGTTACCCGACGCGACGGTTGCATTTCGTGATATGTAGTGACACGCTCTTTCCATCACTACTTAAAATGTCCCAAATTTTGCTTCAAACCCCTGAGACACGCTGCTTGATATTTACATAACCATTTATTTTAAAACAATGAATTCAACAATCACAAAATAAGTAAGTAAATTTACTTTTAGAATACAATTTTCTTCATAAACTACAGTTGTTTTGCAATCTAAAATGATTGTGATGCGCTGACATCAAAAGTTCTCAAAGAATCGTCTAAATCTATCTTTAAACACAGTTTAGTCCATTAAACAAGTAAATAGTAAGTATCCATTGAAGATTTTCATCAAAGTGTACTGATTGACAGCGTCGATTAAAACGTTTTTCTGGCAAAAGAGAAAATTAGAATCGAAATACTGCTACAGAGCCACAGTAAACATCGAAAAAGGCCTCTCTCTGACATTTTAATTTTATTAAACATCTCCCAGTGCCTGAGATAAAGTAGATTTCTTTCGCTGCCAAGTAAGAATTTCAACTCGTATAATAATTTAGATTACGTAGCAAGCAGTGAGCGTTCATTATCGTTCTTTTGTACCTGATTTCGTGGAGATCTCATTCGGATAGAGCGCCAGTCCGCGGCGCGGGCCTTCTCTCGAAATGGAAAGTGCGAAAATGAAATTATAAAGCCCTGCGATAAAAATAAATTAAATCGGATTTCGCATTTGCCAGTAGCCAGGGTGAGCAGCGTTTTGTAGTCTGTGGATTCCTTTCTCTTTTTAAATATTTGTTTTAACAGTTGATTTGTGGCGTAATGAGAAAATTCTCACTTGGCAATTTTTTTATTTCTTCTTTTGTAATATTTGAATAACTTTTGTTCATTGTAACTTTTGAGTTGAAATAAAATTTATCACTGTTCGTTTTGAAATTCAGATAAAAGCATACATGAATCTTAAAGGCATTAGTAGTACTTGAAGTTCTCTTAAAGCGGTGGCGCGCTGCGGCAAATCACTCTACATTCTCACCAACGATTATTCAAATTAGGTAACGGTACGACAAAGACGAATGGTACTAATATCGTTCGCTCCGCGATGGCCAAGCGCGATAATACGCGCGGTACGTGCCCTATACACGCGCTACAGATTTCGTCCGACGATAAACACCGATTGATCCCCGCGATACGCTTTTTGCGTAAATATTCAAGCAAGTTTTATGCAGCTCAGGAAAGCTTAGTGTTCTTATATCTTACCTTCAGCTCTGACAGCTTTCGCTATTAACATAATAAGGTATATTAATATTTAATTACCTTTATTGATTTAGGTACAGTCAGCAACGGAATATGTTAAATTATACATATAATTAATGCAAATTTGTCTTCTTGTAGTTTTCTAACCAAAAACAGATTTGTAGCTAAATTATGTTTGGCATCTTAGGTAAAGTTTTAATTATACCGTGTAGTCAAGTGTGTTAAAATTGTCGAACGAATAATATTTACAAATATCAAAACTAAACATTTTTCAAAGGTATAATAATGACCAAAAAATAAATAGGTGTGTCATGTGGCACAATAAATATATACCAAAAACACCTAAAGTGTCACTTTGAAGTGTTTTTAATAATTCTCTATTTTGTTATAACGCTCCCAAAAGTGTAATTTAGTGCCGATTTTCTATCCTAAATACGTAATTTTCTCGCCTTTTTTCCTTACATTATTCGTTAATTCAGAGTAAAACAATGTAATTATATTTTTATTGCTCATTCTATGTCCAGTAAATCGGGGTTTGAAATCCCGGAGGTCGTTTTAAGTGAACCGACCCTACTTAATAGTCGTACTCTAGGCATGGGGTCAGTGGCGCGTCACTAGCTGCTTTTGTTTATACGTTGCGTCCCCAGTGTTATGTAATCATTAGTGTAATTGTTAGAATTAAGTATTCTCTCATGTTGAACCTTTTGCGATTAACTTCGGAGTCTGTCGAATATACCGTCTAACTCCTGCTTCAATTTTCGACAGCGAATAATAGTGTAGTACAACAACAAACATAAATTATTTATTTACGTTACCTCCTAAATAGACTGCGATTAGTCTCAGTAATAAATGTAGTAATGTGATGTAGTTATTTTAACAATAACCACATCACATTTACAGTACTTACTACAAACTATTAGGAATTATAGATACATAGTGTTTATTTGGTTTTCTTGTTACAGAACATACATATCTTTACATAGTATAAAATAAAGTCGCTTTTTTGTATTGTACCCTTAGATCTTTTAAATTAAGCAACGGATTTTAATGCGGTTGTCACCAATACAGAGAAATATGCAAGAGGAAGGTTTATATGCATAATGCATGCTTAATATCAAAACATGTTTTTGTGAGCTTACATTTCAAACGCTGGCTAAACCTTATGATAAGGCCCAAGATAATGTACTATGAAATTGTATATCATAAAAAGATCCACAAAAAAGTCCGCTATGGTATATGTCTATCTCATAAGGATAACCCACAGTAACCACTTTCATCTTTTAAATATTACAAAAAAATATGTACATGTAATGTAGATCAAAATTGATCTAAATTTACAGCATACCATATTACATACACAACGCAACCCTCGCCGTCGCTCGTCGCGTCGTGCAGTACGTCCGTCCCGGGTGACAGCGGCCAGCAGGAGCGAAGCAGCAAATAATTACTCTATACTGACACCACATTAGTAGCCGGGGTGAATCGCTAGTGTATTATAATTTTATTTTTAAATATGCCTTTGCACTTGTCTTCACGTAGTTACCAGTTATGTAGATATACAAGATACGACGCAATTTTAGTCTAAAAAAATTCGTTCTTTGAAAGTGGATTTTTCTTGTTCACGAATGTAAAAAGTAAGTATGAGCGAGATATATCTTTCTGTGTGCTTTTAAGGAATTCGTATTCTCGGCATAAACATGTAGGAGGTAGGAGTAATACCTAAGATAAAAGTGCATTACTAAATTGCTTTCACACTCCGTTAGCGGACGACGCGGAGTGACGTTTGCGAGTTTCTCCATTCAACGAAATGACACCTTAATGTTATGAAATATAGGAAAAAAAACACGCACTTCCACGTCTTACAGAGACAGAAGAACGCAGATATTACAGCTTACTTATAGGCAAACGGGAATAAGAAACAGGTTAAGTATTCACTGTTACTAACTCATTCAAAAGTGGCAAAATAGAGATAAATTAAGAAAGTATGATACATAGTTTTAAATATAATGCAGGTCAGATTGGTTTACAAAGAAAGTGATTGCAGTATTGGTTTGCTCTTGATTTTATTTGACCTAAGTAGGTACGTAATGTCAGATCCACCATCACGTATAACTGACTAAGGATGCGTGATGGCATTATTATATTATGGAACGTTTTATCTATAATCGATTTTTATAGCTTTGGCTGAAATATCTACCGTAGGTACACCTTTTATGATTATTAATTTGTTTCTGCCCACGAGCTCATTTTAACTCTTCTCTCTTAGCTAAGGTAATAATGTTTTATAACTCTTTAATTTTAATACTTACATGTCATACTTTGAATCGAACTCAGTATGTTAGTTAAATTTTAGTTTCTAAAATAATCATAAAATAGTACTATTTGCGGTTTGTGGTTATAATATTTCAAATTCTGACTACCCTGTTCACGAATACAATGTGCCTAGCTCACATATCAAAACAGCGCATAAATTTTTCCGCCACAATTTCGCTTAGCCAAGACCTTAATTCCAAATGTAGCTCAGGGAGAATGGCGTCGGCAGCGTTGCTAAGAAAGCATGTTCTCTTTAATCTAGTCACAAAAGAGTCACCTGATTCAGCTTGCCCATGAGTACTCTTTCCACACAAACGTGAAGAAATGAAGCGGAAGAGCGGGCTCTCCGAATTACTTCCTAATGAAAAGAGGCTAGGAGTGGGACAGAGTAGTTTGTCACGCGGCCGCTAACGAACGCTGTGGGCTCTTGACTCGACTCGAGTGCTCGCAGACGTGAGGTACAGCCACGCTGGGCTTATTAGTGTGTACTAGTATGAGACAAGTTCGAAATAGATGCATGTAATAGCTTACTACATGATTTGTCTCGGCTGAAAGGTAAAAATGTAACGTTTCCTAATAATATTAATGTCAAAAACTTTAATTTTATTTAAACTTAAATCATCATCATCATCAACAGCCTTTAATAGTCCACTGCTGGACATAAGCCTCAAGAAACTTAAATGGTAGCATTTAAATATCAAAAATGCCTAAAACACTTGAGAATTTATTCTTGACCATTCTTATAACAAAATGACTAGCGAAAGAAGTTTGCGAAAAAAAGATTTTGGATTTTAAATGTTTCGAGGTTAAGTACTAATATATTGTCCATGTTTTGTTTGAAACTAGATGGCGTTGTGTGTCATATATCCGAAAATATTATTATCATTATTATTACTCATAAACAACCCTTTTTTTGCTGTAAAAAGTGTTAGCCTACTCTCTAAAAGGGTGGAGGTTATTTGCTGGGCATTTATTGGTAAAACAATAGAAAAGTCTTCGCTTACCAAACAGATGTAATACTAGCTTTAAATAAATAAAACAATAATAAAACAAAATAATAATAACGCGAACAAATTTACTTCGATATGCTCCTGTATCACGCGCCATAAGGCTTATTAATATTATTTCAATACAAGTAGATATCTACAACTGTAGCCTGCCGAACTTCATAGAAGTCGCCCAGAGATGTATTACAGCAAATTATTTTTATGTATAAATAACCGTTACTTACTGTTTTTACTTACAGTATCGTTTTGGGATAAATCCTGTAAAGACACTGTAATTGTTTTTAATAAATAAATAAATAAATAATAAATAAAATAATAATAATGATTCGAATAAATGTACTTCAATACACATTTACACAAGGCAGAAGCAATTTATTTATTTAGTTACAGCCAGTGCTGTCCAATAATTTACTAACATTAATTACTAAAATCTAAAGCATACATCCATTATATTGAGATTAATGCACAAAATTTAAAGCCGTCACATCATGCATAAGAGAGTAACCCTATATAAAATTAAAAATAGAAAAATATCTATGCGAGTTTAACACTAAATTGAATAAAATAAAACAACAGAACAAACTACAATTGTCGTTTGAGCAATGGTCGTGTAAGAGTCAAGACAAGACTGGTGAGTGCGGAACTCTACAGGATCCAAACGGCGACGTATCGACATTTTGAAAATATCGATGTATGTCTATTTATGTGGCATTATCAAGGACAATATCTTTTTATCATCACACCGTGCAGTACATTGTTTTTTTTTTTTCCCGTCTTAAAATAACGTAACTATATCCTATTTATTTAGTGTGCCAAAAAACGTTTAAAAGGAGTCAATAATATTCTAAATTATTTCTAATTATGTTGATTTAGTCACACTACCGTACGAGTCAGCTAGTGGGCAGAAGCAAATTAATAATCATAAAAGGTGGACCTTCGATAGATATTGCAGCTGAAGCTATAAAAATCGATTATAGATAAAACGTTCCATAATATGATAATGCCATCACGCATCCTAAGTCAGTTATACGTCATGGCGAATATGACATTACGTACCGACTTAGATCAAATAAAATCTTCAAAAATATCCTATCTCTTATAAGACGTATATAACACATGCTAATATAATGATAAGTCATAGAAAAAATGATTTTTTTTATTAAGTTTACTGTAAGTCAATTTTTTAGATGCTTAAGTTTTAGGTAAATATGTTTCTGCCATTGTTCTTTGTTTCAATTGTAGATCATTTATTTCTAATTAGTGACATAGTTCTCATATTACAAATTTTACATTAATGCTAAGCACGCAACCTAATTTTATTGTATTACACTAAAACTATTTCGTCGCAATTATAAAAAAAATTGAAATATCTACCGTTTACAATATTCAGAAGGATTTTTAAAAGAATACATTCATATAATATTTTTTTAGAAAACAATTTTAAAATTATACCTAATTTAGAGTGACAACATAAAAGTAACAGAAAACAATTTAAGTAAACTACATGACTGTAAAATAAAGTAGAGCTTGAAAAATCGCACTATAATGTCCTCATACAAGAACAACTAACTAATTTTGTAGAAAATTTATCTTCTGCATAAAAATGTAGGTACATTTTGTAGGGAGAAGTAAAAAAATTGGAAGACAGAACGAATTTTTTTTCATTTCCATCACTGACAGCGGGCAGTTTATACTAAAAGTTTACCTTAAAACCTTTTAGTAAGTCATATAGTATTCACACTGCCAATGATCCTAAATAAAACGTGTAGTAATCTCAGTGTAAGTAATATTTTACAGTCTTTCGTACATATTTTATTAACATGCTGTAACATACTGCGAAAATATTTGCTACATTTTCTTAGTACTAAAAAATTTAGTTTTGACATTCAATCTCACATAATATAAGCAAATTATTCTTATTAATTTTAACACTTGACAAGAGATGAATGAACAATGCTATAGTGCACTGAGTAGACTCAGCAAGGCCTCAGTGTGCGGAATCCCAAGTTGAAAACCATTGTTGCGGCTTGGAATGAGAGTGCGTGAAATTCCGGTCTCCCCATTTGCGAGGTATGGATGAAAGTAAAAAAGATAGCAAAAGGAGGATGTTATAAAAACTATACTGACTCCTTCCGTACAAGATGACCTAGCGGTAGTTAACTCAAAATAATTTTGACTATAAATGAGGCAATGTTAGACTGAGACTTTAAAACGGATGGTACGGACATGTGATAAAACCCTCTGAGTTTATAAAGTACGTGAATTCACGCTATTACTCTCCTGAATTATAACACCTTATAGTAACCTCATATCAAAATAATAATTTTCTTACTCTATTTCTTTAACAATACCTATACAAAACTGAAAATGATATTACTTAGTCTTTCGACTACATGACATGGCTGGCTCATTAATTTGCTTGTAAATTTATTTTTCATTTAATCGATAAAAATTCTGAAATACTACAATAAAAATAGTGTTGATAAATCCTTTTTAAATGATTTTTTGTCAATATTTTCGAGTTTTCTGAAGTTCAATTCCCTAATACCTATATTACTTTTTTGAAATTAACATTATATTTATACCTATTCGTATACCATTCGGAGCCGGAGATTCGAAAGGATGTTCCACACCGTCAACAAAAAAAAGACATGTAATGTATTAATTCCCTTTGACAACTTCAACTGTTGTATCTTAATGAGTAACAATAATTAAAACAGTGGTATTCATCCATCATAAATGGATTCGATGGTAATCGTTAAATAGATTCGTCGTAACTATCTCATTATACCTATTGTACAAAAATTAAAATGAGGGATGACAATGCTCTTGATAGAATTGTGTTTACAATAAGTACCATCTTTTACATTCATAAATCAAAAACAAATCTTCTGTGTGAATATTATTTAATGAAAAAAGTGTAAATCATGGAATAACTTCAGCCTATAAATACCTACTTTCCAAAAAAAAACCGACATGGCCATACAATAACTTAAACTAACTGAAGTCTTATACAAAAAGTTTGTATTAGTTCTGTATGGTACACTGACTTTACGCTTTAAACTCTACTCAAAGCTGCTCAACAAATCAAATACCCCATTAATCTGATCACAACATACAATTATAACTAATGAAATAACAATTGAATGCAATACTTTTACAAAACCCTTACCAGAGCCCACAGATTTTATTCAAATATCATTCCAACTGCATAACTGGCGAGATCAAACATTTTTATTTATTTGCCCGTTCAACCGCACGACTGAAACTAATGAAGAGGAGTTTCGATTAAATTAATACCGGTTGTATTTTTCGTTTTTACTCTTACCCACAGACGTGAGAGGTTTTTTCGTCGCGATTGCCCGCTCAACGTTTCATAACTATAATTGATAAAATACGATTCATTAGTTCCGATTTGTTAGTTTTTGTTTGTTCACGTTATGTTTGGTTTAACACCGATACCAGATTGTTACCTGTTTGATTTGGACCGATTTTGTGAGTTTATTTAAGTTTGTATATTTAAAAAACTTTCTCTTATCTTTTAGCTACATGGGTTTGTAGGCATTTGCACTAAACTCTAGGTGGAAATGTGTATAACCTGTTGCAAGGAGCTAGGGACAATTTTACTTACCGAAGAGCAGAGAATTTTCTAAATAGAGTTTGATTTTTCCTCCAGATATAAATGGAGTTCCCATTCGTAGCATTATGTGACGTTGTGATTATTTTCTGTATCTACAAAAGACTATATCTACCTCTTCTAAGGCTACAATATAGTCATAGATTTTCTATCCAATCTCTATCCACGCTCTTTTATTTTTATATAACACATCAAATCAGAAATAATATTAAAGGAATCAGAACAATGTAATTAAATTAATATGGTAATATAAAGGTAGAAATTTATTTTGTGTATTAAAATCTAGTTAACGTTAAAATAGCTGCGGGCAATCTTAGCACCGTGTGATATACGGCGATTATATTTTAATACCTAGAAAATGACTGAGGTATTCCTGATCACAAACTGTAAAATTTTGTAACATTTATGCAACATCATTACATTATTATATTAACATATAATACACACCCTTTAAGGTGTGGTTAAAAATGTCTAATATTTTAAAATTAAGTTACTTTAAATTAAATCACTGTAACAAAACTACACACATACTTATCAATCACAATACAATGAATAGCACTTATCATTAGTTGGAAATGGTTAAAGCTCCTTCAAATAATGTTTTTAGAGTAAGTAGTTAAAAGACGTTTTTTTGTAGAAACAAAGTTTCAAAAACGTTTCGTTCCTTTCGAATGGGTCATACAATAACTTATAGTTTAACAAAACGCGTGGGGCGTATTATATTATAAAATATCTTACCCCACGCTCTTTTACGATAAAATAATTTTTCTTTTTGATCTTTTTTCTACTTTTTAGTTCGGCTAGTTACAAAAAAGTGTTTTTTTTAAACTATAATTATTGTTTTGCTTTTTCATTTATTTATATAAAGAATAATAATATACAAAGAAATTCTTTTTGAAACTTGTGTTGCCTTGTTGAATCGGTACAGAAATGAAGAAATATTGGATCGAATTTGACATGTGACTAAAAGTTGATTGTTAATGATAACGCCGTCAAACGTCGCCCTAAAGCAAAGCTTACCAAAAAAGATAATGGTCACTGTTTGATGGTCGCTTCATAGTGTTATTCACTATAGATTTCTCAGGCCTGGTCAGGCAATAACAGCAGATATTAAAGTTATATTAAAATATTTTGATTAAATAAATATGTTGTATCTTAGAAAAAAAAAAATTTCTATTTTTCAGTACAAATCGGAAATGTCATACTTTAACCCCCAATATTAAGGTAACCAAATGGAACATTGTTTCTGTGTGGTATACTATACTTGTGATTGTAGTGTTTGTAAACTTCACTTCACAAATACGTATTCTTAAATATCTATATTCTTACTTATTATTGTGCCTGTGATGACCAAACATTTAAATGGGTTTAAATGGGATTATGACATAAGTATAATGAGAGTGTTGATTTAATATTTTGGATTGTATATCCATAGACCGTTTAAACGACTAATCGTTTAACATGACGGTCAGTGACAAAACGTATTCGTACATTTTTATCCCATAGGCTTTAATTAATCAACACAAAATCAGCGTTAAACTGTGATCATTAACTCTTTTTTTTTGCTATTCAAATTAACAAATCAAACAAACTACAAATGAATGTTGTAATTTCATCATTTATAATACGCGCTCTGTGCAGTGGATAATGTTTGCTATTTATTATAATGCTGCTTAACGATCACTTCACAAATTGCCATATTTAATTATTGAAATGGTGATAATGAACATATTCCGATAGTTTAGTTTGTAGTTAATATAATAAAGAATTTTCACACACAAAAACTGTTAGAATTATTCGTTCATTCTATAGAATATATAAGTGAAGAGATGTAATCACTAACATTTTCTTTTTTATTGGGTTGTAATCGGTAGTAATCCGATTAAAAATTTCTATAAGAATAAATGAAATCAGATAAAAGTCGTTTAAGGGTTATAGATAGATTTTGACTCTGTTTTTAACGACTAATCTTTAGATTTATGATATTGTTAAAAATGAATAAGAAAAAGGACTCTATGAACTTAATATGGTGATAGTCTGGTGACTAGGAAGGACAGACTTCCAAAGAATGAAACATAAAAGAGGCAAAGTAGTAATCCATCAGCAATAGCGTATCAAGAATTTGTATATCAAATTAACTTTCTTTAAAATTTTGTGTATAAAAATCATAGTTCAATCGTCTAAACCAATATCAATTATAAATACTTATTAATGTCAAATTAAAAATTTGTAAAATAAACTGAAAGCAATTAAGTCAACATTCAGTTTCAATATCATAAAAACAGAAGTTTTATTGAAAAACAGTTACAATTACCCCATCAAAATACTATTACAGAAAAACAAACCGCAAGATGCACTACAAAGTCGTTAAATTTCAAGGTGAAAAAGTTTAATAAGCAGCAACCGCCGATATTCCGTTCCACGTAAGTTTCTGAGTACGGTTAACAAGGCAATGTGCAACACGGAATGTTTTCAACTGCTGTTAAACTAGAGTTAACTGTAACACGAGTATCGTTTAAACTAACAATCTTACCATTAATACCCGCGTTATAATATTGTTAGTATTGAATGTTTTAGTTGCTTGGAATGGTACACGGATTATATTATACAAAATTGTTATGAATTTCAAATATATTCGACTTAGACCTTTAGATAAAATAGTTTTAGGTATACTTCAAAGTTTCAGACGCGTTACATTGATCGTTTTTATTAATGATTACTACTCTGGTTGTAAGGGTTGAGATACATTTTATACTTATAATTTGAGAGCAACTTTACTCGATGAATGGGCTATCTGACGTTATAATAGAATTCTCACTGCAAAGCCTAAGGAAAACCTAATAGAAATAAAAAAAAATAAAAAAGTACTCACTATGGAAGGAATAAGATGACATCTGGGTTCGAGTGCAATAATTTAAAGTTAGAACCAATGATTAAACTAAATTTTCTTCCTTTTAAGGATGAGATTGACTTTATCAAAATTAACTAAACTTACAGTAATGTTCTATAAAATATACTGATATTAAGGTAATGCGATGTACTGTGACGCCGGTTACCACAAAAATCAGTGCATATCCGCTAGTATGCCCATGTAGACTAGTGGTCTACAAAAACGAAATCCTAAAGTGCCCGTGTAGACTAGCAGTCTACAAAAATAAAAACGGAAAGTGCCCGTGTAGACTAGTAGTCTACAAAAATAAAACCGTAAAGTGCCCGTGTAGACCGGTAGTCTACATGGCTCCTGCCACAGATTAATTAGTATTTGACAGTAATTGTATTGACATAATGCTCTTTAGTAATATTTTTTCTATAGTCTGATATATTATCTATGGTATTAATCTCAGTCGAGCATGCAAACACTAGTAAAAAAAAGAATTATACGTCATAAAACTTCTGTCATTTCATCAGTCTTCGAATCGTTCCGTGCAGTGACTGTGTTGGAATTTCTTTGTGATATTATTTTGTGTGTTGGTGAAATTTAAAGTTTTAAATGTATTATAAGGCAATGTTAATGTTATTTTTGTTTTGTTTAGTATGTAGAACAAAAAACATCTGGAAAACTAAGTTATGTTACTGAGAGCATGGGAACTGTTTCAGAAATGTTCATATTATTCAAAAGTGGTGTATGTTATCCCTATTGTTTTTGATTGTAATAAAAGAATATAAGACTACTTATATAGTTATACCTTATTTATATTCCTAACAATGATATTTGTGTACGATATGCCTTGTTAAGTCTTACATAAATTATGCCGCGTGGCGGCCGATAATGGTAAGGATTTAGAGGCCTGTAAATAAATAAATATGTATGGGAGAGTATATGGTTTTATTTCATAACATATTAACTACTATCTAAACAACATAATTAAACATTAAAAACCATAGGTCATCGCTTTCATTTTTGAACTATGAGCTTCGAAGTGCAACACGAGCTTAAAAAGACGTTATCTCAATTTCAACACAGTGTAACTCAACACCAGAGCCGTAATCTGTAAATAGAAAGATAACATTGTTTAGCTAATTTCATAGGCAACTAAATAAATATAACACTTGACACCCTTTCAATACAAACTTTAGTCACAAGAACCGATTAAGTGGAACACGGCGCGCGCGTCGATAACGCAAAAAACAGTGGGGCACTTTACGGGTGGTCGGTATTTGTGCCGGGGCAATCTAGACGGTCTCGCTCGCGAGTCGCGGGCACTCTGGACGCCGCGGGCGCCATGACAGGGGCATACGAGCGGATATCAAACGTAATATCCATTTCCAAGGCTCTTTATCCGAAGTAATCACATTTCAATTCTCTAAACAAGGTTACCGTTTTTAAGATATCTTAAAGAAGGGCTCAATATCTACATTTTCGAATACATCGCTTAGCAGAACATTATCACGCACGGGCTTATTTTCAATTAAAACCGTAATGACTACTTCAGACCCGAAAAGGCATTAAAGAGATATCTAAAGAAAATCAAATCTCACTACGGTAGGTAATCGCAAGGTTGGATCAACCGCGGTTATAAATCTCTTTAGGATACCGTCTTACTCAACGTCCTCAATTTCGTTCACTACATTTCTAAGTGATTCTGTGATAGCTCAAGATTTAAGTTTCTACTTTGAGGATAGGTGTCTTGTTTAGTGGTAGTTGATCAAATATTTATTTCATTACGAAAAGTGACACTACGGCTGATCAAAAGAATCCAATCCTATTTGTAAAATTATTGATAATACTGAACATTTATTTCATATTTAAAATTTGGAGCTTACCTCGTGTCGTATGAGCATACTAATAGCATGTTAACAATAAAAAAAAGCAAATTAGTTAAAATATTTGCCAAGCATAAAACGTATTTATAATAGATATTATATTTAATAAATGTATTGTTTATTCTTGTTTTTTGAAATTATTTTACTTCGAATTTAAATTCTCCTAGCAGGTACGATCCTATTAAAGAACTGTTTATATTTTTCTTTCAAATAAATAAAATAATATTTAAAATGTTGAGAATCTTTTTAATACTGCTTTATAACACTTTTAAAAGTTATGAATTCACAATCAGAACAGAACAGATTCAGAACAGTGGGACGATAGTATAGCTATTTTAATAGGTCGGAACTAAGACACGTTATAGTCCCGCGTATCTTTTGTTCGAGGCAATTTGAAAGAGCGCGGATAGCGACAGATCGATTGGATCTGGCTTCAACACGAGTACGAATCGAACAGTCGTTAATGAAACTTCGGCGGCACAATTAGGTAACCGTCTTGGTTTTATTAAATTTAATCAAGAACTTGTGTAATATTAGGCAGATTGAACCAATCAAGCCGTATACAAGTTCGATAACACCGTAGTTGGAAACTAATTTGGGAAATAAGCGTAGTTATCTCGGTTTCTACTCGATCGCCTTATAAAAAGGGGATCAATGTTCTTTAACAAGATTAGCAGATAAGGCAGTTATGGAGACTGTGTTCTTTCCGTGCAAATATAAGCGAGTTTGTGGACGATTCAGTGGCTACGTAACTGCGCGATCATGTTCATGGAATGGTTGTCAGATATTTACATAGATATGGACTTGAAATTATTCTACAACTTTATTCTTTATGTCAATTTAAAGTTTAAAAGAAATCAATAATTCAAAATATAGATATTAAAGTTATAATGACTACAAAATAACAGGTAGGGTATTTATTTGTTTTCACATTTACCTTTGTGGTTTTGATATGTATTATTAATGTAAACATGTCAACATACTTGAATACCATGTATGAATGTATGTATCATCAATAGCCCTTAACAGTCCACTGCTGGACATAGGCCTCTCCATACAATGGAGGTTTTGGTCTACTATACCACGCTGGCCAGACGGGTTGGTATAAGGTTTGTTTCAAGTTTCCTTCTTTTTGCAGTGCTGTTGTTTTGCACAGTTTGTCGGCTCTTAAGATACCCACGGGATGAATAGGGGTGGTGACACTCTGTATTCTTAATCCGTTACCACACACTATGTATGTATATGGCGAACAAATCTTACAGGTCTATATAAACTTTTCCATCCTGTAATAATCTGCTGATTCTATACAAAAGTTGTGGAAATTAAGTTTTGTTAAGGTAAACTTTTAGAAACAGCATAATTCAGCAGCACAAGCCGCGTACCTCTGATAAGATTTTCCTTAATTTCTATACAGTTCTAAGAACTGTTTATTTTATTATTGTGTATAATAATGTACTTTTATAATATAAACCTGTGATTTGTATCCAAATATTTTAATCCAGAAGTTTACAGCTATTTAAACAAGGGAGGTTCAAACAAAATACACAACTTACGGATATACTTTCACGTTTTAGATTAAACATTACAATATCAATTAAAACCACACAAGGAGATTTATCAAACATTATACAACCACATCAATTATAAAATTTAACGGTAACACACTTGCTGAAGACGTAAGACATAATAGTAAAGTTTAACACATACTAAGTTCTTACAGAATCTATTACGTTTTAAACCATTGTAATGCTATTAATATTTATTCTTTTTCTATTTCAGGGGTTTCCTATATTAAATCTGTAAGATGTAGGTACTCATGTTTTCACATTAAACATTCGGCTCCCAGTTTTTCCATTATCTAATATACCCAAACCAACATACAAACGCCTAAAACACTGAACTTTATAAACAAACAGACTTAACCCACATATTAGGCTGTATTCACAAGTGGGTTAAACCGTCCATGCGATGTCGTACGCAGTGTTATCGTGGCGATAAGCGAGCGGAAGAGGTGGCGGGCGGCGCCTGCGGCTATCTGACGCCACCTCGCCTACGTATTGCTTTCACACTACCTTCTCTCACACTTGAATTTTGGTGCTACGTGTCCGGTTTTGATTTGAAACAAGTCAGTGCCAAGCGAATATCCCAAACGTTAGATGGTGAATACTAAATGAGTGTCCTATAAAAAATATCGTCTATAACTATGACAATGTTTGAGAGTACCGTAATCATTTAGAAATAGGATGCCGTCTATGTAGTTTGAATATTTTTAATCTTATATATAAAATTCTCGTGTCACAATGTTCGTTCCCGTACTCCTCCGAAACGGCTTGACCGATTCTCATGAAATTTTGTGTGCACATCGGGTAGGTCTGAGAATCGGCCAACATCTATTTTTCATACCCCTAAATGATAAGGGTGACCCATCCCTAATTTTTTTTTGTTTTGCAGTACAACGTTTGCCGGGTCAGCTAGTTTACTTATAAAATAATAATATCAATCCTTACTTAATTGCTGCAAATAAAGTATTTTCAACATAAAACCGTATAGTATTTTTATAAAAATTCGCACTTGTCGTTTGACCAAGTTTAGTTTTTAGTTTGGTCTCCAGCAAGCGTGATATAGTAGGCCAAAACCTCCTTTCTAAGAAGAGATCTATGTCCAGCAGTGGACAAATTAAGGCTGTTGATGATGATGTGAGATAATATTTTTAACTTATGAAAGTAATATTAACTAATTACTTTGAAAATTGGGAAAATACCAATAGGTACTTGATAGGCTAGGTGGCGGCGCGGCTGTGAGGGTCTTCATGTTGCGCAAAATATGCTAAACGAGCCAAAATGGGTTACGCACATCTCAAATGATATTATTATTTTAAATCCATTATTAAGTGCTTGATAAGTTTGCGTAATCGGCCTGGTTGATGTTTACTAATGAACAAAATCTGCGAACTTTTATTAGGATTATACTGAATTATTTATTCTTTATTGATCTGATATGATGCTGACATAGAACCTTACTTATTTCTATTTAAATAATTGAAAATTTAAAAAAATTGAATTGACTTTAAACAATACTTGAATACAATACAAAACAATGTTTGAAGTTAATTCAATTTTTTAAATGGATTTATTTTACCATTTTTAGTGTACGATACGTTTGTAATTGTGGGTTCGATTCCCACATGGGACGACACTTTGTGTGATCCACTAATTGTCGTTCTGAGTCTGGGTGTTCTTTGTGTCCGCTTCATGTACATATGTTTGTAAAGTATTCCGCAGCGCAGTATATATTCCTAGTGCAAGGGTTTTCAAAAAAATTATAAACAAAACGGTCCAGAATTGACAGAGATATTTAAACATCCAAAAAAAAATACAGACGAATTAAGAACCTCCTCTTTTGTGTTCTGAAGTCGATTAAAATAAATTTACATGCATTGTATCATCTATTATAATAAAAAAAACTATTCTGAATTTGCTCCAAGAAGGTGCTAGATCTAAATAAATGCACCATGATTTTTTATAAGCATTAGGGCATGGTATTAAGGCTTTTTAAAACATTATCCGAACAGAGACCCGGAAAACTTATGCACAGTACTAGTATAACTATTGCGAGGGTCCTGAAACCACAGTCGCTGTACAATTTTAAACAAAGTTATAGGTCCTCATTAACATAAACTGTGGCTGCGACGAAGCTAAGAATTGCTTTTTTTAACTCCCACAATGTTACTATTAGGCGAAAAAGTTGAATAGAGACGGCGTACGTTTGCAATCGTGAGCTAAAGTTACTTTGCGGAGCCAAGTATGTTTATCTAAAGCTTGCGTAGAACTCTGCTCGAAGATTAGAACTATTTCACGTAACTCCGGGTAACTTTTTAGCAATTCTACTACTAGCACTTAAAAGTATAGTCATCGCTTGCCATATAAAGACTACCTACTAACTTATTCATTCATGAAAGTTCAAGTAGACTATTAAAGATATAGTAGCATTCCATTGTCTCTTTGGCGAGATCTTGAAGCCCCTCATTTTAAAGTTATTATGAGGTAAGTGAATTTCTGTAATAGGAGATTTTATATGAAAACATGCACCCGAGACCTACATTATCGATTATGTTTTCTAACGTTTTTAAATTTTGTAAAATCGCATCAAGATATCATGGTGGACTACCATTGGTTTTTTTTTACCATTTTCTAAACCAATAGGAGTCGTACACTCAAAATACAAAAAAAAAAAAACGAATATCATTATTTTTTGTGAAAACAGATTTAACAAACC
Source organism: Arctia plantaginis (assembly GCA_902825455.1). Classification (NCBI taxonomy): domain Eukaryota; kingdom Metazoa; phylum Arthropoda; class Insecta; order Lepidoptera; family Erebidae; genus Arctia; species Arctia plantaginis. The sequence goes on along the minus strand of CADEBD010000312.1, from coordinate 985,810 downwards.
TTTTTCGTATTCCAGAATTTATAATCCAATTTTTCAACACATAAGCAAAGTAGGCCACTATAAGAACAGGTGTACACTGTACATACATCTACAGATTATACTTAAGTATATAATACCGGAGGCATATTTAAGGCCGTTTGCGCATAAACGCCCGGAACAACGATGTTCCGAGCCCGTATCGGGGCGTGCGTGAACATATTTTATCTACATCCGCCGTCCGCAGACCACCGGCAATTATCGGCGTGTTTTACGTTCATAACAGAGTTGTGTTCCCCTTCTCCGCTTACAAATATCTAGATCTTAGATAAAAAATCCCGTCTAACATCATTAATCCACTGGCGAACTGTAATTAACGCTTCAACAAATCACTAACGGCATATCGCATAGAATCGTAAAGATGGTATCATGACGACGAAGCGGAATCGGGGCGAACAGGCGTTCAGGGTCATGTATGAGACAGTGGCACGCGAACGTTGATTTTACTTTTATTGTTAGGCTTATCTTACGCTGAATAGCTTTGCTGATAGTTAAATCTTTCATAGTAAATACCTATTACTAAACCATTTATACCTAGATGAAGATAAATATAGGTTTCTTCTAATGTGAAACATAGCTTGTTGCAGGTTGTTCCTTTTTCTGTGGCGGTGTCTGCCATTCAGCTGCATCAGGGAAGCACTCCACTATCATAGGCTGCCAGAGTACCTGAGGCGGGTGGTGGCAGATTGTGTTACACCAACCTGACCACCAGAGGAGTCTCTCTGATAGTCGGGGCATTGAGGCACTGGGCTTACGGGTGGCCCTGGATAAGACGAAGGCCCTCCTATTTCATGAGCCCGTCGTAGTCCTCAGCCTGACGCCTCAGTCATTGCCAAGTCGGCCCTCGTACCGGTTCAGGGCCAGATAAAGTAACTGGGCTTGATCCTCGACGGGAGGTAGCTCTTCGACGAGCACTTCTGGCAGCTTTTCCAAAGGTGGTCGTCGATGCGTCTGCCCTTGGGCGACTATTGCCTAATCTGGGTGAACCCAGCGTACGGCGCACCGGTGTGGGCAGCGTTGCCTTTGGTATAGTCAGAGGGTATTAACGGTTAGAGCCATACGCGGTTACCGGTTACCGCACCGCAGGCGGCGTGCGCGTTGGCCAGAACTCCCCCGTGGGATTTGGAGGCGGAAGTGCTCGCCAAAGTTTAGAAGTGCTCGCGACGTCCGCGTGTCAGGGTGTTGCCTAAATAGAGAATGTACGCGAAGGTGGTCTTGATAACAGCAGTACCCGGATCCCTCCTATCACAGGCGCACAGTGGCCCACCGTGTGGTTTTAGTCGGTCCGATTCCGACACACCACCTCTTTCGCAAACCCCGGTGCAGTGAGGGTCCGATCGTTTTTCCACGCGTTAAAGAAAAGGTTGTTCCTATTTTGGTTGTCCTAGTTGGACCAATGTGGTATGGTTTAAATCTTCATACTTTGTAAACCCGACGATGTTGTTCCTTAAAACCAATAATACATTATTTCTTTAGTAAACGTACAGTTAGAAACATCAAAGTTGTGTTTGCCAATGACTATCCCCTATGTAGCAGTGGGTAAATCATAACAAAATAAAAAACAACAAACACACTCACCCACTCAGTATTTATAAATTTATGGATTATCATAAAAATAAAATGTATCATAGTAAAATGATAAGATTGTTGTAATAACTCACGTACAAGGATAATGTAGGATAAGAGTAACTGATTTGCTCTTATCGTGTTATTAAGAAAACATTATTTCCTAATAATATAATCGTTTTCCTTGTTACTTTATTTCGTTTTATAATAAATCATAACATCATCCTTATTTCTATTATAGCTAAATTTCAAAGCGAATAATTAAGATGTTTACTTGTGTACGTTTTCCTTTGAAATGATGTTAACAATTAGACATTGTTGTTATGGGAGGTCAAAAAATATCTGTTACATTATGTTCATTAGTGGTGTAATACTAACCGGTGTTTCAGTCTAGCAATTAGGGAAAATAATTGTTTACAATAAATACACGAATTCACCCATAACAGTATATAAATATTAAGTGGAGACGCAGTTTCTGGCCTATTAATGTAATTATTTGAGTGTTAATCGTTTAACAACATGTGGTGTGAAACACATTTAGTTAATGAATAGGTTATTCCTATACATATTGCAGCTATTGTATTAAAGTAATGTCATATCCAATGAATACTATATTGTACCATTTATTCTCCCTATTATAGCAATGCACAGCTCTCTTAGCTGGATATACTAATTACATAACCGTCAACAACGGCGTAGTGTAAACAATATACATATTTTCCATTAATATTAATGACCGTACAATGCGTAAATTTCTTCTTTCTTTTTTCTTTATTATTTTTATTTCAAGCAATCTCCCTTCAATAAAGTTTTTCATAAAATAACTAATTTTACTTTTAATGAAGGGCTTGAAATATATCGCTGAAATGCTTTAAGTTTGAGCAGCTTTGTGTTCTTAGATTTATAATAAAAACAAAGATAAACACATCAATATCGGTTTATCACTCCCATATATAGCATTTTATTATTGGCATAAATTAACAAATAATACAATTTCTGATACGGACAATCTGAACTCCTAATGTGAAATGATGTGATGTGTTATTACTGTTTCACAATTTATGAGTCACAATCTTGTCATGTATGTATGTATCAAACTACGCAGTTAGACTCGGTTAAAATACGAAACCTACGGACTTTTTTTTAATTTTTACTTGTTTTGGTTGTGTAAACCTATTTTAACGACAATACAATCACATTTGCATGAATTTACTCGAAAGACAAAAACACTTGGCTGCGAGATTAACGATTCCTACAACTAAGTGAATAGTAGGACTGTTTAAAATGTAAGTAGGTGTCTTTAGCTGAGATACAGATGAGGATGTTTATTCACTGTGTAAACGGTGTGCAAATTGTTTGCATCTCCCTCTGTACCTGTACCCTGTTTTCATAACACGTTCTGGCCCCAGGCACAGTGACAATTTGTAAGACGCCTTCCAACCGAGGATTTGTCGACGTTCCCCCGTAAATATATTCTTACTTTACGAGAAATATAGAAAGTTTATGTCAACATAAAGAATTAGTTACGATTGCTTACATGTATCTCCTTGAGATTGCCAAAAGAAATTCTTAGAAAGAGTATTAATATGATGCCATAAAGTTAATGGAAATGATAATACTTATCTAACAAGTTTCCTCTTGTAACAATACATTTTAACTACTAAATATTTAATTCCTGATCTTTAGTAGGTACCAATCAAATATTAATATCAATAGTTACTTTACTATCAATAGTTTTTTTAAATGTCTTGCAGCAACATGACGAGTGTATAAAAAAACTTCATCTACGGAGGGTCTACAAAGTCTACGAAAAATACTGTTTCAAATTTTATATAGTTTAGTACCTTCAAAGCAATGCCACAAGTATATTATACACACTGCTTTATCACACGTTTTTGTAAAAGTCAACCTTAGCACAGGAAACACCAGAGCTAAGTGAATGTATTCACTTTACTCGCCCTGGGTTCCGACAATTCCAAATGTGTGTATACACAATATACACAGTTGAGAGAAATAACACGAAACCACTACATTTATTGTAGATTTTGTTTCCCAGTTGTAAACAACAACCTCTTGATACTTAAAGAATTGTAATTTGTTTTGATTTGCTAATATTGAAACTCTTGAATAGTGTAAATAAATTTAGGACCGATTGATAAAACACACGAGACGTAAATATTTGTATTCCTGAAGGAGCATGACGAGGATATACATGCAGTTAGCTATGTTAATAACTATATTTTGGAAAATTAGAAACGTTTTAAGTGTGAAAGTTCTTATAAAAAGATGTTAGAATTAATTAAAGTTAAATATTTTAATACAAATTTAAAAATAAGAGTCACTTTGTGGCGACCTCATTAGCAAACAAAACAAGCGCACAGGCACAAAACAAAAGAAACCATAGTATCTTAACTCCCAACTTAGTTTAGAATTTGCAGAAACATAAGTTTTATATTAAGCTCTGGTAGCATTGAAAAGTAACAGTTTATTATCTTATTTCATCAACATGAATTTATTAGATCTAGATATACAAAGCAGAACTTTCAAAACTTAATATTATAATAGATTCAACTAATTAATTGAAAACTCACAAACAGGGTTTACTAAACAATTAAAAGTATAAGCTTATTTTTTTAAACAAAAATACAGATCACTTTAGACTCTGTTAAAAATAGCCTAGTGTAATAACGAAAGTAACTTAATAACTAAAATCATTAATCAGAGTGCTGAGAATAGATCTGGAAATGATGGAACATGTTAAAATATTAACGTTAGCTCTAACAACATATTTATACTACTTTAAAATACATTATTAAAAGAGCAAGCTTGAGTCTTAACACTAGTCCATATGTATAATTTTATTAAATAAATGAAGAAATAGAATTATTTTAAAAAGAATTTCACTTAGTGAAATATATTTAATGACTTGCATAGCAGTTGTACAGTTCTATTAATTTATTTTACAACCAGACATGAAACTATGTACATGTCTAGTTGTAGAATACATTAATTACGAAGATGTTGATAAATTTTCATAAAAAGTTATATCCAAATCAATAACAGAATCCTTTCATTTTATGTTCTTAGCAAAAACATTATTTCAAATATGAAAGCGGGCCGAATGTAACAGTATTTAAATGTTTCGTCAAAATTTGAAGCATGTAAAATAGATATGTCGCCACCTTTCCCACTAAGGTTTGAGACTTAGTACCAAGTACACGAAAAGTTGTTGCCGACTGTCTTCATCGTCAAATGCCTTCAACTTGGTATTAAAGAGAGTTCTGAAAACTCGTTATAATGTACTGTTTTGTGTACAACAAAGATATTGTTTATTAACATAAGCTTATATAACTGAGATTACATTAAACTTTTATATGACAGAGTGTACTTTATTCTACTTCTAATCTACAGCATGGTAGAAGTTCCATCAATTTGTGGTAAAATTTGAGTGTGTCTTATCATGTTTTGGTGACAACCTTATTCCATGATAATATAAGGGTTCTTAACTTAGTTAAGACTCAATAAGCGAGACTAAAATAATGAAAAATCTGCGAAAAATCTGAATAAAACTTTATGAAGCTATAATATGCAAAATAAAATACTTGATCGCGTTGAGAGCTATTGAGAGTTCCGCTGAGTAGTTCATTCTTCCTTCATTAGTTATTCACGGGCTTCAGATCCCCGATAGGTGGCAGACGTTCGAATTCGCGCACTACGCAGAAAAAAAAGAGTTTGTTGAAAACGAGAAAAATGCTCCATTACGTACAAGTTTGTGAATTGTTGGCAATATTCACAAGTTTTTACGATGTTTGTTTCACGCTCCCTGGGGCGGGGATCAGTTGGACTCGTCGCATCTGTGTGCTGTTCGAGCGGTCATGTTTTATCTTATGATATATTTTCATGCTTAAAATATAAATTTAAAACGTACCGTTGTTACCAGAGTTATAATTCAAAAAGAAATATACGACTGTAAATGGATATTTTGCGGGAATTTGTTATTTTAGAACTATAAATATTTTATTTTAACATGACTTAGAGATTTTTTATAGTAATTTTATGACAGAACATTACTCAAAGATTGCATTATGTACGAAAGCCTTAAAATGTAGGGTTTGTTACATTATGTATAGTATATAAGTTGAAAAACAACTTTTGTGCTCAAACAGACAAACCTTTAGATCACTTTATATATTATATTGTTTTAGTATTACGTAAAATTTTATAGCGCCGATAAAATTTCTGTATAAAATTAGTCTTATAATAGTGTGAATGATACCAGACTTATATGAGTATGAATGAGATTCATCACATTGCGGTATGGTTGTAGTTGTATTATTAACGCACCGATGAAACGCACAATATTTGAGAATGTTCGATTCAAACGTTTTTTAAAACATTTTCACTTAAATTAGATTGCTAGTAATATTACGAAATCAACATCCATTGTAGGGGTGCATTCTTAGCTATAGTGACCGAGATAAGGAGGGGAGAGTAGCGGCTTTGTGGCCGAACGAGAGTTCATTAGGAGCGGCCATCGAGCGGCACTAGGGACTGCAACGTCACTCCTCCCCAGTAGGGAGAGAACTAAGAACCTTCATCACTTCATAAACGCAAAAAAATTAATGATACGGGTATTATAAATATGTACAAAGTGGAAATATAATATGTTTCATTGGACTTTTAAAAATAAATGTAACAATAAATCAAATGTTTGACGAAAAAATTAAAACAACACTAAGGATAAATATTAGCCCTAAGATATATTTTACTAAAGACTCTCAGGACTTTTATTCAGCGGTCTTACCAGACTTAGGATTAAAAATCTAATAATTTGCAAGAATTTAAGAATATTCATTTTTGAAGATATAATTCTAACTTGTGATTTGTAATTCATGTATTGCTGCGTGAACACATCCTAATGTATTTTAAATAGTCATATATATATTACATATGTGTCCAATATCAACAAGAGCGACCCTAACAGACACCTAGTAAAAAAATGACAAAAGAATGGCGTTTCATTACTCAAACTTTGTTTAAATATCCAAGCGCTAATTAGGTGAGTGCAGAGTTAGCGCAAAAGTCAAAGCAAACTGAGGTATAACTTTTTAGTTCGCGCTGTCATATCTCCATTTACGTTCTTCGTATATTAGTGGCTGTTTATTTTACTTGCCCAATTACTAATTTGAGATTTCAATGATCCAATAGACATATAAAATGGTACATAAACATTGGTAACAGATAAAAGTAAACATCGGTGTTTAATGTACCTAAAGTGCCTTCAGTTCCTAAAACAAGACAAAAAATTGTATATTTGCATTATTCTGGATGTAAGCTTCAAACTATTTCAAACGAGAACTCTACTGCTATATAAAATTGAGAGTTAGATGTTATTTTTTACAAACCGTTTTTGCTCAAGCTCCCCTAAGGCTTATAAATAAAAAGCCTTCGAGAAATACAGAGAAACGTGTGCGTGACCATGCGTAAGAAGTAAGATAAATATCGTGGTGTAGTTCAAATCTGTAAAGCTGTGTGCTGTATCTCCCGAGATGCATCATTATGGGGGTATGGCGTGCCGCGGAGAGTTGAGTGGTTGAATACGGACGGGGTAGTACTACAGGTGGAAGCGGCAGCGGAATAGTGCATAAAATATATCTATAAAATATGAGACCCTTTAAGTATTGCATAAATTTTACGTAGCGGTAAATATGAGGTTAGTGTAGTTTTAAAGAAGAAATCTTTAAAAACTTAAAGAAAAAAAAGACATCATTATCAAACAAACTAGTGAAAATGATATGAAAATAATCATGCTAGCACTTGTTAACCATATTCGTAAAGTCATAAGATAATATCGTAGTTCTTTAAACTAGCCCCAAGCTTTTTAATGACTTTAAAGTAACATTATTAAAATGCGGAGAAAGGTTTCTTTCTGAGGTTTTTATTGACTTGCAGCGGTCATGTTTAGAGAATTTAATTTTTAGACAATCGTTTTAGTGTTGACTATTAATTTACACCGGTCTTAATTAAAGTCGTAAATATTATTCATAAGTGTGTTATATTAATACTTACTAATGGTGACTGTATGTTTTATTGTACTTTAAAAAAAATGTTTCTTTAACCTTTTGTAGGATGAGATAGTTTAAAAAAAATCATGTTGAACAGTTATATTACTATATTTATTACGATACATACACGAGTGAGATAAATATAAACGTTTATTATTTCGATATAATAAATACGTTAAAATATTTTCAGATTTTTAAATCCAGTTGTTATTTATCACAAAATATTACACAAAACAAATTAGCGTCATTAAAAACAAGATATTTTTCGAGTTCGTTATTATTTCACACTACTTCTGTTAGTCTAATTAGAACCCATTAAGATTAACTTAACGCTTTTATTTTTAACACACCGTTATCATTTAAAAATCTAATTAAAATGGTATTATGCTGTGGTTTCATTTGCGCAGTGTTTGTTCAAACCGCTTACCGCTCATGATGTTACCGTGGCTTAATATCTCATTTAAAGGTGTGTTTACACAGTGTACCTACTCATCGCGAAGCTACGTCTTTGCCGAAGTGCATACATGCCCCATCTTGGTATAAAGGTTTTTAGAAAAGTTTTTTGAGAACAAAGATTTTACTCCACTTTAAAAAAAGACATATTTTATGAGATTCTACAAATACGTAGTTTGTGGGACGTACATATTATGTACACCATAAAAGAAACTATTGATGCTATTTAAAACTTTCTTGATGATGCTAGGTATGATGTAAGAAAACAGTTTAAAAATCAAGATGACTGATATTCGATATCATTAGCTCGATTCGTGGTCTGTGCAAATTGTTATGAATCAGTTAGAAAACTTTAATTCATATGGAGCTATGAAATGTGCTTTAGTAGATGGCAACAGGCTTACCTTTCTTACGTAAGATCAAAATACAGTAGGATAATCAGTAACATATATGTGTCTTATTCTGCTTATTTAGAGATATTCTTACATCGCCTAATACCATCATTAAAATATTAACATTATGCACATTCATATAATCTATTCAAGAGTTATTAGAATTAGTCTAAATTAGAATATCTGTAAAAGACATGTTACACAGGTTATGCAGTATATTGTTTTTTTTTTTCTATTAAAGTGAAATAATTTCAATAACTTAAAGGATCTTAAGTCTTATAAATCTTAAGCGCAATCTCCAAACTTTTAAACAAAATGAAAATGCAGAAACCCAGTCCAAATTACAGCGAAGCGCTCATCACCAACTTATAAGATGCCGTAGCTGTTATATTACATGTTGTTATAACATAACAGGTTGTGTGCTCTCCTCTCTGCCAGCTTCGGGATATTAATATGCGCAAATCATGCAGATGGCTTCTTCGAGTAACAACCAAGCTTTAATGAGTCATCCCTGAATGCAACGGTGAATGGAGCTGACTTGACATTATATCAAGTAGTAATACGATAGTTTGAACGTGTGGCCGACTAAAGGGTCGCTTTGGTAAGGGTTCGTCTAAAGTTTACATGCACAGAATATAAAAGGCTATTGTGTTTTGGATTGATATTTCACAAAGATTTCTTATAAAATACATGTAAACGGTTTACTTAACTATTTGTGTCCTTTCAAACTTATTACATAGCATTTTAACGACGGATATGGATGGTATTTTCCTTTTAATGCAAGTATTACTTAGACTCACATAGACCAGGTATGACTTGCGAATCACATATATAACAAACCATTCAATATAAAAAATACTCAAACATCAGTAAATTTTATTAGGAACAGTTTTTATAACTTACAAATAAATATATGTCTGGAAAGTGTTAACTCTATTCCTTAAATAGTACCTATTTTAAACTCCCCTTAAATATTATTTTATACATCAACATACTTATTTACAAAAAAATCAATCATAAATGTAGACAGTAGACACTATTGATATTATTAAATAGCAACTCGGCAAAGATTTCTAACTAGTAGATGTGTATAGTCTTATCGTCATGGATTAAAGCAACGTCTTCAAAGCATTATCGGATGCGGTGTGATAACCAGCCGCGTCAATCCTATCCGGGTCATTATCGTAAATGTTAATGACCACGACAATTACCGGCAGCCTCCAAGCTTCATGGAGACGCCGCCCTCGAAATTGAACATTCACAATCTATCGGCTGCCGACCGATTGGTCCCTCTATAAACTCCTTCCATTCGAGCGACTTTAATTAAAATAGTTTCACTGGAAAAATAGTAAGGGGCTAACTTCATTTGTTCGTAGCCGTGAATTTTTTCTCAGGCAGTACTTTCACCAATAGGTATTTTTTCAAGCGGTCCATTTCAGCCTTGATTTCGCTGATGTTGGTTAAGTCTTTATGACAAAAGCTGAACGTATAAGACAGGTACTCATTTTTTTCACAACGACACATAATGCTGACTATGCAATTGCGGTATGCTCCCATACATATTATGATTATTATCGGTACTCACGCAGCCGTTTTTATTATTATGTACATTACGCATTAAACCCAAATGTAAGCAAACCTTAAAGGCGCGTTACGACCTATGGCTGCTCATAAGAGAATGCTTATTACTATTTACTAACATCATCAAAGTGCACATTGAACTCAATTTTAAACCCCAGTATCGTTTTCTTAAAGATACAACGGCGTAATATAAACAGAAACACGCCAATAAGTAAATGGGCTCGATGCAATATTTTTACAAAGAAAACTTTTGACTGAAGGAAATGAGTAGTTCATTTCTGTACAAAAGTCGACGCATAAAATACAAAGAGACGGCCACTTCAGAGACAATGGACGGGAGAGTAACTTTCAATATTAATGATGCGCCGAGAATGCACACAGAGGCTGGTGAATTTCAAAAGCCTCCCATTGATACTCATTAACTATTGATTCATAAGTAATACCCTTTTACCGACCGGGTCGGACGCTCACCGACAACTTTTCAAATTTAAATATGAAAGGAGGATCCAATTTTTAAATGAAACAGCAGCCATTTTAAATGCAATAGAAGTTTGATTTTATTACACATAAAATTATTGATGTTTGTATCGTTAACATGAAATAAGTACAATTGTGGGTTATAAAAGTGATTTATTCCACAAAATGATTACACTTTATTCTTAATTGATTGTACATTATCTGCAGTGGAAAGGTCAGTCTTTTACTTGTGATTATAAATGTATACTCATATTTGAACATGCATCTTATAAATTTAGTCGTAACATTGTTGATGATTGCTGTAAAATTTACAAAACAAAGTTAAGTTACAGACAAAGTCACAACCGTGGTTACACCGAGAACAGTAAAAATCAAAATGTACCTAACCCTACCGGTGCGGAGTTGTCCATAAAATTCTAGTTGAACACGTTTCTAAACCTTTAAAACATAGATTTCGACAGAATAACAAGTAACAACTCGGCACAATACCCTGGCGTCTCTTTCGGGTTTATTGTTCTAACATCTGTCGGGATATGCAAAGTCGGACTCGTAAAACAACGTTTCGGCCGCGATTACTTCGCGCAGTTAACTCTCTCTTACGTTCATCTTTATTGGCCGACCTACCTGTAAATTTGTAATCTGATGCCCTCTTAACGACTTTGATTAGATGAACTTTACGAGCTTTTAGTAGACCGTGAGTTAAATCGAAACTTTTTTTCACGATTAACATAACACTTAAATTCAAATAATGATTATATCTCCAATCCGATTGTACAATCACGCTAAGAGTCTGGTTCTATGCTTTATTGGACTCTGCATTTAAATAACTAAACAAAAAGTCATAATTTTCAAATCTAAATATTAAATCATTACGTCCTCGAATTCAACGCTCAATTTTAGCTCGGCTGGAGCGACGCGTAATCGCGTTACGCAAATACGTTCAGCACTTATTGCTCGCCACTCGTAACAGGTGCTCTATGTGTATTCAAGTCCTCAGAGTGAACAAAGCGACGGATGAAGCATTAATGTGTTGAGAATCGACTTTACCTTTTATACAGATCTCCATTATTGTTAGTACTTTTGTAGCGTAGATACGTCCTATGTTCACTTTATATCACATGGAAATTACAAATTCATTAAATTTTCAATGCACATCAGACATCGCACATCGACATAAATTTAAACACGTTTCTAACAATTGTACGATACCTAGTACCTAGGTCACCTTGTTAGGCAGTTGGTACGTTACCCAAATGATTGCCATCCAGAAACTGAATAGACGACTGACATAAAACGAAACAGAAAAAAAAACCTAAATAATACTCGTACGTCGCATATGTTATCGACAAACAAATTTGCATATATATGTATATATAATATTGCATATAGTCTTGCTGCAAAGAAAGCTCATTACCAACCGCATTTATCTTACGTCTGTGTATTTCTTGAAATAAAGGTTAAACCTCAATAACAGTCATTGCTAAATCCACCATGATATGAATGAATAAAGAAATGTGCTTTGTCTCTTGTTGGGTAAGAGACAAAAATTAAAGTTTGAGTACTTTGCACATGGCTAAGTGGCAGCACTCGAAGAAATGTCGTGAATTGCGACGTCAAGTGGACGTTTTTATTGCTAGATTTACAGACTTCGTTCACAATATAAGTCTCTATGGATTTAATAATTTTTTCATAATTTCTTAGTAATAAAAACTATAATAAGCCATACCAAGGATTAGACAAAACAAATGTAACATAAAGAGTTCATAATAATAAAAAAGAGTTTTAGTGGTATTGCAGTGATAATGGTATCCTTGCCAAAATCAGCACAGAACAGTTTTGTAGTGCTGTGCAAATAAGGTTGGTCTCGCAATAACCTCGGCCGGTGAGAGACTGGTCACTCCAAAACTCAAGCGGGGACAGCTCGAAATACAGCCCTCGTAACTTTATTCACCAACTTTAAGATGGCTCTTTTTCAAGAGCAGAGTTTTATATTTCGGATGCAATTTTAAGTATTTGGCTTTTCGCTGCGATCTTCTAATAAGTAAACTGTGGCTTACGTGTTTCATTCTCAATCTCCGCCATTCGCATCACATTGTTGCTTCCTGCACACGCCGGTTCGGTTCACTCCTCTTCGTAATTAAAACGATATTTTCAGAATCATGCACTCGCTCTGCCATTACTTTAACATTGGATTTTTTCTGTGAGCAATCAAATATAAAAATTGTATCATAACTTTGAACGAGCAACCAGTTACTATGATGGTAAAATTTTCTGTTAATGAGATTGAGCCAATTAGTATCGCAGTCTTCGTTTCGAGTAGTGTGAATAAAGTAAATGGTTTCGTGGACAATATAGAACATTGAGTAGTTTTGTAACCACAACAAGGGTATTCTCGTCTTGTGTCCGATGATCCCGCAAATCCTGTCCCTCGCGCCTGGGGCACGTCGTCCCGGTGGGATTACGCGCTCACGGGACGATCTTGTCGCGATGCCGAATGGTCGGACAATCATGCCGGACTACATTTCGTACCATACAAGTACTCTCTTGGAATTATTAATATATCGATTTTTGACATCTAACATCTTAAGGGGAAAATTAGATAGGTAAAGTTTAATTTAGGCAGCATTGGAAGATCTATGATTTATCGGAAACAGTGCGTATTTATATGACTGTGTATAGAAAGGCTTAGACCTTTATACATGAAAGAATTTTTTGTAGACCTTGTTAAAAAAAATTGAAACCAAATTTCGCCCACGCAGGAATGTGAAATTTTAATTTCTTAAAGTTCATGTAGAAGTAGTGCACAACGTAAACTTTATGTTGTGTGTTATAAAATTTATAAGTCATTAGGAAGCTTTAAAAATAACGTCTCAAAAAAAAAATATAAAATTTCAAAACAGAATATTTTAAAATAACATTACATTTCCATTATTACCATATTTTTTTCCTGATTATGACCTATTAAATGGCGTAAAAAGTTTTTAATATTCTTTTATTATTTTAAATGATCTTCGCTGAACAATACGTTCGAATTGTAGACGTGCATCTAATACACATTTACGGAGAGCCACTCAGCCAAACGCATTTATTTGATATTAATGTAATTCATCGCTTAATTTTGTAATTCAGCACATTTTCTCTTAAAATTTATAGAACATTATCTGCGAAATTTTATTAATGAATTATAAATAACACTTAGATTACAATTAGTATTTTACTAAAATATATATTGTGAAAGAGCTACTTTGTATACTTTTTTGAATAGTAAAATTGTAGGGCAACTGAGTTTGATTATTAAGGTTGCAAAAGCGCACATAAATTGTTTTCCCATCGTAAACTAAGGTTTATGATTTTTATTGAAAAATTGGTTGGTAATAACAATGTTCCATTTAAGTTATTATATACTATAAATCGCAAATTAGGTAACCCTAATTTGCGATTTATAGTATATAATACTTACTAAAATTACATCAAATTCTTATTGCTTCATTTCATGCAACAAACAATCTACTATAATACAATTTTGTCCATATAATGCTTTAGTCATTCTGACTTGTGTTTTGTACTATACTCATACTAGACGACAGAAACCTTGATAGCTATTCTGAAATCTCTTGAATAACAACATTAAAATGAAATGAGTATAGTTCGATTACTACTCTCTTATGTATTTTCTATTGAAAGATCATGAAACACAAATAACCATCGTGATCTTTAGAAAGTGATTTAGGTCTAAATGTCATCACCATGTACTCGTATATGTATATGTTTTTATTTGGCACAATCTTTATTAGTGACATAGTTTTACTACAGCTGATTATCATTTTTCACAGTTTTGTAATATATTACGACAAGGTCAGGGATATTCACTCCTAGGGTAACAAATTTCGATACTAAAAAAACAATGCGCTTACGCTGCTTGGGACCAGGTCGACATCAAGGGCCAAACTGTGTCGTAAAACAACACACTAGCGAATAAAAAGGACGGAATCTTATTAAAGTAAATATTTATGGCATTGCTATCAACCGATTGGACGAGGGTACAGTTCGCCCTTGATAAATTGTCCTGCCGGTTGCGGCCTGCCGGCCGCTCGCCCAAATATTTCTCCTGTTACGGATCGCTCTAAAAAATTCGATGTGTTTGATTTATGGCATAATTTCCTTTCACGCCTTTTGATAAGTTCTACAGAATTCTGCAAGTAAATATGTTAAGGGAACGCTTTTGTTGAATATCTGATAAATTTTATACGATAAAATACGATTCCTTATATGATTTCTCTTTCTTCGTTTTTGTAAGAAATCATGTAGTGAATTCTCCGTGATACACCACATGAATCCGAAAATTCTTCTCGAGTCAAAAGCTTTAAAATGTTTCTGAAGCAATGAAACAACTTGTACAAACTTGGGCTTTTCGAAAAGTTGAACATCTTGACGGAAAAAGCACCGTGGAGTAGTGTTTCTATTTTACTTACCTCAATGTAGACAATAAAGGTGTCTCCACACAATCAAGCGTCTAGCAAGTTGATAGTTCGTGTCCCATTCAACTTAACAATAGAGAAAACGAGGATGAGCCAATTGTTTTCAGCTTTTATTTTTCATTTTCTTAGCTAGCCAAAAGTTTAAATTTAGACTTTGTACACTCCTATGAATTAGAAAATGTGAGTATTTGTATTGGCACTGAATACAAGTATAATTTTGATTCGACCATTGCGAAGAGCTATTGAAATTGTCTTATGATTACTTCAACTAGGGTTGTAATCTACATTTAGCAAATTTATAATAGAATAGATAGAATTAAGCAGAAATAAATTTCCAATAAATTGATCCTCTAAAAGAATGGTTGGTGCGGAATAGAATGTTGATTACAAAATATATAACTAAAACGTATTGTATAAACACATGGTGTACAATGAGCATTTTTAATATTGCGTATTATTTTTCACATCTTCCATGCTCATTCACAAAAGATGTAAACGTTAATTTTGTATAATTTTATATGTTAGTTAAAACCTTATAATTACTATTATAACTATAACCTCAGTGCAACTACCTTACCAGATTTCTACACCACCCAAAGGTTGGCTGGTAGAGAATGCACAGGGCATTAAGTCTGCCCATGAACACACATGCATTAAGTTGTAAATAAATGAAAAATAAATTTGTCTTGGAAAAAATATCTATTAGTAAATACGTACCTCATGACATTTTTCTATGATTAATTAATTGTAAAATAATCAGGTTGATGCTGGTTGGATATCCAATATGCTGAGTCGTGACCACCGCTTTGTATATTAGGGGAAAACAGTAGAATTTTTATAAGAAGGATGAAAGGTAGACCGACATATAAACTAATGTTCACCTAATAGGTTTCTAATAGACATTGATCGTGTAACGACGGTTGACAGAGTCAATTCTGTTTTCTTATAACCTAGCCTATTGATCGATAATAACTATTGCGATTAACTAGTTATTATTAACTAAACTCAGAAGCAATCCAGCAGTTATTATTCATGTATCAAACATTCTGTCCCAATGAGAGCCGGTTGATAAAAGTTTAGGCCAACTATTACGTCAGAGGGGGCGATAGATGAGTATCTCTTAATTATTGTGTCGCATATTTCGTATTACAATAACGAAGTAAAACAATAACAAAAGTTGAGATGCCGGGCGCAGCTCGGTCACCGGCCAACTCCGATGATCATTTGAAAGCTTGTTGAGCGCGCCCTAATGAAAAGTTGCTAGTTATCGCCGACATACAACATTACTTTTATTCTCAACAAAACAAGAACAAAAGTGACGCTACAGTGAATCTTATTTATTCTCTTTCGCTATAATATAATACTGTTTTACTAACTTGTGTATAGTTGTTGTTTCAAAATGACGAGCAGTCAATACAAGAAAACAACTTCAAATGCGATCATCCGTGTTAAATACCCGAGCGTACTGATAGGGGATCGATAGAGAATTAATCTCGTACGTGAGCCACGTTCCATCCACGATTTGCACCATTGAATTTTTCGCAGCGCAGGTAAATATTTATTTTCAGTAAAGGAAAACATCTTGAGAAAATCTGCATGTTGGAGCAGAAATTCTGCAATAGAGTACCATCTATAAAATTCGAATCGAACGCAATCCGCTTCACTCGTGTTTAGCATACAGGCACTTAGAAATACCTCAACGGCGTTTTATGTTGCAGTATAATACTTAATTAGACGACTGAAATTCAGCAAAATAACATTAACAGAAGAATATTGTAATAAATTACATTAAAGCATTTCGTGGGTAGCGCTAGAAAAAAATGTTGTAGAACCTGGGGTGTTGGTATGGCACAAAGTGGAGGCCTTAGGTTGTATAACGTCCGTTATCGACGCCTACAATAAGTCGCGTTTTATACGGTTATTATAGCGCCATAAACGCCACCGGACGGTGTTTCATACAGTGCCGGGGCAGATTATACTGCCTATGGCCCCGATTCGGGGGCGGGTGAGAGACGCGTGGTGTTCGGGGTTGGGTACGCCGCCCACTGTCAGCTCCACGTGCCTCCCGACAGATGTGTCGAGATATCCGATATCGGGAGACACATTCATAATCTTTGCCTCAACCTCTCGCTTCTTATATTAAAATAACGAGCGCCGCTATCGCAGGTGCGAACTCGACAGGAATTAATAAAAATATGACTTTATTTACATTCTTGCAAAATAGCAATGTACTATTATAGGCCTATTAAATAGTATAAGGAATTCTGAGAAGTTTAAGAAGACATATTGGTTTACAAAACATACCGATGAAGGATTATATTTAAATTCAGTTAGCTACTCAGCTGCTCAGTGCAAATCATTCTATAGATGTGTGTAAACATCTGTTTGCATTGTATGCATTGATTTAAAGATTATATCAAATTTACAAAGAACAGATTCTTATAATATAAGCTATGTTTAGTTAAAACCTGGGTACATATAATATCCTAAACTATGATTTAGAAAAAAAAAGTTGCTATTTCATCAAGATTTTGCAAAGAACACATTTTAGTCAACTTTATCTCTATTCTACATCGTTCACAATTAGAATCTACTAAAAGTAGAATGTTGTGTGCCTTAACTCACTCACTCAAAGTTTCTTTTTCTAATTTCAAGACTTACCTCTAGATTAAATAAAATCGTATTCGACAAAAATATTTTATTGTTCTATAATAAAATATTTTTGTCGAATACGATTTTATTTAATAATGAAATGGGCAAATTTGTATGTAAATTTACTTCTGCAAGTACAGATTCGATAAGTACTGACAGACACGGATCACCTATAAGGCGCAAGATTTAATTAAAGTATTTAACTTAAAAAATAAGGGTTCCCCGTATAATTGAAGTCAAAGAAAAATAAAGTTAATTCAAGAAGCGACGGTGGAGAACTTTCATTAGCGTTTCACAGCTACAATTGCGAGTTCAAATAATTATGTTTACGGAATCCTTTTCTTACGCAGAGATTATTTATCTTCTCTATTGTTACGAGAAGTGACACGGACGAATTTCACGAAAATACGCCATTTATCTAGAGTGAGCACACAAAGGCAACACGAAACCCAAAACTTTTTACGTGGTCAGTGACAATGCTATTTCTCTCTTTTCTCTTAGCGTTTCATTCCCAACTTTTACGGGTATTGTATTTATTTGAACAGTTCGTGTGCATGGCAACAAAACATCCTCGAATTCAAAGTTGCTCTAATCCATTTAGAAGAAGTTTATGTAGTTTGATCGTGCGGTCCGATTTCATATTTGCTCAGCTAGCTCACCCGCAGATAACTTTACTCGGTGGTCGTCTATGTTGCTTACTTCCTACTTTATTCGGTTTACAGACCCGCATAAATAAAGAGAAATAAACTACACTCAACACGCAACTACATAATATCTATTGTACGCGCCGGATCATGGCGCTGCGTGCGTCGGTTCAAAAACTCTATGTTTTCTAAAAATCAAAACAATACTTTATCAATTTCTTCTACCGATACCGTGTTTTATGTAAGTGGCAAATGTTTCCAATCGCTTTTATTGGGAAGGCAATAAAGCAAAAACGATTCGCTTGATATACCGCACCGACCTTATAATGCATAAAGAAAATACGGTCATCTAACGGAACTCGATTGAACCCCTATTTGCCTTTTCGGGGTGTTACTATCTTGCCTCGATTCCTACGCAAAGCCACCCGGCCGCACGTGAAATACCAAGTGTGCCCTAGTTTCGACGGACGGATCGTGATGTTTGTTTAGGCCAGCCAAAGTCGTGAAAGGTGATGGACTAAATATGAACAAAAGAGCTACACTGTCAGATTATAAGTATCGTCTCGGGGGTAACATTTACAGGAGTATCGATTAGCGGTTTGTAGCTACAGGCGATTGTCATACAAGTTGAGTTTTGAAACGATCCTGTATAACTTTCGGGATTGGAGACGTTGATCCCGTGTCATGAAGACGTATTTCGCTCACACGTGCCTATATCAACACGTGGACACGGGACGAGTCAAAAGTTTCCTCGCGATACGTCTGATGTACACTGTTCACGTACATGTCAGCATAATCGCGGCGCCACCGACTGTTTGTGGAACGGCTCGCTAATGCTATTTGTCGTCGTGGGTGAATACGTCACGTCACGTATGTGTATCTTAATCGTTAGTAGGAACGCGCCTGCTTATCCTCGTGTTTTGTTTGTCACTTAAAAGTGAAAACTTGGTCTACGTTAGGTGATTAAGTATCAGCAAATGCGTCGTGTAGATCGCTGTGTTTCTAACACAATGAACTTATTTGTGCAATAGATTGTAAGCTAGGACGTAAGTTGTAGCATAGATTTCTGTAAATATCGGAAAACGATTCCAGTGCTAAACTCAAAATTGAAATTTGTAATTCATGAATTGTGCAAGGGTGAACTTGAACGATCTTTTGAGTCGGACACAGAACGTATTGGCGAAGTTGGCCGGTGCTGCGCCCCTGTGAATGTGTAGGAGCATTTTATTAGGTACCTATACTGTTTGGGTTGTCACAGGGACGCAAGTTTTATTAAAGTACTCGATGTACAAAAGCGGAGGCGCGCGGTGCCTACCCGCGCCAGCCTCATGGCACACAATACCCTGATAGATGTTGTCAAAAGCTGATTGACGTGCCTTTAGAAATTAACTTGACGCGAATTGCCTTTAATTAAAACGATATCAAAGATGAAACTTTTAAGACCGATAACATAAAACGAGGTAAATTCGAAAACTTTGCAGACTAAATATCTGAGGTTTTAGCTGTATCCTAAGTTTCCATACAACTTGATTGTAATTAATTTAAAAATAAAAATTTCTGCATGTTTTTGATGTATCTCGTTCGTTTTAATTCATATTTTACTCCATTAAAAATTGGAATCGAAAACAGAGTCTAAAATTAAGTCAAATTTGAGATGCAAATTATATTTTTTCGATGTACAGTGTTTAACCTTTGTATCTCTTGTTTCAGGTTTTGGTTTTGTCACGTTTCAAAGTGAAGACATAGTAGATAAAGTGTGCGAAATACATTTTCACGAAATCAACAACAAAATGGTAAGTGCAATTTTATTATCACTATATTATTACACCTCTAGATTTGATAAATACTGACATGTGATGACATTAAGTTGAATGGATTGAAATCCTCGCAATATTTGTACAATCGTTGGCTGAAGTTTAGTACTACCAATACGGATAGAGAACTTATAAATGTCGTGCGACCCAATATTGTCCTCCCAAAAATTGATTAAAAAGAAATACTTATTGGCATTGTGTATAAGATATTAGCAAAGCCACTGATGGACCATTCAGGTGAATAGAAGGCAAAGAGAAAGAAATTGCATTAAATTTTAATGTAGCAACACGACTGGACGGTGATTTGAAGGAATTTTAAGCATAGTTATATCTAGGAGGAAATGTTTTGATAAAAATAATGAAACTGTTAACGGAAAGATATACACTTATCTTGTCTACATATTGATACTAGCTGTATAATTCACTGCGGTTGTACAAGTGATTGTAAGACAGTGTACTCCGCTGCTTGACCTATGCCTCTCCTTAGAAATTAGGTTTTGGCCAGCCAGGTTATTATAGTGTTTGACATTAGTTTAGGTTGGTATAGACACATTAGAAACAAATAATAACTTTAATTTAATGTATCTGTGATGCCGTTAAAAACTTCAAAATCTTAAAATGACAAAAAATATAACATATTAACTATTATTATTATTGGTTTTATGGTGGTTAAGCTACAATTTACTAATTTAGGGTGAAACTTAAATCAAACCAACTGTACGTCCTGTAACTACATCCACATAAAATGTTTACGTCAAATGAAAATCTGGACACAAGATAAAGGGTTCACATCAATCGATTGTATGTCGTTTCAGCCAACGCATAGATGAAACTTAATGGTTAATCAAATACACTGTTTCTCACTTTGAAGGGTACTTTACAACTTTAATTAATCTTTGTAATCGTAACTTACAAACAGTCTCTTACAGAAAGATTAGTTCATGGACATGCTTACACAATAGAAAACTAATTGTAATAACAGTAGAAAATATAAATTATGGAATCTGTTACTATATATATATAGTAACAGATTCCATAATTTATATTTGTAAATAAATACAGTGAGAATTTACATCAAGTCTTATTAGAAAAAAATAAGGAAACAAAAACGCGTATTTGAAATACACAAAATTGTATGCAAGATAGTATATTTTATGTAAGTGTTGTGTGCTTCGCCGTCCATGACATGCAAACCAAGAATAAACCCGAGAAATTTAAATCAAGGTAAAAAAATATGATGTGTTATGGACATTAAAAATAGATAGATTTTAGTGACGTGTATCGGCAAACAGTATTTTAATTACGTTTGAAAATCTTGAACTTATTCATCTCATGCCGACACATTCTTTAATAATCGCCTACCTTTATCGCTTTATAAAATCCATACTAATATTATAAATGCGAAAGTGTGTCTGTCTGTCTGTCTTTTAAAGCTTCACGCTTAAACCGTTGAACTGATTTAGAAGAAATTTGGTACAGAGATCGTCCGAGTCCCGTGAAAGGAGATAGTTTAGTTTTTATTCCAGTAAATATCCGTTAAGTGGGTGAAAGGGGGTTGGAATTTTGTATGTGTAGTGTGTGAATATAATAACCGCTCAACCGATTTGGTATGACAATACTTTGATTCTTGAGGAGAGACATAAGCTATTTTTACCGCGATGCCCCGGGCAAAAGCTAGTACTGTGTATTTTTAACCGGTTATGTGTTTGACTTGTACTAATAAATGTACATCCGTCCCTATTTTCCCTCGTAACTACTAAATGGCTTAACCGGGTTTCTTAAATAATAGATTAGAACTATCAACTTAAAAAGAAGCAATCAAAATCGGCCAGTAGACAGACGTAACGGTACAGAACGTTATAATTATAACACACCTTTTGAGTGAGTGAGTTTATGACTGAAAAATATCAAGTGAATCAATACTAGTGAATTCAGAATAGCTACGGGAACGGCATATCTAGATAATTCACATTTATTACTTCATCTTGCTATTTGAACTTATAAAATTACAATTAGTATATGTTAATTTGAACTTACATTTAGTTATCGCTTACGATTAATCACGACACGTAACTTGCACTACATCTCTATTGCAATACATAACGTTAATAAACACTATTTACAAAAATTATTGACGTTCCAAGACGATCACACTAAACTCTATATACTACAAGAAATCTTTATCTAAGTAAATTAAAAGTTCTCGGTTAGATATCAATTAGAAACGAAGAAACAGAGCTGGCCAATCTCCAAATGGAGCCAATAAAATGCTACTAAAGCCAGCTTTTACTGTTTAGATTTTTCTCCACCAAACGGAAAGGGGTGACATAGTGACGTGTCTATTCCAGACGTAACCATGAATTTCATCAACGCTGATCTGATTAACGACTCAATTGCACTAGTAGTAGATTGATGTGGTTGTTGCAATATTACCTTGGTCGAGTTAAAATTTTAAAAATACATTGTATTTCTTCGATTTTTCTATGTAACTAAATTTATTAGAATGTTGACTTTTTGCTACAGAAGAAACAAAGCAAAATAGTTTTATTTGTTTTACTTGCGTCGTATCGTTTAGCGTCATCCATTTGTCGTAATACATTACCAGTCACCCTTTACAAGACTATTACAATCATGGGCGCCCATAAAGCTTGGCCCCGATTAACTTATAGTCGACTACAACACGCACACAACATGGCCATTGTCTTGCCATAATGCCACTTTATTATTTTAATGTAAATTTCGGGACATAATCAAATTACGGAGGTCATCCACGCTATCTTTGATAGCACTGAAATGAGTAATTAAGTAACTACAAGCCAGTCAACGCTGAATAACAACTATTTTAATTTATTAAATATTCCCACTTAACATGAAATTCAACCCGTTTCTTAACTTTTGAAGTGTTAAAACAAATGTCGATAATAAACTTAACACCCGTTAATTGCTATAATGAGATATTATCACGACAACAATACCTTTGTCTAGAACGATGTTGTGTCAAAATGTGAACTAGTCCTATTTCAGGAGTATAACAAGGAGTATATATACTTTACGTACAAAGGAGTACGCAGGAAAGTACGAAAAATCGGCGCCATGATGCTTATACCTACCTATTCAAGCCATTACTATTGTCTTTGTCGCTTGAAGTTCCCATCGCCATTATCTGTCGTCCGTGTTGAAAGGGCTGGGGAGCAGATACCACCCTTTCTCGTTGTCGATGCATATTCCTGATTATTAATGCTTGTTTTTTGTGTCTTGCCCTATTGTCTCGCACCTAATGGCTGTACGAAACTCACGGCATGTGTCGGGTAAAATCGCAAGGGTGATGCTTGCCCTAAGTGGAGCAAACAACGAACAAAGACATCAAACAAATGGGTAGTGTTTTAGAGTAATTACGGTTCGCTTCCGTGCAAAACGAGAGGTGTGCATGAAGCAAGCTTTTCTCTTCCGAGCCACGTAATGTATATACGACGAACCGGGAAACTAATCGCTTATAATTTCGTACCTTTTTTGTTGCGTGTCGAGGAAAATTATCAATGTTCTCAAACTCGGTTTTTACACAGTTTTGGTAAACAACGTACGACGTTCCAGTCACAAAGTAAAACAGAAACAGTGTTTGCTTAGCTCGTACTTTGTGACAATGTACAGAATGTTAACGTTACAATCATCGGTTATACGGTGTAAAAGTGACTCGTAAACAATTCAGCCCATTAAAAATTTGCCTTAGCATATCATAAACATATCTAATAGTTTTATTTACGTACGCAATAAAGAAGACAGAGGCGTCACGTCAGCGTCAACATTTACGCCACGGGTAGCTCGCCCTCGTAAATTTAATATGTCATCTCTTATATTAAAATGGTCGTTAAGCTAATAGCTGCTCCGCCTTCCCGCACGAAGTGATAGGGTGATGCCGCAGCTCACTTTGAATAATAAAAAATATCTTTATTTCTTCGACAATTTTTGTGTTTAATGGCCGAGGAGTAAATGAAACAGATTTAAAGGACGCTGCTGAATTATAATTTTGTTTCAAATTGTCAGCACTTTTTAATATCAATGTCTACACGCCGCTACAGTACCGTAATACGACCGCTTTGACGAATAAAATGTAGAACACGTTAAGAGATACGTAATGACGCTTTTAATAAGACAGTGTAGCCAGAAATTATTGCCTTATAAATGATTGTGATAAGTATAAATGCTAAGAGGCAAGAAGACTAGCGATGCTGCATTTTGAAACATAAATACGGATGTCCATTAAAACGCTCGCAACAAATTCCTTTCATTCTATTACGTCCTTACACATTACTCACTTAATTGCTTACCATGAATTTTAACAACAAAGCACCAAACCACCTCGAAATGGCTAAAATATAGTGTAGTTTAGATTTCACCTACTAACATCAATTTCTATTTGCCGGATTTAACCGTCCCTGGGACGCGTACACCTGCGTTTCTTTATGAGGTCACACCTGTTAAAGTCATATTGCTACACGATATATGAGGGTGTACGCATCAAATTTGGGCTGCAGATATTTCTACTAAGTGTTCCGACATGCCAAGTTTCAATAGAACATTGCCTTTTGTCACGTATATCGGTAAATTGTGTAGTTTCATCGGATTTAAACTCTCATACCAATTTCACCTACCACTGGCGTACCTACCTTTGAAAAAAGATTTATTGCTTTAACTTTAACAGCATTCTATCTTTTAGACATACTTTTTATTGGTACTGTTTTTGTATTTAAGAAAATGATTGCAGATACATGGAACTTAGTATTACATTAAAATTACAAATAAAAACGAAATCCACTTATTTTTATTTTGTGACCTTAACCAAAAGAACGAAAATTAGAGTCAGGTGTAGTTTTATGGAACATTTTGTTAAACGTACAAATAATGGCTTACAAAACAACATGACAGTATGAACGTCGATGATTCATATCCAAGTTTTCTTTTTTTTCACACACGCATTTGCGAATATAGAGCTTTGAATATTTTCGAGGTACATTTTCTACTGCAATTCGCTGAACGATATAGCTGAATATAATAGCGAAATGCATTTCCCTTGGAGAAATCTTTTCACATAACCGCTTCTGAAAAATATTTCGTTATTGCGTAAATTTTTCTTCTCGATCGTGCATGAGGCAAACAAATGGTTTCCGTTTAGGAAATAACACTAAAAGTAGGCACATTTGAAACTGCCACTTAAATCTTGGGATCCTCAATCGCCATTTCTCTTAGCGTCTTAACAGGCCGTAGGGCTGGTAGACGCACCCTTGTCGTTACTGCCGTATTAAAGAACGGCTACACATCCACGCGTAACGAATGCGGTAGATAGATAGATAAGATAAGGGTTTTCTATTGCACATAGTCACGGTCGCCATTAATAAGTATTTTTACTCAGCACGTTTGTAAAAGGTTCCTAAACTCAAATTTTACTTGTACAACAAATCGGAAAACACGTCTCAGTACGCAGTAGTGGGCTAGTGGTGGGCGGCGTCCCCGGTCCGCAATAGGTCTCGTCGAACAATCAATCACGCGTTCCTCCGCAACCGTGATTACCATAAACTTCCCGTTTTAGCAGGACCCGGCGAGCTTCTTCTAAGCTTTATCGATTCGTCCGCGCCCATTTTTGCGCCTTCTATATATCAGGCGCTCGGTGAGACCGTCCTTTTTCATTGAAACTTGCAATTGGCAAGTTGTGGGCCAAGATTGGGATGGATTTTGTCCTTTTTGTAACTTTTTATTCAGAAAGAATGTAATGATTGAAGTAAAGAGGGACGTCATATGAACGTCGAAACTTGACTACGAGATGTCGGATTGATATTTGAAATGAATATTTTTATTCGAGTTTTATACAGCAAAATTGTAACTTTCATCAATAACTAGATATTAATAAAATCTTTATTGTTTTGAGTTCCATGTCTTTTTCTGAAATACATAATTTTCTAACCCGTAAATTATACATATGTACATGTATGTACATGTACTACTGCTCAATTCATAAATACAATAGAGAAAATGTATACGTGTCGTCCTGTCATTAATAATAGAGGACATACCATACTAGATGCATTACCTCTCAACTACATTTTATAGTAGGTATTTCGTGCTGTTGAATAATTTAAACTTACTTGGTCCAATAAAATTGTTCATACAGTGAGCAGCACCTAAGCCATCACACCACAATATATCATCACACATCATCATCAACAGCCTTTAATAGTCCACTGCTGGACATAGGCCTCTCCTTAGAAAGGCAATATATAGACAGAATAATATATAGATAGAATAATGTAACCCCAGAATATTAATTTCAGTCTTTATGCTTTCATCTTCATCATTTACATTTTTAATTCTGTCCCGCCATTAATGTAGGAAGGTATTACTTTGATCCCACACGGATAACAGATTAATTTTACATTAACAACACGAGTAAAATAAAAAATAATAAAGGTAAATATTTTATAAGGAAAAAATTTACAAGTTAAGATCGTAATCCAACGGCAATCACTATTTGAACAACTACCTAATTTCCTATGTACGTATATAAATTTAATGGTTATAAGGCGCATAGCACGTAATTCTTAAATGACGCAGCTAACCAAAGTCGAGCGACAAGACGTAAATCACAGCTCAACAGGCCTTTCCGGGCGCTAACGATTTATACTCGAACTTTAACTGAAAGTGTGAAAGAAAATTAATTAATCACATGTGGCACAGGTAGATTACGATTGACAGAATTATGCTTAAACTAAACACATAGCAATGAGTAAAGTACAATGTGCCCCGACTGTAATACCAAAAAATTCAATGAACTCTTTGATCAAGCCTGAAACTAGAATTAAATCTATTCTAGTTTCAGGCATTAAAAAACATTTTTTATAAATTTAATATTTGCTCTTGTTAATTCTCTAGACTTTGTGTGTCATCTAGCATTTCTTTATTATTTCTTAATAATATTTAGTCTATCTTATCTATAGTTAAAATTGTTTTAGTTGAACGTATTATGATTTTAGTGGGTCATTGTTTATTATTCTAAATAAAGTTCCTACTGATATTTTTCACTCATCTGACCGGTTGAAATATTTGGATATTGCAACAAACATTGTGTATTGTTACACATAGAAGTAAGACTCTCTGTTATACAGAATGAATTATATTTTTAATAAATTATTTCATCTCCAACAACTATATCGAAAATCCGTTGATTAATTACTATATTACGCTATATTGCAACAGCAATATAGTGTATACTCGTGGCATCTCTTTCTTAACATTAATTAAAATTGAGAAAGAGAATGCAGGAAGTTGAAGTACTTGTTTTTGGAGAAAGATCTGACCGCCATAAAGTATCGTAAGAACTGCCGCGTAATAGAAACTATGCCGCTGCGTAGGGAGACAATAAAGTAGTAACTATGTTGAGGGCGCGGGTGTCATCAATAAAGGCCATACGTTAGCGCAGGCTGGTTCATTACGGAGCTCGGCGCGTCGTCTCCACATTCCCATTACGGGGGAGTTAGGAGACGCGAGCGGCGATAAATAGCGGCCGAGAAGCCCTGCTTTATTTCTTGCACACAATTTCATTTACATTAGAGGTGCTGAACTAAGTCTCCTCCTGAGAGTCATATGAAAGTCGCGTACAGATTCATGCAAAACAAGTTACGAGCGGCGGGACCGCGTGCCGCAGACCTTAATCTAGTCGGTAGTGGTGTGACAAGGCGCCCGGAGCTCCAACCTACTTAATTACAACTAATTGCTACAGCTTATACATGTACGTGCGTCATAAACTTTCTCACGGGCGGTTATTAATTCCTTATAGAAATTACCTTATACGTTTTTATTTATTTACATTATATTGACTATCTGCTTTATCTCATTACTGATATTTGGGTATTTTTTAGAGCTAATGACGGCTGAAATAAAAATCGATCGATATTCAGTGTCTGTCTTTATAAAAGATGTGTAGATATTTAATAAGGAAAGAAGTGTTGTTAGATGAATAAAAATAGACTTTTGACGTGTATAACAGCATCTAATTTCACAAATTGAAGCTGCGTGAATACAGTACGGTCACAAACAGCCGACATTCAACAATTACTTTAATGCAAAGTGCACTCATACGCCTCTAACATCGCCTTGTGAGCTAATACATCATTTGCAATTTTATTTGTATTTTGTAGAGGAATTTTCTCAGGCGATTCAATTACATGGTAAAACTTTTACAAGGTTTTCGTTTGGCACTTTCTCTGTAATACACAAATTTCATTATGCGTTTCAATTAAGCGAACTGTGCCATTGTCGGACATTAACAATCGTAATATTGTCTTGCTCTCATGTCAAAGTGGATTCTTAAGCGTAATACGAACTAATTAAGCAGTGAGTAGTTGGTAATCGTCAGTTTACTTACAATTGCACAATCTGATAATACCGCTATCTTGCAACATATACAGTTAGCTCTATTTGCAATTTAATTGTTAGTTTATAATTCTCTTCCATGTGGTGATGGATTAAGAATACTGAGTGTCACCACCCCTATTCATTCCATGGCTGTCGTAAGAGCCGACTAAGGGACCAAACTACAACAATAAGTTTTTTTTAGAATTATTAGAACAATTTCGATGTTAAATAAATCTGACGTGATTAGTAAACATAGTACGATGCAAACGGTCTTGGTGGGTTGCCGTAACAAACTCGACGTTGCCATCGACTGGAATCGATTTCCTAGAAATAGCCGTGGGCATTTGACAGGCTTCCACGACGCAATGAAAGTTGCACGCGGCGCCGCTCCTGTATGCCACCCCTTAATATTTAATGTCTGACTAGCATTTCTATGACGGGACAGTGCGGTTCTAATCTAAAATTCAACGTTTATATGATAATGACTTTTATTTCTCATGTCTTTGATTAAACCCTGTCAATTCATTTATTTTCTTTTATGAATAGTTACGTGAGAAGGTAACTTATACCAGACATGGTATATTTAAATTTTAAAAGATAGTAAAATATTTACATTGTCGATTACTGTACATAAAGGTTTTTTTAAATATATAACCATTTTTTACTCAATGAAGATAATTACGTCTCTTATAGAAAATAATAAAAAAGAACATTTTACTGCATACTTACTCATCGATATTAACTATATAAATTTTAAAAGCCTTTCGTTTATGGTTTTCGAAAACTCATATACCTAGTGCATATGATAGATTCGTCAATCATGTCAGCTACGTTGTTAATTAATAGTTTATATGTGAAAAATATGCGCTATAATTATTAAAGTTCGTAAAACTATTTATTACAGGAGTTCAGTAAATTTTAATGATTTTTGAGTCTATCAAAACTTCTTCCTGATTAAAATTGATTAGTATTTCCAATCGCGTCATTTTAGAGCATTACTAATTATCTACTTATCGAACTACCGAAAAGAAAACTAAAGAATGGATGGAATGGAAAGCCGTTATTGTGACTTCAATATTCCTATGGTTAAATTTTACTTCGTAACCACCACACCTCACACCATATTTTAGTCACTGAAATTTACACATAAATTGTTTAAATTTGATTGACTAAAATATGGTGTGTAAATAACAGTCAAGTAAATAAAACGGTTTAGTCTATTTTCATATTTCGACGGTACCTTGTGATAACCTAAAAATATATACATATGATATTTGATCCGGTCTAAAATGTGACGTTACAACTTTTGAATGTATTTTTATCGGTTTCGTTATAAATATGTGCAATACCCTGACTGGCAGAGCACCGCCGGGCGGTTGGGATGGGTTAGCGCTGCAGGTAACGTTACCGCTTATCGTCGGCGACGCGACAACTTGATCGTTTATATCTGATTTGAATTTCGCGCCTTATGGCCCATCAAGGTGCGGCCCTCTCCACCTCTTCACCCTCTCAGTAAACACTCCAACACTTTAAGTAATCGTGCCGAAATTCGACGGTAGACGTCGACTTGCGCTTATCTTATTTCTTCGAACAACAGTTACGTAAATATGGAAAGAGCTCCCGGGGTGCGGCAGAGTATTTCATTATCCGTGACCTGTTGAGCGCAAGATTTGTGACTCATCTCCTTTATGCAACATTGAAAGATTTTTCTTTTTATTTTAAAATTTCTACTTTCCTAGAATAGGTACTAACATACATTCATATTTTGGAACTAACGTAACGTGGTTCCTTTAAATACCAATAAAGTATATTTGATCTGAATTTTTAGGGTTCTCTTTTCATTGAGTTAGATACACAAGAACATTCTCTTACTATTTTATCTCGGTAAATATGTAATTCTGAAGCTCTTACCTAGCCTCCGGTTCCCACGCTCCGGCTTCCGCTTAGCGGCAATCAGGGCCAAGCTTGCGACGCTCTGTCAATACGAAGGCGAGAGGTTTCCCTGATAAACTTATCTAGCGAGCTCAGCCCTCGTCCCCCTTGAACCTCATTCCCCCGCCGTCTCTGTTTATCTCTCACGTATGTTCGTACGCTACGCCCGCACCGCATTACTCTGCAGCCAAGTTGCTTACTTAGTACTTTCTTGACTTTTTATGTATCCTACTTTAGGCTCGAATGTAATACGAAAATCGTCTTGTATCAAACGAACATTAATCTACTCTCGCTTAATCGTTTTTTTCGTTACAAAATGTTTTTGTTTACAAAATGTGTTATTTGGGCGTTTTTGTTTAGAACCGCATCTTTGGCAAAAAGAAACGAGCTACATTCGCTGCGTTTTTCGCATATCATCCTTCCTCTATGTATATTACTTTCAACAAAATGTAGCCTAGTCCAACCGTGTTTGTACTAAACTATATTTAACAGGTGCTCATATTATCGTATAAGCCCCGTGGTTAGACGAAAAATTAAATTTCTACTTGTTAAGTCTAAACTATATTACAACGTCCTAACACTCAGTTTAAGTTTATAATTTTTAATAGAAATAATTTAGAGGTTCACAAATCTTTTACTACAATACAGAAAAAATATAATCAAATGTTACAAACTTTGAAAATTATCAATTTGCAATACTCCGTACCTTTAGATGAAACTCGAACTCAATATTCTTAAAAGGTAGTCATGATTCTTCTTCGCTGAATTTATTGACATTACTGTTTTACCTTAAAAGGTTTTCACTCAAAATCAATCGAGCGAAAATTTAATGACTGCTTTCACATTCGTATTAATTCAAGTTTACGTGCGAATATTCAGCTGAAGTAGTGGAGCATAAAATGCGGTGTTTTCTCGCGAAACAATTAAATTCCTCATACATCGACGGCATTAGGAGCATGTTTCCGTGAGTTGCCTTAAGTCGTACAGCGTTAAGCCTGGGAGCACTGGAGCAGATCTTAAGTCCGCTCGGTTAAACCGAGATCTTCGCATCGGCGTCGAATACTACTCGATCAGGCTTGGATCGATATATATCGGCGGGAGGGTGTGCCTACCTAGCAGGGGCTAAATACAATTTACCTTTGTTATTTTTCGTGTCATTAAACTGCGTCGCGATCTCGAACGCTTGATCGGGATTGCGAACTCCGATGCGAATTGTTTGTGAGCTTTTGTTTCCCACTCCGCTCGCCAGTGACGCGACATCAATTAACGTCGGATCCCCTCGCTGAATTTTCTTGATGGCTGTTCGTATTATTGTAGGTAGATTTCAAACGGAATCATTTTCCGCTGCTGATTACACTGAACAGATTGTGTTTGCATGTCTCGTCTCTCTTTCTCGATTCAATTAGATAGACCGTGTTACACCGAGGTGCATGTGACAGTATAACAAACGATGTTTCCTATCTCAGTTTTAAGTTAGGCTGGCATTTATCTGGCATGTCCCCTGGTTGCGTGTTGCCGAACAAACAGAGGGTAGTCGCGACTCTGGCAGATACTGCTCGGCGGCGCCTGTTCATTTGTAAAGCTTTATCGCTCTTGACAAATGGCGACATTAGCAACACTAACTATTTTTATGTCGCAGATGACCAAAAATATTTACTGTACTAAAATTTCAGCACCGACGGCTACTATATTTACGTTACTTTATTAGTAATATTAAAGTTATATTAGAATGCAAGTACCATATTGCCATCCCCGGAGAATAAAATGATACCAAATATGACCATATTTTAGTGTTATTCCACATTCAAAATCTATGGTGCCGAATAATACATCTAATTAACTTTTTTCGTAAATTTCCAGCTATTATTCACAAAGCTAAGGAGAGGCCTATGTCCAGCAGTGGACTACTAAAGGCTGATGATTATGTCTCATGTCTGTACAAAATATATACTGTAGCGGTGCAAAATAAAGATGTATAAATAAATAAAATTACTCACAAAATTATAGAATACTGCAATCTTATTCGTTACTTTTTCATTCACTCAGGCAGACTTCTTGAAAAAATAATAATTAGTGAAATAGTTTCTTATTTCTGATACGACAATATATTAAATTTAATATTTTCGGAAGACAAGTCGGCAAAATAAGTACGATGGTATTTTGCTGGGCGATTCCAATAAACTAAAAGTAGATTACCAAAACAATGTTTAATTTCAAGCCTCGGAATATAAGTTCAAGATTCTATTACCGTTCAATGTATTTTCAGTATTAACTAGAATAGAAGTTTAAGTGATATTGTTTTCGGTTAATTTAGTATCTATTATTTGTTGAACATCATTGTAAAACAGTGTGCAATACTCGCAGACTTGTGAAAAACATAGAGTTAGGTTAGATATAAGATAAAATGCTAAGTGTTATTGTAAATTAAACCATCAACAAATTTATGGTATCTTTTAAATTCGAAATATTTTCAATTCCGAAAACCTGTTATGAAACAGCACAAAAGTCAAAACATTAGCTATCGATGGTTTTTTATCTCTCTAAATCTATTTTTTAGTAAGTCACGTGTTTTTATATTTTACGTGAAAAATTGTGTTTCTGCTGTTAGCATTTTATATTGATGGGTCGGCGATATAATTTTACCAACCTAGGTTTAAAAAAAAAAACAACTCTTTTTTCTTTCCTCCAATGTTGAGATCATGCTTTATTACGTATCATATCGCAATCTCCAACTTTAGTATTACGTGTTGATTATTCAGCCTTATCTAGACATAAAACTTGGTGGAAAGACACTTAGCGTTGTGAAGCCGCACTCACTCACTTCCCCGCGTTAATGCAAAGGCACGTAGTTCCATGTCGACGCGGAAAGTTGTGCAAAGTGCACAAAGTGCGCCAACGCCGTGGCAAAGCCTTCATTTGTCGGCTTGTGACGGCCTCGTGACAAATGTGGACATGAGTCTGTGTGTACCGCCCGCGCGCCAAAAGGGCCATTGCGATTATGCACGACTGTTTAAAATGTAACTGTTCCGATCTGTTCTTACCTCATAGTTTTTAACCTTATCTAAATAACGAATGATCCTAGACCTATTTATTCAACCAACATTAATTTAAGCCTAAATACTTTTCTGTAATGTTGGAGCGCTGTAGCGGAAATTCTATTGCTAGAGGTTTAGGTTAGCGTAGATTGGGTAATTTATACTTGCTCCTACCCTCCTCCGTAGGGGAGGAAGATACAAGCATTGAAGAGAGCCATATCGTTCGTTAAAATTACTTAATGGATCGATTAAAAGTACTGTTTAATTATGAGGCACATTAATTTACTTTGGTTTTCGTAGTCCCCGGCTGGGCGTGGGGATTGAGTTGATGCTTTTGTTATTTATCGCTACGCTTAATATTGTCAGTTATTTTTTATTTCTTAATCTAGTTACCTACCAGGAAAAGTGTTTATTTTTAACTTTTCGGTATCAACAGGTTTCTTCTCAGGTTCCGTAACCAAACAAGTTGTAAGATGCGACATAATGATAGCGAATAATTACATTGGACCTCGTAAAATTTGTCGTGTTGTATAATAAGTATTCAATGATAAGCTCTTGACTTGGTAAAGCAAATTAAAATTCAATTTGTTACTCGAACCGTGAAGCATAACGGATTGTCGACCGATTTCATCGCCCCCTTTCTTCCATAATTTTGCGAGTCATTCGATCTTGAAGATATTTGGTTTATTCTGCTGACTACGGTTATTCTTAAGAATACTGAATATAGACTATGATAATTTAAATTAGACACTTTTGTTTTTCTTACTGCAATTGAAGTTCTTGATATAATATCCTCTAAATTAATTACTTACCCTAATTTTTTGTTTACTCTGCACATTTTATTATCATTGGATTTGTTATTAATATAATTAACAACTAAAGGGTTTCTAAAAGATAAAGCATTTAATTGTGTTCAATTATGTTCTTTGTTCATACAGTAAGATTTTATTTTGTTAGACTTACAAATCCAGACTATGAGTTAAGGCGTATGCAATTACATGTCCTTCGGATTGAATGCTGATAATTAAGTATCGATATTTAGATCAGATATCGAAGAGATAAACAGCACTCCTTTTTACTTTTCCACATGTATTTATGTAAATTTTTACAATAAATATACCCTATTGTGCAACAAAAATATGAACAGAAACTCTTGTACCGTTGTCACAGAATTAAATATTATGTTAACATTATTTTGCTTCAAAATTATGTTAACATAATATTTAATATTTTATTCTTTTATGATTTATTTTCTAAATAAAGTTTTATTTGTTTTAGGTGGAATGCAAAAAAGCGCAACCCAAAGAAGTCATGCTCCCGGCGAACCTGGCAAAGACGAGAGCCGCCGGACGCGGCGCGTACGGTGAGTTGCTAGGTAGCGGCGTGGCCACCGGCGCCGGAGTCCGGTACGCGCCCTATCCCGTCCACGCGCCGGCGCAGCTGCTGGTGGGCGCGAGCGCGGGCGCGGGCGCCACCCCCGCTGCGCACGCGGCTGCCTACCGGCGCGCTCTAGCCGCACTTCGACCCACCCCGCGCCCCCCGCGCCCTGCGCTCGCGCCCCTTGCTATTCCCCCTCTCACGTACTCTGTCTCTGAGCTCCTCGGTGCCCACGCACTCGACCTCCAAACCCTCTACTCCCCTCTGACTCATACTACATTGCCCACTCCTTTGCCTCTCTGATCCGCAATTCTCTTCCAGCAACATCCACATCACCCGTTCTAACCCCACCAGGGCTTTTCATTTAACCAAATTTTTCAATATTTTTTATTGCATTCCTCTCAACGCTGTGTTGGCTTCCCTGCCCATTCCTAGCTCTTTCTTACATTCCTTTTCTCTTCTCCCCTGCAAAGCCAAAGTGACCATTTTAAATATACATTAAGGAAACTGATAATATCAAAAGTGTCTTATTTTTAGTAATTGCCATTAGAGAATCAGTTAGATAGCAGATTTTCGAAAAGTGTACCACAATAAATTAGAAAAACAATAGAAACAGTTCTTATATAATAACTTATATAAATATTCATACTTATTGAGGAGTAGTAGAAACAGAAAATGGAACAATTTTATGTAGGGTTGATAGAGAGCAATATTCTTCTACCAGGTAGTAGGTGCTTCATTCGATTTGGGTTACGATAGTGGTTAGTTACTATAGAGCCTGGTAATTTCCTGATTTCTGAGTAGTTATTTATCATGAAATATTGAATGCGGACTACGAGGTCCCGGTGACTCTTGCCAGTTTTACTATATATCCATCCATGAAGTAACTAAACTTAGAGACAGAGAATAGCTTTGTCATGAATTACAGATTTGGTGATATTGTTTGACATATTTTCATAAATTATATATATTAAATCTTTAGCTCTTTACCATGAATAGCTTTACAGCTTGATGTCGGCTTTGCCAAAAATGTTGTCAGTGGAAGAAAAGAGGTACCTATTGTCTGTGGATGTCTATTATTCCGTTTTGGAGATCATTAGCCTTTTTATTTATTTTTGATTGTTTTGTAAAAAAGTTTAAATTAGGTACATTCAAATTACCAGTTAATTATTGTGTGTCCATAGCTATAATGATAAACTTAGGTATATTTATTTAATTTAAATCCTTATACATATTTATTTATACATATTATTATGCAATGCCAAATACGACTAAACTATGTTCACTATTAGTTTATATTTTAGTTGTATTTTCTGATTCTTCATAATTAACTGTTACGTTATTTAACAGTGGGATCTATTTTGATTCTCCCGATACATATTTGTATTCTGGAACTTAGCTCTCGTAAACTAATAGTATTAATTGTACTTATTAACTTAATAAGTAGGTAATTTTTGGTAGCATTTAGATTAATAAATATCATTTCTAAAATATTTAAAAATGTCTGTTTTGTTTAACATGTTTAGTTTTAGACTAACAATGTGTAGAATAGATTAACATTGTCAATGCAGAGAATCATCTTCTATGATGATCAAGATTACTAACATACCCCATTATTTGGAGCCACTTTAGAAAATGTTTGAAAGTAGACTGTCATTTAGAAATGTTGAATGCTCTTTATATAAATATAAATTAGATATAGACATTATAATATTTCACCATATACTCAGTAATATGTAAGCTCTAAATTCTTCGCCAAGCAAAATAGTGTCTCAAGGCACAATAATTTTCACAAATCTATATAATTAATAATATAACAAATACACACACATATATAAATGTAAGGTGTAAGGATCGATCGATTTATGTAAATGTTTTTACATTTCTAGATTTCATGTGGTCATTGGGGGCGCTTCCTGACGGTAAGTTGATTCTCATTTTATTTACAAAAGTCACTTCATATCTGCTATTCCCTGCATCTACCAGACCATTTCTCACTCTATGAAACGTACCTACCTATCTTTGTATACCTATAATATAATAACGTTCGTAAGCGGACCATTGAAGTACTAATCGGAGGTACATGCCAAAACGGATCATGGCAATAATTAATTA
This sequence comes from Arctia plantaginis, assembly GCA_902825455.1. NCBI lineage: Eukaryota > Metazoa > Arthropoda > Insecta > Lepidoptera > Erebidae > Arctia > Arctia plantaginis. The sequence goes on along the minus strand of CADEBD010000312.1, from coordinate 948,790 downwards.
ACTTAGTAATCCATTTAAAGTGTTGGTTGTCGGTGTAGATTGAATCAATGGGTAGTCGCGTCACGCTTTCGGTCCCTCCATCTGCCGAGTGATGGATCGCGTCGCCTGACAGATACACTATTTTGATTGGCAATAATATGATAAACGATCCGGTATAGTAATCATATCAGCCGACGTCGACGCTCCGGCCATCATTCATTTTACATTTAACGGACTCCATTCTCTTAGCGAAACTCATAGTATACGTCACGCGCTAAAGCGTCCTCAGTACTATTTGTTTCACATTAGCAATTATGACGTGTATTGACATAGAGTAGATTTTTGTTATTAAAGTAATTCTGTTAATTAAACTCACTAGATATCTGTTACGGCATGAAGCAGTCGTTAGTATACTTCTCCTGTGCTACATTAAACAATGTTTACAAAATATCATCCGCTGGACATTGTCCAAAACAATGTCGCACTAAACGTGTGCAATATACTCGCCTATCTTTTATGTCACGGCTCTATTTTAGAATTGGGCCACCCGGACACATGTTTATATCGGCCCATAAATCACAATCAGCGACGCATTATTTAAAAATCAACGTTTAAAACATCATATCTTTTAATGAAAGCATGCAATTCGACGATTATCCTCCGCTTGTCATCCTGCTGGTCACAGTGGCGATGTTATAATAACATGTGATTGTTTGTTATACAGGGTTTCCCGCAGCATATGCCGCCTACGCGGCAGGACGTAGCTATTCGGGCTATCCTAGCTTCGGGCTGCCATACCCTGCAGGTAATCCCCTGGCGAGCTTGCACCACCAACTGTCCGGCAATCACTACCACCACTTGGCGACACTGCTGCCATACCACCCGCTAGAGCTCAGCGGGGTTTACAATGTACACGCCATGCATCTGTGAACTCGCGCCCCGACAATGCATTCCACTAACCGCTAACGTTTCTCTCGCAGTCGGCACCGATCCGCTTACAACTAACATACTTCTCATTTACAACTTAACTGCGCATACGCTAATTTACGTAATCTACCGTGGTGACTATGTCCTAACTTCCCACTCGAATTAACTCGCTGAGGCAAAAGTTCGTGTGAACTCTCACTAACAACTTTACTAACAAGTTAACACCCCTAACAATGACTGAACCATCTAGATAAATCTGCCACGCCGTCAATTACAAAACGTCCATGTTTTGAGAAATGCTATTTATTGTTATCTCCAGAATTTTGTCGAGACAATCCGGCCAATTGCGAGCGCCTCGCTTCATGTTTATAGACGATTCGCCCTAACGATTCTCAAATGCTACGCGTTGAGCAAACAAACTCTAGCGCAAATACCACGTTCGCATTCGCTACAGCCGACATCAAGGGGAGGTCATGCCCTCCCGCCCTTCAGCTCCGCTACTAGTATCTTAGCATCGCCCGCTCCTCATTAACAGCAAAAGCTTTTAAAAGAGATTTAAACAGATTCAAACAAAAGTACTGAAAAAGTGACGTCCTTTTTGTGGCGACTTCTATGTAAATCTCGGGACGGACGAAAAAGAATTCCCACTAATTAAAAGTAGTCCACGGGCTTCCAGTCGATCCCGTCGAATGACCAGAATGCTAATTTTTATGCTGTTCTTATTATTCTTTGGAGATTAGTTTACTCTATACAGAAATAACACTTGATTGAGTAGAACGAATCCTGCGGAGCGGGTGCGGGTGTGGGCTACTCTAGGTGAGCCATGGAACGCAGCTGTACAAATACTCTTCTAGCTATTTGTCAATACCCCTTGTTTGAGCTTGCTCGGCTCATCAATAGCTTAGTTTAGTTTTTATCTTTTTCTCCATTAGGTGGAAAGTACGACATGAAATGTTTTAATTTAAGCACAGGTCTTAAAATTCAAAGACGAGCAAAAATAACGCGAGTAAATCTGATTGGACTCTACATAACATCTTTGAGAACTCTGTAATATTGAAACTAGGAGTGAGGTTTTGTTCAAGTGATGTTTTACATAGTACCTATATACATACATAAATACACGTAAAAGTATGTTTATTTATATATACATAAATAAAGTTAAAAGTGTATGTCTATATGATTTAAATGGTGATTTCTTGTAATTCTCGAAAAATGTAAGTGCATGTGGCACTTATTTTTAGTTATCACAGTAAACAAAGACTAAATTTTTTGTTTAGGACGTGCGTATAGTGTGCGTATCGCCTCGGCGTAGGGGCAATTACACATTTCTTGTCTGCCTCTTTCGTCTATTAGCATTCCTTAGTCGACGTCGCCACCGGCTTATTAGTAATGACATGTAGGAATATCGTTAATACTTAAATAAATGATCAAACCCGCGAATATCCCGTCAGGATCCAGTTAATTAAATTTTACGATATGAATGTTAATATGACTAAAATGCATAGGCAGGCATCGCTCCACTCGCCCTTGTTTTAATTCTATTATAAAGTAAAATGCGGTTACGTCCTTTGATGCAGCAGATGCTGTGACAAAGTAGCGCGTCGCTGCGATCCACAACTTCGTCGAACGCCTTTAATATGAACTAGTCGTTTCCTCGAACTTGGGGAACGACTGCACGTACGACTCCAACGAAGACAGTTTTCAAACGTATAAACAACTTTGTTACTCTCTAATGGGACGGAATTAACGTCAAATAATTTGTAGCGCTGTACACTGCGGCGTCTTATGCGAACATTTTTCTATTGGGAGTATTTATTTTCATATTCCGGTAAATAACCACAGTAAATGTACGTTTTACTAAAAGATGAAGCCTCTAGGGCATAGTTTACCCCTAGTTTCGCTATAGTAGCGAATAATAAGATATTTTTTTTCATTTACTATGATAAACTTAGTGACAGATGCGAAACGTTCGACTAAAAGGTATTAATCTCCTTTTAAAACTCAATTACAAGTATCGTGATAGCCAAGATAATCAAAGCATTTAAACCCTACAAGCTGAAACAATTAAGATCATAATCTAATTTACATATTTATTGAAAATCGTAGTCTGGAGTTAAATTATAGAAGGTACTATCGATGATAGAAAATTAGACTCGTATAGATGTTTCAACGTTTTCCTCTCAATCTTATTAGGTATAAACAATAATAGCGGCAAATAGATATAATCTAAATTTTTTAGCGTCAGTTATCATATATCAATATCCTCTACATAGCATGCGGTAGTGTGTAGTTTTTGAATTTCTATAGGACATAGGTATGGACTGAACATAACGCTTAACTTTAATTAAAGTCATCTATAGCAGGCAGAATGTTATTAATGATAAGTAAAAGGATACCTAAAAACTGAAATAAATACATAAATAGTAGAACTTATACTGCATTGTAGTGAAATAAAAAAATCGGTTAGGTATATAAGTATACGAGTATTTATTTATTATTAACGTTTAAGAAAATTATATTGTTTTCATTTAATGTTTATTTTACAAAAACAATGAATAATTGAATAAGTGCCGTTCTTCTTCTAGCGTTGTGGTCAGTCTACATAATAAATAGTATGTTTATTAAATATAAGAGTAAATTAATTAATAAAAACGTAGATAAGGAATGTAGAACAGATAATTTGAAAGACTACTAAGTTTAGAGGATGAATACTAACCGACATCTAGAACTTCATTTGCATAGCTTTTCAAGGTTTAGAATTAGTTTAGATTCATGTATATGATTTATTCCTTATTATATAAAATAAATAAAACATCGAGCTTGAAAAGTGTTATTTTAATACTTTATTGAATATTCGCTATAATTAAATTATAATATATGTATGTATGTGTTTTAATTTGAACGTTATTTCTCAATTATATTTTAAATATTTACACTGCTTAAATGATAAAGATAATGATACTAATATTTATTGTTGTTGTTGTATAATATTTTTGGATGCATCTATTTTACGCTACCTTCTTCGAGTTACCTATCGTTATTATGAATACAGCGATTCAGGCGATTTACATAAAGGTGCGAACACTGGAGTCTACGTAACCAGACCGATCTAAAGAGACATCGAACTAAATAGCAATAAAAATTGCTTTATTATTACACCTCGCACTAATAATTTCTCAAAAGTAAGGTATTTTATCGAAATTATTACGTAAATATAAGTTAATGTTCATACACATCGCTATGTGTGCGACCGTCCTTATCGCCATCCTCTAAACTAGTCATGTGTAACATAAGCTTGCAATATTTATATATATATATATATATATCACATCGCGTCATGAAGTGTATCCTAAACGTTTGACCAAATAATTATCCAAAATTATATCCAATATCTTCGAGTAACTTCGCTTCATATTAGTCATTTGTGTTCGGGAATGGATATTGACCTTTATGTAATCCATTGCGTGTTTAAATATACTAATATCGAATTTGATATTGAGTGAATAATTATCTGTTCATGCCGTTTTTGATGATGGAATCAATACGTACATACATACGAGTATAACACTTAATAGCCCAGGCCCACCGCTCGGAGGCGGAACTAGCGCCGGCTGTGCGTGTAAACAGCCTGCTCCTGCCCTGGAACATTAATAAAGCCAGTCCATCATTCCGTGCGTGCAAACAATTTTAAATAGCCCGAAAACAACAAACAGGAAACTATCAATTCGAAGTTTCCCCATAAAGATTCGATGAGTGAAGCTCCGGGCGATGTTCCTTTACTCTTCGCCGTAATGATATTTTTATATCTTTTGTTTTCCCCTTCATGTTAATTTTTAAATTTGAATATGAGTTCTTATCAGGGTTCCGTGTAACGTTTCTTTGTCAGTGTTGGTTATTTTTAATTAAGCGCGATTTTGTTGACGGAACCCTGGGTAGTTTCGTTGCCGGCTTTGTAGCTTTTTTATTTTGTTGCCGCAGGTGTAGTGGGAGTAATACCGCCGGAAAGTCGTCTGTTGGTTGGTGCGGAGTACGTAAACGCGGGCGTGCTCGGGCAGAGCTCGTGAGCACCGCGACGTCCCCGCTCTACGCCCTCCAAGACGATAAACCCACTCTCTTACCCGGAACACCCGTTAACGGCTCCCGGAATTTCTTATGAACATAAATAAATCTTTACTCAAGCGAAAAGCTCTTTGGTCTTACGCCCTACGCTTTCCCTCTCGAATCTCAAACAAAGCAAGGAATGCAATGTCGCAAAACTTTTGTTTTTCTATGAGTTAGGCCCGATTTCGCAGATGCGTGTAAAAATCGCCCGACTAGGTTTGCCCATATAGCACGATATGATACTCAGATGTAAACAGTTATAATATTCTAATATATATAACCACTGAGTTGCGGTATCCCTCAGGAAGTTATTCCAATATATTTAAATAAAAATACGTAAATTATTATAATTAGGTGTCGTTCATAATGCACAAATATCTTCATAATTTTAATATGTAATCCATATGTCAAATTCTTTATAATAATTAAGTCTAGTTTATAATCATAAGTTAATAGTACTGTTCTTATCGCTGTTCTTACATATCGTCTTATACCATTATTCGTAAGTTTATGATATTGTGAAGCCGCTATATTTTAAAATAAAGGAAATTGCCGTTGTATAAGCAAAACGTTTTATCGTTTATTATCCAATTGATCGCTTATAAATCGAGGTCGATCAGTGCCTCACTTTTTTACTATTCGTTCACATATCGATTGCGACGAAAATAAACTGGAAGAGATAGTGTGTTACCGTGGAGTTGGCTAGCGTGCGGCAAACTTTGATTATGCCTCACTGGGAGTGAACTTTGCCTCAACGTCTCCATACAAATTTATTTTAACGTTGGCATTTCGTTTTTCTGACTCATCCAATGCGGCACATGCAGTGTGGTGCCCGCGCCGCAGCCCTGCACAACAAGCTGGTAAGCGAGTACATGAGTGTGGGTCAGGCATCAGAGATGTGGTTCTCTGGCTCCGTACAGGCCTCGCGACCGCGGCCCGCCCGCTGCATCGCCAACATTCCGGACATTCAACACGCTCGCCCTCGGAATGCAACCCGCCAACCAGACACACCCACACAACTATTTTGCATAGCTCAATACTCACTTACGTTTTGAACAGGGTTTTTCAAATTTATTAACTTTTAAAACTCCGATGAAACTCGTTTTGATGTTACCGTGTCATCCAACGACGTCGAGTTAATATAACAGTCCGTTCGAGATACAAAGGCAAAAACAAAATCAAGAAAACGACATCACGACAAATTAGCGCCTTGAAACAAAATTCTTTGAAGGGTCACACAAACGTCGCGGCGTCGGTTCGAATCCAAATAATTAGGTGGGGAAGCGGCGAGCGGGCGCGCGTCGCGTACAGTGCCAACTACATTTGTAATTTAAGATATTTGACCGTTAATTGTGTTAGTAACTGCTACGTTTAGTGCTTGTCGCTTAGGTATGAGTGAACGCGACCTTATTCCGCACTAACCTTACAGCACTTCTTAGATACTCATGTAAATACTAGCTGATAGAGTGTACCTTCTTAGCGTTCAGCTGTTCAAAGCTGATTTAGCATTACGAGTGCAGTATTTGGATGGGTCAGAAATTTTATTTATCTTCTTTAATTTAAATAGATTTTGTTTTATGGATGCCAATAGATTTTTACTATAAATGCGCTATTCTAGCGAGCTCCATTGTCTATAAATTTTTATTGTAGAATTTAACAGAATTTAGGGTATGTGTATCCGTGAGTCCATAACGGCCACTATTAGCATACTAATCTCTTCTAGTTTGAATTGTATTGAGCGCACAAATCCGGCGCAATGTGTCCAGAGTACGCATAGTAATTCCTTTCTCCCCTGCATGGAGGACGTTGCGCGTTCATTGTCCTACCGCTTTAACGGCCCTATAGTCAATGTCACATTTACCGACGATTTCGTACATAGTCTAAATTGCTCATAACGGGGATAAAGAATTTACATGCATACAAATTCTGTGACTTTATACCCACGCACTTCAAGTGCTACAAAGCAGTTTGTGATGATCGAGAAAACATCAGATGAGCAGAAGGAGCGTGACGTCCGGTGCATCTCTAGGGCGAGTAACTTTGATTTTGAACATTGCAGTTTGGTCACTATCGTTGAGACATTAGAATAGTGTAATAATGTGTGTCACATTTAAAAAAAAAACTTTAAAGTAAGAATTGAAGTGTGGTAGACATTTCATAGTATTTTCGGCGCTAAGAAGTAAATTAGAAAAACTGTAGACAAATTGTTAAATAGACTATAGTTTAGAATTTAAGAAATAGTCACAAAACAGAAAAACATGTAGGCTAACCCTGTAGAATGTTCTGGCCATCTAATAAAATTTTAAATTCACGATAGTCTAGTCTAGATATTTAAATTATTATGGGCGATCTATCTTACTTACTATATGTTTGAATAGCTTCAAATTAATTTAGTGTCAACTATGAAAGTTTTTTGTGAAAAGGATAACATTTCAGAAAGCTGGACATATTAAATTGCTTTTTCTTTGTACAAAAGGTAGTTACGTAAGCGCCTAGATTAGTAATTGGTGGCAAAATAACATAATGTGATTGGTGGTGCAAACTTTTTTAGACGTATTTTACTGTTGTTTAGTGTTAAGCGTTTACAACTAGAATAGTATTATTATACTTTTTATGTTATTTATGCCTTAGGCAGACAGTATATAAAGTATGGTTTCAATTGATGTGTTAACTATTTCTAAAATAAACAATTAGAATAGAAAAGATGATTTTAATAGAATAGAACAAACTTTGAAATTATATAAGCTGTAGTTTATTTAGTAGTTGTAAGCGAAATTAATTCGCAAGTAGGTAAATTATAATTTGACAAAAATGGGTAGTTATATTATTGAAAAAAAATAGTATTATGTAGAGAGACAATTTAAAATTTATCTGATTAATAATGTGTGTTTTACATGAATTTTAACATCTTAAATTTCTTTTTTGCTTATCTTATATCGCTTTACATGTTTAATTTGTCTAATCCATTTAATGACTGAACCACGGAATTATTAACTATTATCGTGGCAGAGTTAAATTAAACACTTTATCGAACAATACCACGAGCCGCCGTAAAAAGTATATTCAAAGACTCCCGAGATTTACAGAAAAGACTCGTGGTTTCTTCTTTGAATAACAAATGGGAGAGCGTGACGTCAGCGCGCGCGTGCCGCTGTTATGGCGCTGCCGGTCATCCACAACCAGCATAGAAATTCGATTAATTTGCAATTGAGATAAATCCCAGCAACTAAACGATCGAAAACCCGCAAGAGCGTATCATCTTCACGGTGAGTTATTGATGGCACCTATTAAATATACGTTGTGGGTGCCGTGAACGTGTGCGCGAGGCAAGACCTGCGGTGAATTTTCAAATAAAACATTTCAATCGCGCCAAGTGGGAATTGAAGTATTACGATCTTATAGTTGAGGAATTTGAAAATCCTGTTTCTGGTTGCGCACTGCTCGTATTTTTACATACATCATCATCATCATCTCAGCTGTCCCCCCTCTCCCCAAGGCTCTTCACAACAACTGGTCCTGTGCTACCCGCATCCAACGGCTTCCCGCGACCTTTCTTTCTTTCATTTGTATCAGAGACCACAAACTTATTTAATAAACTTGGGTCTATAAATTGAGGTTGGGCTTTAATAAATAAAATACACATTCACTATTGTCAAACACGTAGGCATAAGAGTATCTACATTTCAGTTTCCTTTATGACATAGACATAAAACCTAAATAATACTCGCATTTAAGCAAAATTATATTGATTTTAACGTTTAGTCTCTGTGTTATTATCCACTTATAAAAGTAAAGCTGATAAAATACTGTCCTATCTACTCATATTTTAAAATTCTGAGAAGCTGATTTTCGTTGGCGGGACATTGCGCCATATAAAAAGTCCCGCGTAATGTAGTGGATCCAAGGGTGGGTGTTACGTCGCTACTACGCTCCGTGAATATTTCGTTCGACCGTCATCCTACTTCTGAAGAAGAATTATTAAGTTCGCCCGAACTTCGCAATTATGAAAGTTCGAATAGCTCTCGGAAGACAGCCTCTGAATTTATAGATTAATGTGTGCTCCCCCGCTCTCGACAAGGTAAGAGACACTCAACTCGCAACTTATAAACGTCTACGTAAATCGTTAAAGATTATTTAGATGAGTTACTCTTAGGGTAATATTTGAAAAAGGATAGTTAGCGAAGAATGTTTTTTTTTTAATTAAAAACCTCATTTCTTATACACACAAATTCCTCCCTCCACTTCACCCTCTTTGCACAAATTCCAAGAATGTGTTTCAAGAAATCTAACAAACTATCTATTAGCTATAACATAAATATAACCTCTGTATTAAAATATAAAACTCTCCTCTCCTATCCACGTGTAAACTGAATTTAAGTCTTCAAATTATAAATATTATTACAATAATTTATTTCTCACCACAATATATGTAGTATACATTACATTTAAAAATATACATATGAAATATCTGAGGTTTGGTTTCTGATTCTGTTTGTTGTGCTCAAACGTACGACCTGTAATGTACGATTGTAGCCATTATCATAATTTTATAGAATAGAATATGCTTTATTGTACACCAATTACAGAAAGTTGGTTAAATATTACAGATGGAAATGTACAATGGGCGGCCTTATTGCTAATAGCAATCTCTTACAGGCATTCAACTCAACAGGCATAATTTTATACTTTAAAACCCTTCATAATCAAAAGTATTTAATGTGCCTTTCTCCTCTAAAGTTAAAAATTCAGAGCAAGGTCTTGGCTAAGTATCGATTGTTGAACTTATCTATTCCAGATAGATGACGTATTAGTAGTGCCCCTGTAGTATCACAAAAAACAACATTAGAGATAGATAGGATTTTGGTCAAATACTCTTACTTTGTTAAAGGCCAAATTACATGTTACCATTTTTATACACGTCTAAATTACCTAACGACTATAAGGAGCTGTCAGTGCTTTACCATAATAGGAAAAGAATGAACTAAGACCGTTCGACATATTAATGATCTCGAGACGTGTCTGCGCCAACACTCGAATTCTTATTTATTACACTGGGCCTTCAAATAAATAGCCTCTTACGTGGCAAAGTAATGTTATTAAAATGTGTCAGCATTTTAGTGCGGCCAGAGAACGGTATGGCGCTATGGGCGCAGCGAGCACGGGCGCGGGAGTGGGCTGCTCGCGGCGCCATCTATCATTCATCCTCCATTACTTATATTGTACTTTTTTCGCAAAGTCACTCGCAGGCCGGTAATCACCTGGTGCGACCGCGGACCTTCATTTTTCACACTAAATCATAACTCGCGCATCTGACAAAAATAAAATTTGTCGTACAAGCCAATAGGGGTAAATGGTGACACTATGAGCAAGCAAAAATCGTGGAACGAATATTAATCTAGTTATTGTTAAAATGTCGAGTTACGTTTATAATGAATCTACACGCCAAAAAAATTCTAAAATGTGCTATATTGCGCTCGTGATGATACTTTAAAAAAGGTGCGTTCCTTGGTTTTATTTTGGAAAGGATCAAAAGTTTTTGTAATTTGATTATGGTAGACAGTATTATATATTCCATGGTATATGTACAGTTAAATAAATAGGCTTGTGAACAAGGCGTGTACTGGTTGTTGTCCACGTCGTGCAATTGGCGACTACGCGTCGCAAGTCGCAAGACGCTGTGACGTGCGCCGTATGCTAATGCTTCTCCCTATTCAATAAGCAGACCGAGGCGTGCCACCGAGAACTCACGTCGGATAATTTACTGGATATTTTGTAAAAGTTTTTTCGCCTTCTGTGATTTATGCCCGCGAAACTTCGAGCTCTCTTTTTCATTTGAATGCACGTGACATACGTGATATTTTTTCCGACATAATCTGAGCCCGGAGAGTCTCCTGTGTCCTCATTCGTCAGCTCGGCATCTGTCTCCAATGGTTAAATTATTCATGCATTTACGCGCTTCAACTTTATCCGCGCTAGAAAACTTTAATATTGAGTTGGGATTATATCGATAGTCACTTTACCGTTCAATATGCTAAATTCAGAAAAGATGAGGTGTAGTGTCCGCACCAGCGGTGAGACTTTTTGAGTTTCAAAATTTCGATGGTTCAGTCATGAATGTGTGAGTGTGCTATCACTCGTGTTAATAGGGCGAATGCGAACCGTGTGTATGTTTGCAGTTGACCTGACCAACGGCCAACTGACTCCGAATAACAACACACCGCTGCTCGCGCAGGCGCTCTCAGGTGAGGACGCCGAACATACTAAAGTTATGCACATCTGAAATGCAAAAATGGCAGCAAACAAAACATCACAACTGTAAACTAGTCATCATTTCATAGAGCGTAATACAGTCCATTACAGTCATAGTCTTCAACAGAACTATCTTTACCTACTCTTACTAAACAGATTTGCATACATGACTAAAAACCGAGAGTAGTTATCACTTTGATAATAAAATTTACACAAATATTGGCTTGCGTCTTGTGTGTTATTGCTTTATCGTCTTTGTCTTTCTAGTTAACTTTTAAACGCTTTCTTGTATTTCCAAGTCACTGATTTTAATGATCTAATTAGACCGAGTTCCACAATAAAACCCCTTTTAAATTAATTGAGTTACTTTCCTGCGAGTTCACATTTTCGATTATGTGCATTTCATAGTAAGTTTCGAAATATTGAATTAAATCAATTTTTTATGTAATCAGAGTTTCACCTAGTATATCTGAGTCAAGATTACGCCTTTTATAATGGAAAGGTGTCACAGCCTGAGGATCGTGTTACGAAACAAATACGGAACTGATAGGTTGTTTCGCTTTTTCTCTGGCTGAATAAATATATGCAGTGTACCTCTATCTGGCTTCTATCACGGCAGGAACAAACCACTGAGCTTTGGCCAGTATTGGATAGCTTGACTGTATAATTTTTGTTTGTCATTAAGTATGCCTAATAGCTTCAGTCAAATTTATTGAAATAATCCACGTGTACGAGGTTATGAATAAAAAATGTCAAGCTTTCCACTACACGGAACAGTAAAAACATAATGGCGATAAGTTACTTATATCAAAACACAAATTTTAGAAATTATCACGAACTTATGAATAAAATAGCATAATGAAAGGCGAGATTGCTGGACAAGCTATCTAGTAGAACCTATTCGGTAAGATATGACGTAACGCACTTTACCATATTAAATGTGGTGTTTCCCAGTGATGAACAACTACCAGGCAGCAGCGGCTGGATTCGGACCGCCAGCGTCACCACACGCTGCTGGCGGACGCGCTGGATTTCCTGCCGCGAGCTCTCCTGGACCTGCGCTTGATGTGTATGGCTCAGCCGCCGACAGCGTTGGATATGTGCAAGCCGCCAGCCCGCAGCCCTCTGGATTCCCGGCGATCGCAGTCAGCCGCGCGCCCCTCAATTACACCCCAGTGAGTTTACTAGATTAATAACAAATAATTTAATACGAGAGTCACAAAAATATTATGTCGACAGACTAGGTTCTGTCAAAAGTCACAGTCCAATAGAAAAAACAAATGATGAAAACGCATTGGAAACTGAACACTTTCTTCGAAATGTATTTTAGGCAGTCATAGATTTATATTCATACCGCTTAATCAACTTGAAGACACACCAAAGATAATCGTAACGTGCCTTTGTTTTGTTTTTGATTATTGTCAAATGTTGCAATCGCAATTGTCACTTTTTTTCTCCTCATAAAAACCTCAGTTTTGCCTTAATTCTTTAAGGCAAAACGGAGGTTTTGCCTTAAAGAAAAAATGCCGAATTGTTCGAGCCATTCTAAAAGCTTGTTTGGTAACACATTTGGCGATTCATTATTAATTATATAGATTAATAAAAGGTATAGCATGGAAAGAATATGAGAAAAGTTTTCATACTTATTTTATTTCATAATGAATGGAAAATAAAGTTAATAACTTTTGATTCTAACTTTTTTCATTTATTACGCCATGTTCAAATGACTTTAGTAATGCCCAAATGAAGGCAATTCCTAACATTGTCCTTGTTCGAGAACTTTCAACTGTCACAACATTCAAATTAATGTTTGTTCTATTTTGTTTTTCTCCACGACGACAATCGATTTGCGTTTTGTGACGTAAAAATTAAATTTTGCGTTATTCATAGTACCAGGAAAAATAAATAAGAGTTTAGGTGTTAAAATTTAATAGAAGCAGTGGTAAATTCAGTGTGTAGCTGGTGTAAGAATTTCATTAGCAGTCAGTCATCTTAGACGCTAAGTGCGCCATGTCGGGCGGTTGCCGGCGGCACTACGTCCGCCTAGACACGCGGCTTGGTGCGAATGACGTAGACTCAGACGTAATTAGCCGCCGACGACACTCTAAAATTTTAGCGAGGCGGTCCAATCTCATTATGGAACCGATCTTCCTTGTCGCTCTTAAAGCGTAATCATCATAAGTTAGCGAGCAAGTGAAGCGTGAGAGATGCGATTATAAAGTGTCCCGAAATATGAGCGCAGTGGGCGGGGCGGGTGGCAATCTACGCGGTGCACTGCCGCGGGTAATGGCTTTTTAAAACTGCGACCGCGCTCCATAACTGCTTTCCTGAGACGCCATCAGTCTTCATTGCTTGTCGACGCCCGCCAGCGCTGCCACCGCCGCCGAGATCTTAACTCCTCACGACGTGCTATCTCGAAGACATTTTTCAAAGTGCACTCGAAAACTACTTAAATTTTCCGCGATCCAAAAGCTGGGTCTTGTCAAATTATGACATGGTGGGTATACTTTTTACAGACTGGTGATAATTAGACATCAAGGTATGAAATTCGTAAGCACATTAATTAAGTAATGCAATTGGATTACTCACAAGAATATGTTAGTATGACACTAACATCGAAATTAAATGTTGAAAAGCCACGAGCAACGAGATCAATTGTTACAAAAGCTTAATTTTTATTAAGCTTTTGTAACCATCGATCAGTTTGCTTAGTTCAGGACTAATAGTACTACGCTACTCTTAGGCCACCTACTACTTTTCTTTTCATCATACATTAAAGGTGATATTAACTCAATAGTACGTAATCGTCAAGGAAAAACAAATACGTCACTAATAGGAGAATGAACGGTCCGGCCCGCGGCCGGTCTGGACCGACGGCGCATGTCCCTGGGTGTAAAACGGTCTTATTAGGTAACGGGAATGCCCCCATGGCAATAACCGTAAATCAAGAAGAACAAGCGGTGTAATTACCGTTGCCAAGCGGTCGCGCGCGTTGCTCTAACTCATCCACTCACTGTTTTTATTCTGTTGGCTACCGAGCCACTACCACTCTATCGACTGCAAACACTGAACTTACTGTCTTTATATCTGCCCCCGGAGAGGTTAATGTTCAGTTGAATGTTTTATGCCTTCATTCAATTATAAAGTTGACCACATGTTAATAATTTTTTGTAATACATACCATCATCTAATACTGACTGATTTATGTTTCTCATTTCAGGGACCCTTGATTCCTGCGGCTTTTACCAACGGATATCATTGAAAGTGTTTTAGCACAAATATTTTACGTAAGTATTACGGCGTTTTTAATATGCTTCAGCGTTCCACTCTATTAAAATGTCGTTACGCTAAATAAAAACGATCGCTTGTACATTCATAGCACTGCGGAAATTAAACAGTACAAATGTACAAAATGTTTTTAATGATTTCATAGGTGTAAGATATAAACCTAAATGTTTTATTGCTTTTTCAATTTTAGGGAACCGTTAATATAGCCCCTGAATAAGAGTTGTCAATTAAATTAAATATGATTGACGATACAGGTGGCGAGCGGTGTGGCGGCGCATAGCGTCCCTGAGCACAATTCAATCGGCGTAGGCGCTGTTTCCGGTGCCGTCGCCCGCGCCGCGTACACCAGCCGCCCCCGCGCCACCCACGACGGAGCCTCATCCGTCCGGTCAACGTGCCGACCATTTCGTCGACCGCGGCGTCTCACACACACTGTAATCCTCACCCCACCCCTTTCTCCTCATCCTGATCCTGAATATCCCCTACATTATTCCTCGTCACTCCAATCTTCAACCATTCTCCCGACCTGGTCATTAGGAGACCCCGTCTATTGTAAATAACGATAATCTACTTTTTGTCGTGTAAACGAGAGATAGTCTATCGATTGAACAGGTATTTTTTCAAATTTTCCTCGCTTTCGACTGTACCGTAGATGTGTTGTCAGAGTAATAAACGATTAAATCACAAAAAAAAAATACATTTCATAATTATATAAAGTGCATCTAGACGATTTTATTGCAGGGAGGTATATCTTAAAATATTTTATGGTTCATAGTTTAATTACAGCGTAAGGTGTAAATTGTCTTCGACGCGCGGGACTTATGTGTTGTAGTTATGGAAGGCCCTGTTCGTTTGGCAGCGTATCCGTGCCGAGGGTGGAGCACGTTTCGCACGTGCCGTGTATCGCGTAGGCTCGTGCGCCGCGTCATCTGTCGTGTATCGCGGGCCAGTGTGCGCGGGACGCGCGCGGCGGTGTGCGTGCGCCGCGCATGCGCCGCGTCGTACGCACTCCCGTGTCGATGACAATAACGGGACCGCCGTGCGCCCCCCCGCTCGTCCACGACTACACATATTTTATTCTATCTATTTTTAATATTAATGTCAAATATTAACATAATTATGATACTACTATAATTATATTACGCATATTTTACCTATGAATGTAATTATTTTCGCCTAATTCGAATTGTATAAAATCACCTCTTTGAACAGCTCTTCTGTTTCAGTAGCGATCAAGTTTCTCGATTACTTCCGTATAAGACTATGTTAGTTACGCGTATACATACTTTCTAATATTATGTATTATGGTATAAAATTTTATCCTAAGGATAATATGATCATATTTACGATTCATAAGGACGTTTGGAAAGCTAAGTCGGAACATTTCAGAATATCTCTCATCGCGTTAAGATAATAATTCGTTTCTATCTTGTACCTTTGAATGTAGGTATTGTAATTATAATTAATAACAATTTTGTGCATTACGTAATAAATATTTCATTGTTTCTTACGATTGTATTTAACGTAATATAAGACCACTGTTGAAAAAATTCGAGGCTCCATTTTTATGAGGGGTCACACCATACTTAGTTGTATTTAAAATTTTAATCAAAATATTAATAAAATAATTAATCAGTATCGTTTCGTACAAAAAGTATAGTTACACCACGACACAAACATTTCAATAAACTAAAGACAGGGATATTAAAAATTACAGCCAAAGGCGCAGGTTTGAGGTAATAGATTAAAAATATGAAGTCAATTCATTAATCATATTTGTTAGGTACTGAAAACATTTTATCGATCATTTCGTCTAGTTGGCAGCATTAGAGAGCTACGCGGGCTGCGCGCGTAGCTAGTGCGTAACGGCAATAGCACGCTACGCACTACGTGCTAGGTCCGACTCCTAGACGCCCAAACCGTGCATGCATTTGTCGCTCGTTCGCATAAACATGCACTCAGTTGCATTCATTCGTTATTTACTATTATTATTACTCATTACCTACATCAATTAAACATTAATATTATAAATCTAGGTATTAAATTTTAGGTAATAATAATAAACAATCTTTTAAATGCTATTATTATATTAATACGTTATAAATATAAATGTTTCCTGTTACAAAAAAAAAATTTGAAAATGATACGAAATAAATCAATATTCTTTTTAAATGTAATTTATTACTTATGAGTATGTAGTTAATTGAATAATGGAGTGTTAGATGGAGTGCGTTCGTCGCCGGGCGGCGCGCTCGCTTCGCGTTTTATGTTCATTCGTGCCGAATTCGTTCGCTAAAATGACGTCACGTGCGGCCGGTGCCAAGCCGAGGCTGCACCGTGTCACGGCCGCTCCGACGCCGTACCGTGCCGCATAAATACCGCAAGAGACGCGACCGCGATTATGTTGTTAAAACGTTAGCTAGGAAATTGATAATAAAATCGAAAGGTGTGAGTCTGTAGGACGGTCGGAATATCGATATCATACCTAACAAATTAACGTAATTATTTGTTTTATATTTACGGTGTTATAGGTATTTAAGACATTTTTTCTTAGAATATTTAATTATTACGATGAGATGTTATAATTGTTAGGCCCGGGCCGGCGGCGAAGAGGCGCGCGCGCACCCCCTCGCCGTCGGCCGTCTCATTCACTCTCACATCCTCACTATAATTATATTTTCTTACCAACCTTTTTAATGTAGGAGAAGCGCACACGGCCGCTTGTCCCCGTGCGAGTACGAGTACAAACATACAAACAAACATATAGTGAGAGACGTTCGTTTAGCCGCGTTCGTGAGAAGCCATCGGTTCGCCGCGATTGCATCGAGACGATACATAATGACAATTATTGTATATACATAGTTAGCCGCATGTGTAAAAATACTTTTAGGTAGACGCCACAAGTGGCGCGTTATTGTATGCGACAGTTATGCCGCAGTGTTTGGCGGCCTACACCGCGTGACCAGCGAGCTGACAGTGTAGCACCAAACTATTATACGCTATTTTTAACATCACTAAATAATTCTGCTTTGGTCACTAATTTAAGTAAAAAGGCAGAATTTCTATTGTTTTATTTCAACCTATACGCGGATAATTCCATGAGCATTAAAACGCCGACGATGGAGCGTCTTTAAAAATGGACCATGATAGTTTGGCGGCGCACTCAGTTTATACCATCTGGTCGATATTAGATTCATTCGAGCTGCAATCAAGATAAGCTGACGAATATTAGTTTCATTGTTGTTGTTACGCTTTGTTTTAACGGTTTGTAAGTTTCGTTAGTGTCACCCTTAGGGCTTCTGCTTTCGGACCATGTAACGCCGTTTTCAAATTAGTATACATAAACAGATCCAAATGTTGTGTCATATCAACATTCAATTTTAAGTTTTATCAATTAATATTCGTTTTATTTTAATGTTATGGAATATATATTTTTTTTATACTGCTAACATACCGTTTCGACTTATCACCATAATGGCGTTAGTAAATATGGACCGTAGCGGAGAGCCAGTTCATGTCCGACCCGTCCGCGGTAACCGCGCGGCAGCCTCGCGACCGCCACGCAGCACCGTCGCGGGCACTCCTTTGTTGCCGCTCTGTCACCTAGGACGTCTTGGTTTTTCCTTCTCGCTTGTTTGTATACGCGATAGTTCAATTACTTCAGTCACCATTTAGACATGTGTTCTATATCAGAATAAAGACTACGTAAATAATAAGCGAGATCTCAAATTTATTTTAAAAATTCTTTATGTAATCCTAATTATTGTGACCTATCGTATATTTATATGTATATATATAATAAAATTAAAAAGATAATTTATGATATTTTGTGTAACATTCTACTTTAATTTAAACTCTATCTACTTTATATTGTTAAAGATAATAATTAATTTTAATCTAATAACGTGACAGACTGGTAAAGTTCGTAGAGTCGCCGCGGCGGCCATAGATCTTGTAGCTTTGCATATTCGGCGATGGCCAACTAAAAGTTTCTTGGACCAAAGGTATACTTATTCGCGTAGAACCGGAGGCGCATTGGCTCCGCACGAACCGAGCCAGCCGATCGGTCGTCAGCAGTGAGTGCAGTGAGGATCGCGCACCCCCGTCCCACTCCCGGCACCCATCCCGACCCCGCGCAACGCCGCCCGCTTGGTTTCGTTCTCGCGGTTACTTCTCGATTGCGTGCTTCGCGTGCTGACTGATTTTCTATAGCAATAAAAATCAATTACCTAAGATTTTACATTAAAATAAATTTGGATTTATATACGTTCGAATTTGGTGTCATGTACATTTAAAATTTTAGAGAAAAGGAGATAACGATAGGCGAGCGATCCGCGACGTGTCCCGTCGCGGCGTCGGCGCATTATTTTCGTCATTTCTTCGTGTATAATATGTTACATGAATCTGTATACAATATGGATATAAATCGTAATGATGAATAAAATTAGTTTTTACGGCATCTCTTTATTAAAATAATGGTAATATCAAAACGTTTTGTAAAAAGCGGTGGTTATGTCCGCCGCCCCGATTTCGTGCACCAATGCACTTTCTTATTGGAATATTACATTATATAACGTACATAATACTATGAGATATATAATCATACAGCCCTTCGGGGCGCGCGTGTATGGCGATGTATGTATACACATTGTGCAATGTACATATACCTTATATAATACAATGATTTAAGACAAGGTTCACATCGTGCCGTGTGTATGTGGTAATAAATATAATATGGACATTGTTCAAACAATAAACCAGTTGTTTTATTTTCACTTACTACCTAACAACCCATCCAACCAACCAATGTTAATACTGAAATTAATATTATTTGGCAACTATGCTTTAATTGAAAGCAATATAATTGTGATACAGCAACATATGAAATGCAATATGATTTTAGTGTGTCATATATAAAAATTACTGACTGCCTACATTCTTTAGAAAATATTTTAAAATATTAACATATAGTACGATTATCAAAACCCATTGCAAAAAAATATATTTCCTGACGAGTGATCCAGAAACAGTTCCAGGTGCGAGATATCGTAAGTATAAATAATACGAGTATATGTCATCGAGTGGTAAGTATAAAACAAGAGTATCATGAATGTTCTGTTCTGACTCTACTAGGTCGTTGACACAAAAAACGGTAATATTTAATAAATAAAAAGTGAATGACAAGGCAGTTCGCCGTAACCCGAAAATGCCATAAGTTGATAGCTTCTTCAAAGTACCTCAACATAATATTTCAACAAGAGTACCTAGTCGCCAGCAAAAACGCACATAAGAATACTAATAACGACTGTAATGATTATTTGAAAATATGGAGGGTAGGTAGATTGTTAATAGGATGCGTTACAAAAATAATAGATGATGATGACGATATATGCATGTGGATTGTATGCAGAAACAATCTTCAACAGGCCTAGGCAAGTGGACTGCAGATAAGATTCAATAGTGATGTTAAAGAAAGATGTGGCATAAATTACTTAAATAAAGTGAACGGTGAATACCAAAACAAAAGTGAACCTATTAGATTTTTTTAAGATTATGAGAATAGTGTCCATTCTCATTTCAGCTTTATGATATATAATATCGATATTATGATCGATTCTATTAACGACAAAGAGCAGCCCAGCTTTACTAGACTGTAATCTATCTCTGAGCCGAATTCCATCCAGGTCCGTTTTTTGTTGGAAAGTGATTGAATAACAAATGTCCATTGATCCAAACTTTATGTAAATGTATGAAATACTGAATACTTAGAATCACTAACGTATTTTTTTTTAATCTGAGAATAAAATAAGCATATATATTATGAAAATGGTCAAGTACAATGGCATTTGATTCAAAAAGGAGTCTAACTGGAACAAGCTATCAAATTCAGTAGTATTCAAGGATAGGATATAAGCCCCTTAGGATAGCACTATGTCCATATATATGTCAAACAAAAAAGAACAATATTACTCTTCGCAATATACGAAACCCCCAATGTCACAAATTCCATAGCAGATCAACCTTTTGTAAGAAGTTCACGTAATAACAACAGTAAATACACTTCTTTTACCGCCCACAATATAATAATATAGGCCAATATGCCTAAACGAGCTTGTACAAACGAGCTGCTCGCTAGCAAACAGGTGTGACAAATCGACTCACTGCTGAATAAATGTGTTAGGGTTACTGTTTGTTACATGATTACTAACCTGACAACAATTTTAAGCTTGTGTAAAGATCTTATACAATACTTAAATTGTTACACATATTATACGAATAAATGATTTCAAAAATATCAAAATTTCTACAATTTTTCAAAGTTAAGTCAAGATAATCCACTATTTGTCAACATTATGAAATTAAGTAGCAGTTTACAAATTAGTCCTTGCATACATAATAATTAAATAATTAATTACTAATTAAAAATAAGTTAAAGACTCCTAAAAAGCTGATCTGGTTCGCGTTTTCATTGTCACTTTCCATCTGATCAGAAGGTAGACCAACGCCTAGTTCAAATGGTCAATAAAAAAATAATGAATTCAAATTAACGTAAAAAAGGACTGAGTAAGACAGTGAATTTGAAAGGAATATATGCGAATAGTCGGTAGCCTCACAATCTAAACACTTTAATTACATAATCACTAAATTAATCCAAATAATAATATCGGTATAATAATAATAATATCGGTCCTTTCTAAGGAGAGGCCTATGTCCAGCACTCTTAAAGGCTGTTGATGTGATGATGAAATTATATCGGTCGTGTTTTACAAATCACAGCTGAAAGAAATAAGACAACTACAAGTCCGGGTAAATATAAAAAGAAATTATCATAAGTTGAAATTGAAATTCGGTTTCGAAACATATGTTTCCATTCATAAAGTAAATTTGGTATATTCGTTCAGCCTACTGGCCTTTATTCGAGCCAGCCTACGCCTGTTAACGGAGTCACCTTTGCCTGTAATACAGAGCCTTCTTATACGTTACGTGACTCTATTTAGAAAGCAACCGACCTCTCTCTAGCAATTTACCTTAGCCCAGCTAAAATGGCCCAATCTGTTAAAGCATTGTGATGCTATATACAATTTGTGCAACCTTAACTAAAGTGGTCTGACGGAAATCAGGAATTGAGTAGAGGCAATTACTTTGAGTATTATTTGGTCAAGTACGAAACGAGGGAATTAAATTGAATACATCTAGATGTATCCGAGTGGGTCAGACGTCCAATTATTAAGAAATTCTATACAAAACTTGAAGGTTGGGTACAAACTGACTATTAGATTCAATTTCAATAGATTCCTTATCGTAGCCGCTGCGCAAATATTCTCCAATGTAGAAATATATTGCGCAGGCTTTTCATTCTTGAGTGTAAGTGTACCGTCTTATAAGTCACCATTGTGTAAAAGTACCTCGACGTAGAAAAGCCTGAATTATTAGCTTTAAATTGTAGTATTTAAGAACATTGTCAATAAGGCTTGCTCCAGTTGTAATCACGTACATAAAATATAAAAGTATAAAAAGGTAAAAAATACAATTTTCCTAAAAGTTTTGAGAGTTTGATAATTTCACTTTTTATGGGACACTTTTATCTCATACCACTAAGGTATTATACAAGTTACTCAGTTTAGGTTGGCTCGTTATTTTCGCCGCGTGGTTGTAGGTAATTTCGCTTACACCAATGGAACTTTCTATATAACAGACTTATGTGGGAATGATAATGACATTAACTTACTAACCCAAATCAATGTCAATACCCATAGACCTCTGGCATCTCTATGTACTATAAATTGTCTGATGACTTTGCTACTTTTCAATTTAAACAGTAGAGAAACTTAAACTTAAACTGTGATATCATGCTATTGATATTATCTTTGTAAACGTACATTCGAATAAACATTTTACCATAGCTAAATCCACACAAATTATAACTGTTTTAACACGAATCAGTATCAGTGGAAACCATTTAGCCAATACCTGATTACCAATAATGTAGAATAGGAACACATTACAAAACCTAATCAACAAGCTGAACAATAACTCAACAAAAACATAACTTATCTAGAATACTGATCTAACCATATGGAGGATCGTTCAAAACTCATACAAATTGAACGTTTTGCACCGCAGACGATTTTATCAATTTCATTCATGATCTGCTCGTGCTCAATAAAGTAATCTGATTTCGGGTATCGCATTGTCGGTCTGTGCGCACGGCTGTATTAAATACAGTCTGCATTTGGCAGTCGAAATAATCTTTACACTCGAGCGGGTCCACCGGATAATTAAAGCGATTGGTTCGACGACATAAGTTGGCAATTACCATGCCTACTATACGCTTCTCGGGATTAAGGTGAATGCCATATACACCGACCATGTCAAAATATATTGTGTGCTTCATGATAGCATTTTGTGATGAGTTGTAGTGAACAACGGTATAGAGATAAGTATACTACTAAAACACTGTACGAGCTGACTATGAATCGGTGTTATTTTTTGTGTAATTTCTACTCCGTATTGAATGCACTAATGATATCTAATTACGAAAATATAAAAGATACATAGATATTCTTTAGAGTAAGTCAAAACAAATATGAACACAGACATGACTAAAAATAGTGAATGATAGACGATAATTATGAAGAGCGATGTAATCACTTAAATCGATATCTTCCAGACAACCTTAATATACCTAACAACTTAAAAGGAAAGGGTAGCTGTTAGTTAACTATAAATTTTTAAAGTAGCAATAATTAAACCTTATTATTATCTCCTTTTAAAAATGATAATTATTTATAAGCAAACAGTTACGATTCTATAAAAAAAGTTAATGAACCTTCACTGCATAAAGGAGTTTAGATCTTTATAAGCCAGAATGATGTATCTGCACCAGGAAGTAACACAATCTAACTAGAAAATGATAAACAAGCTAAAGCTATTATGTTCAGCTACATGTTGTACATAAGCTGAAATTTAGATCTGATAACCCTTCTCTCTAAAACATACTCAACAATAAAGATATGTCGTCTTTTAAATGCACTAGCACAATACTTCTGACGACACAATCCTAAGAAAACTTAGTAAAATATTTTATCGATTATACTAGGAAAGGTTAAGGAATAACAAGAAGATCATGCAACGATAAAATAATGTGGAAAAAAATTATATCGCAGGGACACCAAGTCGGTCTTTGAGAAACCCACTAGCAAATCTTAGATCCACAGTATTGTGTTCCACTTAAATATTCATTGGACATTTTTAAGTCATGTCTTTTAAAATGTTAAAAGTTCGTGTTTATTTAATTCTACTTATATAACCCTTAGTTTTCTGGTCAGTTACTTTTACATTATAATTAAATTTCGGGGGCGTGTGTAATTAAAATAAAAAAGAATTAACAATTCGTTAAAGTGATAACAATATTAACATAATTTCTGTACGTGTAGAAGCTCTCTCTGTCAGATACCCCAGCGGGGTTAGCGGTCTGACGAAATCAAAGCGACATACCACACGGTATGAAGCCCAAAATCGATCCAAGTGCAGTGCAATGAGAGAGGCCTATGTCCAGCAGTGGACTGCGATAGGTATGCCATAGTGCGCCTTAAATAAGAGGGATCCGGTAACAGGTTTTATTAAGACATCCTGAAACTAGAGTTCAATAATTGCAAGGGCAAGGTCAACGAACGAAGAAAAATGCAACTTTAAATCTTACCACACAATGCTGTGAATTCGACACAAAAATATCACAATTAATCTTTCATAAAAAGAATATTGCACATTATTATTAAAAAGATATTACAAGAAAACATAACAAGAACATACTGAGTACAAATACAATGCGAATCACGTTGCTAGTTTTTGCGAAACATCTCGTTCACAGATGGCAATATGACGTCGTATGGTATTTATAAAACTACTGCCTTAAATGGATCTGTTTTATCTACAATATTTGTTTTTATATAATTGAATATATGAAATATCTGATTCGCTTCTGATTAGCTTTTCATCTAGGTATTACTAGGTCCAAATAATTTGTGATTTCTTAAAAAAACTTGAGTGCTTGGGTTTACAGACTGAGACCCATTTGTATGGGGCAGAATCCTAGTCGGCAGAATCCTAGTCATATAAAAAATGAATTCTGTATTAAAAATAGTATTAGTATTGTAATGTTACTGTGCGCTTACGTTTATAAAAAAATCATTTCCCTTTAACCAATATACCAGCCAATATAATATCAAATATCTAGGTCCCGAACTGCTATCATGAAATTTAATGCTTAAAACCAACAACATTTTGTATTCTAAAAGTAAGTTAATGAAATTTATTTATGTCAACAAGGCAATTGAAATTAAGAAGGTAGATTACATTATTGTTTTCATAATATCAAGTTCATGCGTATACCTAAACTCAGCTAACACAACTGAAGTCATTCACATGTTGGAAACACCATCTTTCATTCCATTCGTGATGGAGCTGGTTCTCTACTTAAATCGCTAGAATGTAAGCAGAAATATGTTAGATACGTTTTACTTTTATGGTTAACGAATTATAGCGTGCCCCTAGTGGGAACAGGAAAGGGTGATGAACTGTTTTCCGGAAATTATAATTGCCTGATTTTTTTTTCAATTATTGGTTATTTTTTGTAACGTTAGTACTTGTAATAGTTTTTTAAACTTTTAGTTTATGTATATTTTTTTTTTATATAGACTTTAAATTACTTACACATTGCATGTATTCTTAACTTAACCACCGTCATGATCATAACACTTGTTTCATTTGGTCGATTCTACATTTAAACTCACAATTACTAACATATGATTAAGTATTATGACTTTACCTGTAATGTTGGAGATTGGTATGAAATATTAAATTGTAAAAATGTACTATTCAATTTAGCTATTTTGATGGCAGTTTGTTTATCCCTTTATTGTAGAAGAATGTTGGCAATGAAGTCAGTGAAAGCGTTTTGTACTGCCTCTTGGGTGTTGAATTTCCTTACTTAAAAAATGTACAAATTTTGAAAAAAGGAGAAATCTGCAGCAGGAGCAGGAGTATGGGGGGTGACGTAGAGCTTCCAGCTGTAACTCTTGTAGCTTTGCGATAGTCTGTCATGAACTGTTGGCTCGTGCATTGTCGTGGAGAAGCAATGAGGAAGAGCGATTGACCAGTCGTGGTTGTGAGCTTCTCCATCATTGATTGCAATTCTGGCCAATAGACATCTGCCGTCCAAAGCCTGCAGTAAGCTCAGCCGTAGATTGAGTTGGATTCGCTTCCACTATCGCCTTCGATTCGTCGTTTACGACTATAGTTACCCGCCGACCGCGAAGCTCGTTCTTGAACTTAACATTTCTAGATGTGAAACGATTGAACTGATAATGGACCGTATTTATTATTAAAAAACAGGTCACTA
The DNA here is from genome assembly GCA_902825455.1 of Arctia plantaginis. NCBI lineage: Eukaryota > Metazoa > Arthropoda > Insecta > Lepidoptera > Erebidae > Arctia > Arctia plantaginis. The sequence goes on along the minus strand of CADEBD010000312.1, from coordinate 922,845 downwards.
AAAGGTTGCAATCATAAAGTTTTTTTTTGTAAGTTGCTTTCTTTTGGAATTCTTCTCACTCTGCACAATATATCCAATATACCTAAATTAGAGATAGTATAAAATATTTATAATTGCCTATGTTTAAGTGGTGCACGCAATTTTTACTTGTCAGGCAAATTTATTATTGGCTAAGAGGCCATTGAAATGTTTAACTTCACCCATGATATATGTAACATAGCTTTTAAGTTTCTAAATAAATAAATTTATGCAAGCAGTGTTAGGCCTGTCGTTAGTGTTTCGTGTTGTTTGCGCAGCGGTAATTCCACATAGGAACTCGTTTTTGAAAATCATATCAATTATCAGCTTATCCAGCGCCAAAAACTACCACAATTTCACAAAAACTAAACAGTATCTCTATCCAATCACTAAATTTTAAATTAATATAACATGGCTTTCGAATAACATTTATTGGGATTTCGAATTGCGCGTCAATTCACAGATAATTAAATCTGAAACTGGTTTTAAAAATGTATGGTAAAGACCTATTATGTAAAGACCTATTATTTGCTGTTTGACACTTTTTTATATCGTCTGGAATAATTTCGTGGTATTTTCTATTCAAATAACCAAATATAAACGTTAGTCTTTTTTCTGTTTAAACTATAACGAAAAAAATAATTAAAAGATCGGATATAGTGATGTATCACATCATATAGTAATAAGTGGCGCTACAAACAATTCATAACTATCGTTCCTATATCGCGCTATAACAATTTTTATACCAACTCGAATACAAGAACAACAACAAAAACGCTTTAAATGAATTTCATTTCTCATCTACTCAACAAACCGATTAAAATCATCCAAATGGAAACATTTTAACAACATGGCCACACAATATCATACCAATTCAATTAAGCTTTCCTAAGCATTAACGTATATCTATGCGACTGGCAGTATTATTATACCAGTAGTTGCATTGATAATTTAAATCTAAATCAAATAACATTAATGTGTTTCGTATAATGCTATTAACCTATTAGGCTTGTGCGGATTGCGACACCATACGTTTGATATACAGGTAAATTAGAAACTAGACTAAAACTGGTTTGACGAATTTCAATTACGGATTTATGCTATAGTCATTCAAATTAATAGAAACGTAAAGCGTTTTGAGATTAATTTCATTATCTATGCAAATAGATAAGGTTTAATAAACACAGTGACTTAAAAACCTTTTTATTAACTTTAAGTTGGTTAACTTAAAGTTTGTCAAAAAATTCAGGTACCGCTATTTTTTTGGATAAAAATTTAAATCCTGTTTTATGTTACTGACAACAACACTTTCTAAGCATCTAGATATTAACACTGCTTTATAAGTTTTATTATCATCGTTATCATTATTTATCACTTGAGCCATAGGTCATTCATTGCTTGACATAAGTCTCCCTCAATGACTTCAAAGAAGACTCGATTCAAACGGCCCGTGTCCACCGTAGGCCTGCGACCTTGATAAGGTTATCAGTACTCCTTGTTCGTGAATATCGTGTTATAAATTGTGTACTTATACTATTACTACTTACTTATACAAGGTGTTGGAAAAGTAAAGCTACAGGAATTTTCCCTGGCTATCCATTGATGATGTTGAAATTAACCTTGAAGGTTATCTCACGGGTCAAGGGCAATTTTTAAATTGTATTGCATATTCTTGAGCCCGAAAAGAGAGGAAAAAAATGCAATCGGATATGACCTTCAATACGCAAATTTTGACAAGTCCTTCAAGGTTGTGATCAAGGTCACCAATGGATAGTAAGGGAAAATTCCTGTAATTTTTGTGTTTAACGTATTGCCGAAAAATGCATCCCTAGCGAATTATTCTGCTGTACCGGTACTTTTCTAACACCCGGTATAATGTTACGAAATATTTTACGTAACAATACTATTTCGTAAAATTAATTTTCATATGAATTTACTTAAAATTATTAGGTGAATTCTTAATACAAAATGAACAAGAACTATAGAAAGCTTTGTTTAGTACAACTGGTCGTAAATAGAAAGCGCATTCAATCGATTATAAATTAATTTCTTATCTAATGGTTGGTAGAACAGTTCCAGGAAATCCAAGATAATCTCTTTACGATCACATTTCTTCGGGTTAAGCTATTATCCAGCTAAAATAAAATGTTATTGCAGTACAGGCAGCAGATAGATAATCCTAACAAAACGAGATAAAATTGTTAGTTGATTCCATACAAAAATGTATAAAGTATTTTACTTAATTATATAGAAATTTATCGTTTGTACTATAAGAGTTAAGAAACTGTCGTGTACTTTCTTCCCTTATGTCTGGGGAAGAATTAATTTTATGCATCGTAAGAGACGAATCTTTATTCACAGCACTAACAATAGCGTTTTAATGACAGACATGCGCGGATTAGAAAGCCAGAGCTTTTGTATTGCTGGCTCAAGTGAATTTCAATATCATAACTGTTAGATATACAATACGGCCATATCAATTTATAATATACTAATTGCTACCGCCAATAAGACAAGTCATTGTTCATTAGCTCAGGCTATTTAAACAAGGTGTCTAAAGTGCAGTGATTAAATAGCAAGTATAGAGCATCTCAGATTCTATACGTGAGTTTAAAAAGGTACCTTAGATCTAATCTACAGGACCTAGGATTATTATAACTCGGACAGAAGAATTCGTATTCGATATACCATTATTCTACTTGCAACTCGTATCGTCCACAGATTTGAGTCGAACGCGTAAGCGACTCGTCTTGCACGGCGCTTACGACCTTTCGGCCGTGCAATCCATCCGCAGAACGGCGTCGTGGGCATGTATTACTGTGCCTCTGTATGATTTAGAATTTGTACTGAGTTGTGTTTGTTGCGTTGAGTTGAGAATTTAGCACTTTATTAGTGTACGACTTTTGGAATTATAATAGTAGTCTTGGAGTAATGGCGCAGTCGAATTATATGTGGGGATGTTGTACGACCGGTGATAAAAGTGAAAAATATCTTCAGTGTGAAGTATGCCTCCTTCAATGTGTAAAGCCTTCATGGCTTTTCATTATGACTACCTATCTTTAGAATCATCGTTAGTACAGCTGTCTTGAATCTGCCCCCTCTGCACCTCAACAACTTCCAAAGGACAGAATAACGACAATACGCTTCTTCTATCCGCTTGAATCCGAATATTTCTGTGCGCTTCAACAAAAGGCAAGCACTTCAGTCCCCACCTGATTCGGCATCGACCGTATTAACTGAGCATGGTGTACGCGCTATAATTCAAGAAGCCTTTGAGTCTCAGCCTAATAACTTATTGGAGAAAATTACTGCGACAATGCGCAGCCTATTAAGCGTGGAAATTAAGTCAGTGCGAAATAAAATTGAACAGCTTAAAGACTCCGTTGTTCATATGAGTAAACAATATGATGATATTCTACGTGAACATTCAGAGGCGAAACTAAGGATAAAGGAGTTGACAGAGGACAATAGCAAAATGACTTCCATAATTAAATATATGTCAGTGCGAATTAATACTTTGGAACAGAATGCTCGCGCTAGTAATATTAAATTACAATGTGTCCCTCAGAAAAAGGTTGAGAATTTAATGAAAATAGTTCAATAACTTGGTAAGGTCATAAATTGTAAAATTAAGGCAGAAAATGTATTGAATTGCATTCGTGTATTGAAGTTCAATAGTGACAGTAATCGTCCTAAATCTATTGTAGTCCAGTCAAATACACAAAAACTGCTTGCATTAACTTCAATAAAATGAAACTTCAACGACAAATTAAACATCAACCACCTTAGTCTTGAGGCGAGGAATCACCTATTTTCGTAACTGAACTTGAGTCCTACCAACAAGGCTTTACATGCAGCAACGCGTCTTAAAGCCAGAGGTCAGAGGAGGCCGCATTTTTATGAGAAAAACAGATGATTCGGCATATATTATTATTAGAGACATGGACTCACTGAGCAAAATAAACTAAAATAATTAAGTTCATTTATCACTATTTTGTATTTTTATAAGTAATGTTTCAAAATTCGCTACTTTTAATATTTTCTACCAAAATATCCGTGGCTTGCGATCTAAACCTCAAGAAATCTTCTGTAATTTGACCGAATTATTCTACCCCGTACTTGTTCGCGGATGACTTAAAAATAGCTCGTATTATAGAATCAAACATTGATGCATTGTTACTTCAAAGTGATATCGATAGACTTTTGTAATGGTGTAAAGATAACAATATGCTACTAAATGTTAAAAAATGTTTTCAAATAACTTTTACCCGTAAGCTGAATAAATTACACTATAGTTATAATATAAACGGCATACCCCTGGGCCACGTAAACACTATCAGAGATTTAGGTTTGATACTTGACTCTAAACTAACTTTCATTCCCCACATAGATGCTGTTATAAAGAAAGTGTTAAAAATTCTGGGTTTTCTTATTAGAAATAGCAAATTATTCAGATCATCCTCACACTAAAATTGTACTGTATTATAGCCTCGTAAGAAGCATACTTGAGTATTGTGTCCTCACTATGCTACACAAGCCTAAGAATTGAACGAATCCAAACGCGTTTCTTAAAACATCTGCTCTATTATATATTGCTCTATTATATACCCGTAGGTCTTGCAAAGAAACAACCAAGCTACTTGAAACGCCTTAAATATTGCAAAATTGACTCATTAGAAAAACGCAGGAGCTCATCTGATTTATTATTTTTATTTAAAATAGTACACAAGAATATTGATTGCCCAGATCTACTTTCAAAATTTAAATTTGATACCAGTCACAAATATCCCAGAAAACCAATGATGCCTTTACATCCTCCTATTTTAAAGTCAGTTTTAGGTTCCAACTCGTCTGTAAGCTAAGCAAGAAATACAATCACTACAGGAAACAGAAATATATTTTAGGCACAACATTTCAACGATTTAAGAACCGGGTCCATAATCTCCTTGTCGATTAGCCATGTACTAATTGCTGTTCTATTTAGAGATAGGTTTAGTATCTATATTTAATATTAGGTTATAGGTTTTGCAACATTTGTTTCATCGCTTTTTTGATAACCTCTGTCCATAGGCAGTCATTTTATAAACCATATTAGATTTTGTGCATTTGGTTAATACTATGTTCTATTTTTTAGGAATGTTTTTGTGTAATAGTTACTGGTAAACTAATAAATAAAATAAAATAAAAATAAAATAAATCAATTTTGATTGAATTGAGAAGTAGAATTTTGTATCAGACAATCCGTAATCCAAATTTTTATCTCATTTTTTTCATAGACCTTATCACTCTTATTAAACTTTGATTTAAAGTGGTAATGAATACTTTAAATTTATCATCTTGTCAATTACATATATTAATGTATGTATTTTCTTTTAAATCTCTGGCAGTTTTGTATACCATAGACAACTTAAAGAACCAAGCTAAACACGGATAGGTAAGCTCACTGAACAGCGCGCTAATGAAATTTTGATCAAGGCGTTTACTTACAACATACCTTAGCAATCATTTCAATTCACTGGGCAACGTTGAACGCTTCTGAACAATAATGTGCATTCGCAACTATAAATTCTACACAAGTACATAAATCAAGGTGTATTTAAAATATTACGCTCACAGGATTTCTTAAAATCCATAACATTCCAATTCCAAAACCGAAATTGTTATACTTAAGCAAAGATCTATTCCTATTGTCTAAAGACTTCATATAATAATCACTTCTATTTTCCGAAACAATACGTCTTCATAGTCTAGTTTTGTTCATTTTCAATATATTTTTTCCTCAATATAACAGCCTTGTATCCCAGTAAGTTACACATGCCAACACATTAACGTCAGATTGATGGGGCACCCACTTCCGGTTTGAGTTTGAGCGCACAACTTTATGTGTGAGGACGTGACGTAATCTGTCTATGTATCTCAGAATTATCTTCTACTTAAGATCGGTTTAGGCTAAGTGGGAATATATTTGGAACAAGTTAAAGGTTTATAGTAAAAGTAATAAAGATAGTCAGTATAGATAAGTAGCACAGTATTTTCTATTAGAAGATGAATTATAATTTATTTTGCATATACACGTACATTACAATTTCCTCCCCTAGATTTACTAAATTCTACTTCTCTAACAGTGAATAATGACTTCAGAGCTTTATTTCCCCTATTGAGATGACAATACACAATTAATACTTTTTGTATTTGGAGGCACCATCTACCGGTTTGCCATCATGCTCAGGTAGAGTGGGGTAGTAGCATGCTCGAGTTCTGATCAGGAGCTTTACCTTTTGCCCCTGGTGTGTCCTTATATGCTTCTGCTTTAAGCTTACAATGTTTAAAGATTCTAAGAGAGCATTAAACTAATAATGTGGAGAAGCCCTTCACCACTAGCAAGCGTTTCGATTACATGTTCATTGTTCGCTACTATTTTCTTTTTGGTATATTCGTATCTATATACGAATATACCAAAAATAAAAATTAAAGGAAGCGTAATTAAATGTACTTCACACATGAGAGGGGGAATATGCTTGAAAACTATTACACATAATATTATTAATTTAAATATTCATTTCAGAAAAGCTAATTTTATTATATATATTTTTCTTCATTATATATTTATATTCCTCTAATTCAAAACACTAAATGCAAAATAATTTTGAAATAAAGTAGACATTACATTTTGCACCTGTACCGACAAATTAAAGCTTCGACGCAAACAATACCATTAATGTTCTAAACGGTATTATATATTGCAACAATAACCTGACCCAAGACAAGAATTTACTCGCAATTAATTACAATTTATAACGTAAATGATATTAAATACCAAGATTGCCTGAGCACCATTCAAATTATTACACAATAAGTAGCTCCCCAAATCTGAGACGATATTTTAATTTCACTTGCTATCTTTGATTTACGACGTCCATATGAAAGAGCAGTGCGTAACACCAGTTTATTAAGACGCGGAGAGGAAGCCCTATTAAATATATATTATATGTAAAGGTAGGAATATCGTAGGTCAATTGTCACTGGTGCCATAACTGTCACTGGAGTTTTGTTCCATAAGTTATAATAGTTTAGCTATTCATTACAACGCGTGAGAGTGTGTTATCTAAAGTTACGTCTTAAACTAATTTGAACAAATAGGTATGCGCAAAGTTTAACTATAGTATTCATGATTAATGCTTAGGTGGTAAGTTTATCCGTTTATTTCTCAGTTTAATGTAAAGGACGTGTTTCTGAAAAATACAGTTATATTTGATGTTATGTAAAATATGCACATAATTTATCAAAATCCTTAATTCGGTTTTCGGGCGGGGCGTTCGACAGTCGACGCTGTTTTGTGCCTGAGGGCCGTGACCGAAGAGGCCGTGAGCTGTGGCGGCGTGCTGTTGGCGGTGTCATTAGACATCGCCAACGCATTCAATAGTCTGCCATTCAGCTGCATCAGGGAAGCACTCCACTATCATGGGGTGCCAAAGTACCTGAGGCGGCTAGTGGCAGACTATTTAGAGGAGCGTACCGTCGTATGTGTACGAGGACCGAGATGGTAATTTGAGGTGTCGGCCCATGTCGTGCGGTGTTCCACAGGGGTCTGTTCTTGGACCCCTCTTGTGAAACATAGGGTACGACTGGGTACTTCGAGCCGATTTCCCCCCCGGGCTGGGTGCAATTTGTTTTATTTATTTTATTTATTTATTTATAACCAAACTTACATCTATTTTTACAGGTTACAAACCCAATGCAATAGCGAAGCAAATTTTAATTTTCTTTATAACATAGTGTAAATATTGTTACTTTAGTGAATTCACTCAGCGAACAATGAAATATGTCAATCTCCTCCGCAACGATATTCAGCGTGCGGAGCGCCCGAGACAGAGGCGCCTCATTTAGAAGATTGGTACGCCCTCTTGGCACCACCAGCAGCCGGGGCCGGCGCCGGCGCCAGACGTACGCAGTTGTTACGCAGACGATACTCTGGTTACAGCCCGGGGGGCGAACTTCCAAGAGGCGGCGCGCCTGGCCACAAGGGGAGTCTCCCTGGTGGTCGGGCGCATTGAGGCGCTGGGCTTACGGGTGGCCCTAGATAAGACGGAGGCTCTCTTATTTCATGGGCCCCGTCGTGGTCCACCCCCTGGGGCCTCAATCGTGGTCAACTCGGTCCTCGTACCGGTTCGGGCCCAGATGAAATATCTGGGCCTGATCCTCGACGGGAGGTGGCTCTTCGACGATCACTTCCGACAGCTTGCTCCAAAGCTGGTCGGCGCTGCGTCTGCCCTAGGGCGACTTTTGCCCAATTTGGGTGGACCCAGCGTCGCGACAAGACGGCTGTACACGGGGGTTGTCCGGTCAATGGCACTATACGGTGCACCGGTGTGGGCGGCGGCTCTGACGGCCCAGAATAGGGCACGCCTCTGGCGCCCTCAGAGGTTAATGGCGGTCAGAGCCATACGGGGTTACCGCACCGTTTCGACGGAGGTGCGTGCGCGTTGGCCGGAACTCCCCCGTGGGATTTGGAGGCGGAAGTGCTCGCCGACGTTTATCGGCGAGTGGCTGACTCCCGGGCGGAGAGCGGATTTCGCCCTCCGCCCGAAGACGTGCACGAGTGGCGCGAAGCCGCTCGCCGAGCCACGATGGCTCGTTGGTCGTTCCGGCTGGAGACTCCACGCGCTGGCTTCGCCGCCGTGAAGGCTCTCCAGCCGGTCATCGCCAAGTGGGCAGGGCGGCAGCACGGGACCCTTACCTTCCGGCTGACGCAGGTGCTTTCCGGGCACGGTTGCTTCGGAAAGTACCTGCACTCGGTCGCTAGGAGGGAACTGAGTCCCGCCTGCCACCACTGCGACTGCAGTGAGGACTCGGCTCAGCACACGCTGGCGGTCTGCCCCGCATGGGCGACGCAGCGCCGGGCCCTCACTGCAGTCATCGGAGTGGATCTCTCGCTACCGGCCGTAGTACGCTCCATGGCCGGTAGCGACAGTTGTTTTACCGCTGTCGCAACCTTCTGCGAGGAAGTAATCTCGCAGAAGGAGGCGGCGGAGAAGGCCCGGGAGGACGACCTCCACTTGGACCCGATCCGCCGCCGGCGTACCGGGCGGCGGAGGCGCGCCTATCACCGCCTCATGCCGCCCTGAGTGTGGCCGCGGGTGGACGGGGTGAGTTTCCCCTCCACCCGCATTAGTTTGGCCAGCCGCGAGGGGGCGGCGTCCGCGTGTGCCAGATGTCGCCTAAAGAGAGGTAAATTTTGAGACGGGGCCCTCAACAGGAGCGGGACGACGCTAGGACCCCTCCTAGCGTCGGCCCGCTCCGGATGTCTTAATAACAGCTGTTCCCGGATCCCTCCTATTACAGGCGCAGAGTGCACCACCCCGCCGCAGACCCCGGTGGGGTGACGGTCCGAGGGGATTTCCACACGTTAAAAAAAAAAAAAAAGGGACAACGGTGAAGCTGACCGTTACCCTAGCAGGCATAAGACTGGCCTTAGGTTTCGGTGTTACATAGATCTGAGTTGACACTCTCTGCACAATGTACCCCACCAATTTACATTCTGATACAGTTAATAAGTTTAAGTCATTTTCGTCAATTCAGTAGGAGAGCAGAGTTTCATCGAAATCAAATTATTTATGTAAAAAGGCATGGACGTATAATTGAAGTCGGAATTCATTACAAGCCCAGTTGTAATGAATTCGTTTGTTCTAGCGTATGCAGATTGATTTTGATGTATAAAATCTGGAGATAAGAGATTGAATTATTAATTTACCCATGAAACGTGCGTCTCTCTCTCTCTCTCGCTGTCTCGATGTTTTCGCGCGTAATAGCTGACTAATGTGTGCTTTAACTTACCTGAGAAACTTGAAAAAATAAATTGACAATGTAAGTACACATACAGTAAAATAATTATTAAAAAAAAAACATAGTCAACAAAGAACAAATGTTTATCGGAGAACATTTTCGGAAGGAAGCATTGCCATGAACACCTAAATTTATGTCAGTTCCATTCATTTATTCTTTATACGAATTGCTTATTCAGAAAAGTTTGTACTTAGATCTTTGTAAGCACAATCTGGTTTATCTGTAAGTAAGATACTTTATAATGCACAAAACTATTGAAGTAGGAGCAAGCAGAATGGTCCAGACAAGTTGGCGAACGTTGCACACTCTGCTGGATTAACCAACTTCCTCGCAATCTTCTCGCGAAGCGAACTTAAAATTCTGACATCAGTTTCGGGAATTAAGGGATTCACTCCATAAATTTATAAATCCTGCTTACTCCAACTTAATCTTGTTTGTTTATTTCTAGCTCTATTAGCAACTAAATCGAATAATTTATTCTCTTTAGTAGCTCTTTTGTGATTACGGAGGGTGCGTGAAATAGTCCCGTGTAATTAGCAAATTATTGTGGAATAACAAATTACATTAGATTTCGTACGTTCAAACTTAGAGAGAGCCTCAAAAATTAACCATATAATTAATATCAGAGAAATGTAAGTAAGACATTTGTCAGTAGATAAAAGTTTTGTACTGACTGTTTGTAACTAGAAGTTCGAATTTTCAAAAATCTATTACGAAAGTATATAATTTCCGAGGAACTGCGGTACAAGCTGGGGTTGAGTGTAAGCCCGTAAGGTGCCTGTACATCATGCCGGCGCTACGCCGTGACACAAGGCTTTGCGTTATGATAAAGCACCTGTTCACATATTTTATCGCAAGCACATTGGACCAAAATTTATTATAATATGCGTGTTAGGAAGATTAATTTAACAATTCAAAAACTGCGATAAATGATCTATTTTGCGATTAGGTACCGGCTTCTCTCTAATACATTGTAGTACAGATGATATTTTAAAGAACATTTTTATTCTTGGCTAGAAAGTCCCTAGTAGAAGTCACCTAGTTTAATTTTGCATGGGTATACAGCGGATAAATGCTTGTGAATTTGTACTCAGATGATTTAAATTAACTCACGTAGTACGTTTTGTTTCACTACTTGGTTGTAGATCAATTAAAGAGAATCGTAAAGAGTTTGAGTGGGTTGTGATTACCAAAATGTGTCTCATAAATGGCCTTAACTTTTGTTCGCATTGTCATTTTTCCTCAACCAAATGAGGCAATACTTTAAACGATTACCGGTGCCTATAAACTTCGAAATAGGAATAGCTTAATCCTTTCAAACCCTATCCCTCCTTTCAATATACCTTTTTAACCCGACTACTAAAAAAATAAGAAGGTTGGTTGACATTACATTTGAGTATCTTTGTGTTTCAGTATTTTTAGTGTTGAGTTTATCTTAAATAACTTTAACAATTAGAAATTATAAATATAAATAATACAGTAAATAGTCTTTGATAAACGTAATATCTAATACAAATAAAAGTTGTTTTGAGAAAAGGAAAACAAATCTCAGAGTAATTTCAAAGTTAAAATAAATTGTTGAGCCGAAAAATTAAGCTGGTTACTAGATAATCTTCTTTATTTTCATAGTCAAAAATATATTAAAAGCTTTTTTGATATTCATAAAAAAAAATAACACAGCTTCAATTACCGAATTGTAATTCCTAATAATATTTAGCATCCGGCCAAAAAAGAACATTTAATTGCTGAGGAGGTATTGCTCCTCTCAAAGTGGAGAAAAAATAATTATTAAGAATTATTTATTAACTTTATATATGCTTTCCTACAGTGAATAAATATACACATATATATTTACGTATCGTCACGTATATATATATATATATATATATATATATATATTCCTATATATACCCATATATTTACTCGTATATGACTGACATGATGTATTGCATAATTTGTGTATGTTAATTTTTGTCAATTTTTTCAAAGTTACGTTATTCTAACCAGCTCATCGTATTTTTATCATACTCATTAAATATTCAACAGAGTTTTACAAATATTTCAACGAGAAAACTAGTGCAATATATTATACCTATATATACAGGGTTACTAGGTAAGTCGATCTAAATACTTTAAGGGGTTGTAGTTGCCATCACTTCTGATAGATTTCACTATGAAATACCATATTACAAAAATAACGGGCTTAAAATTATGTTTTTTTTTCTGTTCTTTGTAAAGTTGAAATATTGTTTTATAATTTTCTTTACTAAAATTGTAGTCAACTTAACCGACTAGGCCTAAGTAGATGGTTAATAATCGCAAAAAAGAAAAACAACCTGTTTTTTTCAGTGACGAATATTTAAAAAATAATCTAAAACAGTTAAACTGCAGATATGTTTAAAAACATGTACGTATTGTCAGCTATTCTATTAATGACTAACTATTGTTAACTAAACTTTGATTTGTGCTTCTAATACTGTTAAGATGACGATCTATATGAACGAGGAATATGCTGAAATTCTGATTTATTGCGGATACTGCCAATGCGTATACGCACGAGCCACCCGACCAACTTATTACTAACTAGAATCCAGCCATTCTTTCTCCCTTTTCGTATAATGAACAGGGCAACCACCATGCTGAAACCTCATGCCGCGAATGAGATGAGATCAAGTGGTAAAACATCAAGTAAGTTAGTTAAATTTTGTACCTAAAAAGGTTTCGAAAAAAAAAACCAATCAAGTCGTTTGACAATACCCATATACACATTCTAAATGATGCATTTCTGTGGCCCCCGTTTATCCGCGTAATATTAGGAATTATTAGTGCTTTTGCCGCAAAATAATTAACGCTGTGGTAATTAGTTATACCGTTTTTATCAAATTTGGACTACTCATGTCTCAGCGATAAAATAAATCTACATAAATCTGTAGTAATCCAATCTCTTCAAAGTATCTCCTTTTTCAATAACTTGTACCAGCGTGTAGTGATATGGGTATAGGCCCGTAACATTCACAGCACACCATACTTTCCACTGTGAGAGTCTTAGTTCTTGGGCAACAATATTGGTTAAAGTTGTTAGATCCAATATTATTCGTTGAATTATCTAGTTGCCTTCTTCGTCGGACACGTGACCATGACATGTAGTATGATGACCTTATTAGAAGTGACTATTTTAATACAAAATCAGTCTATTAGTGTCTATTCCAGCTAATAGTATCAAGTTTATGTACCTATTTCGGGAGGCAAGAAGTAGTTCCATGAAAAACTTACAATCCATTAAATAATAGTATGTTTAAGTGGAGTGGGAAAACTTGACACAAACCCTGGACTAACCTGGCTAGCGTGGTATAGAAGGCCAAAACCTCCTTTCTAAGGAGAGGCCTTTGTCCAGCAATGGACTTTTAAAGGCCGTTGATGGTATTTAAATAACGTTCAGTCAAATGTAAAATGTATAATCTCGTACATAATAAAAATCCAAAGAAACAACTCGAAGTTCCTGGCAACTAAATTTTATTTATTTGTTCTCGAAGTCCCGAGTGAAGCTTAAGGCTTCTTTTACTTTACTACGCAGATTTAAACAAATCAATAGTTCTAGATGTTTCTACATAATCTTGATACAGTTCGTAAGTGGCATCAGAATTGAAAATGAACGCTCGGCTTAAACTTTCAACAGCAAAGGTCATTGGAAACTCTAATTTGTAACTTTCCAGTGAGCGTGGTTCCATTTTAATATTTAACATAAAATACAGTAACACCTGGTGTTTAAATCTCCTGTTTCATACCGCTGACTCTAGATAAAATATATTCTATTTTACTTCCTACTTTAAGACAAGAGTAATGATATAGTATTTATTGTTAAAGCCGCCATGATTTAAAGTAGCCAAAGGTGGTAACTTAAGTGTTTATTTTTCGTAATTATACACGATGATATTTAACTGACCCTAGACTTTATTACGCAATGGTGATGATGAGTTCCATGGATCCTTATTCGATCATCCCCAGTCTCATACATAAAATTAACAGACACAAATAAAACGATTCCCACTCATTTTGAAATTCAATCATGATTCTATTTTATTCCTATATGAAGGAAAAATATTTGACAATTCGGACTTAATACCAGTTATCATGTGAATGGCAAAAAATCAATGGGTTTTTTTTTATGAGCTAGGTCAGTCAGGTTTTAATCGAATCGCCCTCCAGAATAAAGATTTTGTTAGTTTAATGTAAATGGTTTTATATCAATCCAACTTGACTTGTGTACTAGACACACGGCCATTTTTTTTTTTGATTGTGTGAAATTATTATCTACATTTTTACTTATTTAGTGTTTTTTTTTCTTAAAGTAAATTAATTATAACCATTAGTAAACAGATGAATGCTACAATAAGATTGCTATCATAACCTCAGATAGCGAAAGTGTGCAGTTGAACACTATCTTCGGTAGTGCAAATCCGTAGATTGACATATCATATTAAACGTAATAATTTTATATGAGCACAGTATTAATATTTATTTTAATATTGTTTTTTAGTTTGTATATTTCAGATATACAAACTAAAAAACAATATTAGCATACATATTCTTATAAAATTGTTATTAATTGGAAATACGTGGTATGCTTGCCAATCACGGAATATACACAAAATTAACCATGATACTTGATACCTGATGTTACAGCCTTATCTGTTTTATGTAGCGTTTAGATTGGAAAATAAAATTATATACAAAACATTGTAAATCAGTAGATAAATAATATATAACACGCATAATTAAAGTTGCCATAAATATTTATTAATAGTACATATTTAATCTTTTAATACATTGTTTATTAAAAATCATTTATTTTGAGTTATTTCGACTGAGTTTTCTTAAAAGAGTAATTGTGCTGTGTAGTGTAGTGTAGGATTAATAAAATAGGAAATGGTAAAGGAGGATGATGCCCCCATTATCGGTTGTAATTTAAAATAGAAGTTGGAGCTCAGGTAGACTCTTTTACCTTACTGAAGGGTTGGAATCAAATTGAAAAGGATTGGATGATTTACAACAATAAAACTCACACTTTTTCTCATCAGACTTCAAAGTATGTTTACTTATTATTTGACATAATTATTTATTGATTATTCCGATAAGACGATTCAAAATGAATAGGTATATTTCATAACTTAATCACGTGACAAAGATAGTCTCGTAAGAATATCTATGCTTCATATTAATAATTCGAAAATATAGCTAATAATCCTCGTACCCTGCACGGTTGTCATATTAAATTGACTACAACCTTTTGTAAACAAAAAGTTTCATGGCTGAATATATCACTCAGTTTTGCCGTCTGTCTCAAAATAAAATTGTATTAAAAGTTGGAACTTCAATATCGAAATATGCCGAGTCTGCAGCAATAGTGCCAACTCCACCTTTCTACAATATACCTGCTATTTCATACAGAGTTACCGTTTTTATTCAAAGTATTATGCTGCTTAGCGATTCAATCATAATAATTTAACAATTCATACGTCAGCAACTACAGAAAAATGTATTTAGATCCAATTAATTGTTTTTGAAATAAAAAAACTTGAAATGAATATTTCATGCTGATCCAACTTCTGACTCTCCAACTTCGATAGAGCAATTCAATTTTGTACCAAATATTAAGCACACTAATTTTTAAATTAATTCGGGTGCTAAAAGCAACGAAAATTTATTTCTATTACAACTTTAGCGTAAAAATTAAAATTATTAAAGAAATAGAACAATGTGCAGATTAAAGTCTTAACTCTGTACGTCTTATTTTCTACACTCATATTTGTATTACTTTTCCAAACTTACTTAAATTGCCATCCTTAAAGTATAAATAACAGTTCACGTGTGATATGAAATTCGAAATAAATTAAAATTTCGCATTGCCGCATCTATACAGAACTATTAACAACTTCAATAAGCAATCAACATCACACCGCGTTCCGACCCGTAATGAATAGCCACGAACTAATTCTACGTTACCAACATGAAAAGGCGTAGTTATAGTTCCACCGACTTGCAAACTACCCTGCCTCCCCCACATTTACTATAACAAGGCAACTGCGGGGGACTTCATATTAATTTGAAGCTCAGAATTGACGGGCTCCACGCACGAAACGCTCTTTCATATGGACATCGTAAATCAGAAGCGCCTACCGAAATTAAAACCAGGGTCGCAACGTGTATTAATTTGCAGCAGTGCAGGGTCGCACCGGGTCTCGACGTCGACAGATTTCGCGGTATTGTAAGGCTGAAAATTGAGACGTGGCCTCCACCTGCCGGCTGCCTTCTAATATTGTTAAGGCAAAATGTATTATGCCGAATGAACTGCAAGTAATCAATGTGTTTAATTTTTAAAAACATGTAATTTGTGATTACAGTGTAAAATTACCTCCAATATTTCAGTCTCACGTTTTATATTAAAAATACTTAATAAACTGGCTTGGGTTCATGTGTCAACAATAATGTTTGCCAATGCATTGATGGAGTACTTGCATTGTTGGCACAAAGCTCATTTGGACCGAAGTTATAATCATTAGCCATGTTACAAATTGTATATTCCCGTCAGCTTATCGTTGTTGTATAAACTGAATGTTTATCATTTGTTCTCTCCACATTGCTGATGTTAAATTTTAAACACGATTACCGATATTTTAATCTTAAATAAAAAGATAACCGAAGAACAATGATTAACCATCAATATTTTTTCTTTTTTGTATATAATTGTTCATATATAAGCTTAATTAAACAGTCAAATGAATTAAATTGATTTAAATTTACTTATAATCTTTATAATAACTATACAAAGTAATCTTGATATTATTTCTGCCTTTAAAATACTTAGTTTTTGTACTATAGTACCATACTCGTATGATACGAGTACCTATTCGATCACTGTTGAGGACGCTGTGCCAATTTGCTGAAATTTCCGCTGGTAAGAAATATATATTATAGACTTAACTTTATACCTTGCTAAAGTAAAAAATTCGTAATGTTAATACTTAAACCCCATATTGAAACTGACAAATTGAACTCAAAATTGACCGATAAAGTAAATATTTCATAAGAGAGCAGTCTAGTAAGAATAGGCTATTTAAAATGTTAATTACATATTATTACATTAATAATTTTGGGAAATTAGATCTATTTATATTTAAAAATTTATATTTAAAAATCGATATTAAAATTTCAATATAAATTTCTCAAGGGCAAGAGGGAGTGGGGGGGGGACAAGACCTCAAGATCTTGACGCAACGTAATTGACCAATGAGATAAACAAAACAGTGCTGACGTGGTTATAAAGTGATTTTTATTATTTTTGTTAAGATATATAAGATAAAATGTCGTATATCTGGGGGTGTAGTGTCATAATGTAAAAATACGTCTAAAACTACTCCACACAAACTGTTTGTTCCTGTGTCAACGGATCCTGGCGTTATCTATCCCACTTCTTTCAGAACCAGAATATACTTTTAGAAATAACTAAAACACTCAAAAAACATAAAAATGAATCCACAAATTGAGATTTTTTGTTTTGTTCACTTCATGGAATTCTCTCGCTCGGTAACATGATCGCCATGGTACGGAGCGAGAGTTCGTGGAACTCCGCCGTCTCCTTCTGCGAGCAAGTTATGCTTGCAAAGGAGATGGCAAGCACAAAGGGGACATAGGTGTTCCATACACAGGGGGTCATTTACACGCCGTAAATGGCCCGAGGTACGTCGGGGTATCAGGGATTTCGTTCCTAGGGAACACCTGGTTCCCCCCCAACTGGTAAATGAGACGGCGTGCGGTTTTCGGTCGGTTCGAGTCTGACATAAACACCGGTGTGTGGTATCCGAAAAGATTTCCGCACAGAACAAAAAACGAAGGCTCCAGAGTTATGTTGAGACGCAAAATTTTTGTCACCTAAGGGCCTGGTCCAAGGCGCTATGGCAACTATCCCCGTTCAAGATCCCCGTAGTTTTTAGTTGCTTGATAGGTGTATTTACGGTGCATAAACTCCAGGGCACTACCCTAAAATTACAAAGGGGAATGTTTATGTTGCGCTAAGTCACGTAAAGATGGCATAATGATGGTAATTGTAAATATTTAAATTAGAACACTAAGACAAGCTAGGTATGTAGTGCAGGTTGCTAATCCAACCCTCAGCTTTCCATGTCTTTTCTTTACAGGTTACTATGTCGGCATCTTAAAGTATTATCTGGATCCTAACCGTTAAGAAGTTTTAAATTCCATCATCAGATCACCGGAATGATTTGAAAGAATACAACTAAAAGTCTACATCCATATGGTATTTAAAGAACTATCATCCAACTTCTAACCGTTTAGACTCCTAAACGATTAGGAGTTAGAGTTGGTGCTTTCCATCACCAGCTCATCAACACGACATAATGACCACCAGACGCAAATACTAGGATAGCTTTAGAAAATATATGAAACACATAATACGCGCCTTTAAAATTTGAGGGTTGTTCTCGATTTCCCTGAGATCTCCTCATCAAATCCTGACTTCGTGACAAATAATGTAATGATCTAATTATTATGATTTTGATGATAATTTATGTTTTGGTAACATGTTTGGTATATGTATGTATATACTATGGTATTTATGGGCGATGTATATATATATGTACGCGTGTGAGTATATAATTGTACCATAAACCATGGAAATACTTTAAAATAACCAAATATCAATCAATGTATTACTAAATGTTATACTGAATTTACTAAAATAATAAGCAAAACTCGTTTTCATATAGTAAATAATATGTAATAATAACCTTAATGCCAAGCTTAAAGCTATATCTTATGTTAAAATGTTGTTGAACATTTGTTGTTAAAAGTTGAAAAATGTGGTAATAGTTTGTCGCTTTAGGTATGCTCGATCCTTGTTTTGAGATACCCTCACTAAATTTTAATTTTTTTTTCTCATGTAAATGAAAAGATCACTTTTTTTTTAATGTTTGGTTTATTATATCCTACAACAATCGATGTATTTCTAATCATAATCCATACAGCGTGTTTTGTTTTCTTATATTATCAACACAGTTATCTTTGCAAATTATTTGAAAAGAAACATTCTATTATTCACGTTGGGAGACAAATCGTTACACTCTTACCGTCATAATCTCTTTTTCAGCACAATACTCGTTTTATGTGGTCTGATTGAATATCTCGTTACGACGACGTCGGAACTGAAATACTATTTCCGTATTTAAGGCTAAACTTTAAACCTCTTCGTTTTCAGTTGCATATTAGGATTTTCAATGCTACATGCATTCAGTACTACAATGTGAGTACAATAATTGCGCTGCTAGTTAAAACAAGCTAATTATATCTGTCATTCAAGAAGTTAGAAGTGGGTTCTCACATCGACACACTGACAGTAACAATCAGGCAAGTAAAATGTCATTACGAACTCTTATACGACAGTTCCTTTTACGTATACAATTCCTATTACCATAGTTCCTATGATAAGTTTTTATTAGATACGTTGAAAATAAGAAATTTTAAATAAATTGAACTTACATGTATCAGTTACATACATATACTTATTAATATATTCATGGCTTCCGAAAAATATTCGATTCGAAATCTCAGTTTTCAAGAAACATTTGATAAACAGCCACCACTCTTACAGTAATTTAGTACTTTTAATATTTTTATAAGTTTATGTATGTAATTGTTACATATTATTTCAATTTAATTAAGGGCCCTTATTTTGAACGTTTCTAAAATAATTTTTGAGATACTATAGATGATAACATATTATAGGTTTACTTGTAAAATGTATTGGGAAATTAGTCAAGTGTGAAACCAATGAAATATTTTATATCAAGGAGTTTATATAGTATTGAACTCAACTTAAGCAAGCAGCCATACATTGGTCACCCCACAAGTAGGTACGGAGCCTTCAACGACAACGTGACTTCAGAACGCAAGGACAACACAGCGGCAAAGGCAACACAATGTGATAACGCAGTCGTGATTTGTAGCTGCTTAGCAAGCTTCTTAAAAGTGAGGCTACACATTAAGAAAGGACTTGATCCCTTTTGATACTTCAAGAACAAACAGTATGATTTAAAATAAAATCTTAATGAGTTAGATACATTATTGAAGTATGTTTCATAGCACATTTTTGATATACTGGCATAGAGCAATTTTAATTAATTACAATGGGATACAATCTATCATTTACACAAATATACAGCATATACATGTATTTACATGAATTTAATATAACAAGCGCCGAAGGGTATTATTATGTGTGGACTAACACGTGTATGCACAATAAAACAAAATGGTACAGGATTTTATTTTCCGGCACAACAAAATAAACTTTTAGCCACATTTGATTCAAAACGCGTTTTTAGAAACATACAAAGTAATAAATTGACATTTGTAAAACTAGCACACATAAAACAAAACATAAAAATATGTCAATTTACTTTAGTACAACGGATTGTTGTCAAAATGATGGTCGCCAACTTTAAAATATATTTAAGCATGTTGAAAGCTGTGCATTTTGATCTACTTTACTTTCAGGAACTTATAAAAAAAAGCAGACTGCTCAAGTCGGTTTCATTCTAGTTTCAGTCTAGCTGAAGCAGATATACACAAGAATGTCTTAGAAAACATGATATCACGCAAAAAATAAGTTCAACCTTATATAGAAAATCTGATTTAAAATTATCCATAATCTCACCCGAGAACCCGTTAAGATAAATTACAGAATCAATTACAAATTCAGAAAATTATTGACAATGAAAGTGACACTTACTTTGCCTCACTACTTAAAAAAAATTGTTTTAATTGCTGTGTATATATTAAAGGCACGTCTTTTTAAAGCCAGGAAACATTTTTAAAATGAGCGAGTACTTCATAAAGTCTTCTTTTACAACCTTAGCATAACTCCCACTTTGAATCTCGATTTTACTTTTTGAACTACTAAAGAAATAACATACTAACTGACTAAAATTGTTCAATTAAATTGGCTTTTTTTATATATTAGTGTTAAGTTTTAAGTTTATTAAGTTATATAGTTCTACTACTGTCCTGAGTACATAAGACTTATACAAAAAGTGTATTATATCTATTGTACAATAAAGAGTTATCTATCTAAAATAGGAATCAAATAATATAAAACCGTGGATATTATTCAAAGAAAAAAAAAATACTTGCCTTGATTAGAGTTAAAGGAGCAAATAGAGCCTGCATAATTTACCACTTACATAGGTACTGTAACCTACAATACATTAACCATTTTGATATTTGGCTCAATTTCAATACTCAAATTTCGAACATAGAGCTAGGAACGGGCTGTTTTTTATTTGACATTTGTAAGATGGCAAGGAAGCACACAGAGATGTTTCATAGTAAGTCGTTGCCTATAAATGCTCATAATATCAACGGTGTCACCAGGTACGTCGAACTGCGTGACTGATGGAAAAAGGAAAGTCTTGTGTGAGTAGGTCGCTAGAGCTCTTACTATGTTAAGTAACCGACTCATAGACATTGCACACGATAGCAAAGTGTCTTCAACACGCAATACAACCGTGCGCCTATGATTAATTCCGAGCGAGCGGCTGACTCGTGCTCAATCGCCATCTGCCCTTATTAATTGTCTTGTCACCCGTAATCGTATGTCCTGAACCCCTACGCTTACGCAACCTGATAAAATTGTTTTCGGCATAGCCGTTAGAATCCCGTAAATAGACTTTGTTGACAGATGATGGTATTGCCTTTATATATACTGACAGTATATGATTTATTTAATCATATCCCGTATACATATAGATATAGAATAAAGGTAAATACAAATTTAAGAGCATAAATTTTCTCAAGTTAGTAAAATTTTGGAATGGTGAAAAACTTACAGGATGGTGATGAATTTAAAAGGTGCGAAAAACCTAGGCAATATGTTACCTCTATTTTTGAGGCCCCAATTTTTTTCCTGACCAATAATATTACCTAGAATATTTGTTATAAATCTTAAGATAATAATATTTATTTGAGTTTCAAAAGTTATTACCATCAAGAAACATATCAAGCAGTGTTTAATACTTGTTGTTGAATTTGGAGTTAATCTACATCAATCTATTGACGTAGAATAACTTCATATTTCAATAAATTTACCAATAACTACTGCTATCTGGTAGGTAGCATAATGATGTTAGCAGTTAACACAAATGGCACTTGTGGGAAATTTTCTGGAAATCTATTTAAAACGTCCCAATAAATAGCAGGTTGAAATTGCCAGTTACTGACATTATGGTTGAACAACAATGATTTAATATTGCTATTACTGAATTATTGAGACCCCTATGTATTTTCCTGGTATTCCCTTCGGATGTTTTGTGACAGATAAGTAATTTATTAATCGAAATTTGTATCTTTATATTTATGTTAAAAATTATAGTTAAGGAACAAATAAAACTTTGCACAGTTTCAATTTTAATCAAAATAAAATAAAATTTAAAGATAGCTTTGAAAGTATTTTCTATGCTTTCTTTTTCGTTATTTTGTTCTTAAAATAAACGTAGTCACGATAAATATTTCTATAATAAATTGTTTTCACATAACTCGATCGCCATGATTTTTACCAACATCTTGAATAATTTTCTTCATATTGGAGGTACTTTATACAAAACCTAAATATAAAATGCGTAGGTATACGTATTGGTGAAAATTATATGAAAATCCATTTGGCACTATTGGAGTTTATTGCGTTCAAATAGACAAACTAAAAAATCTTTTTTTTCAATATATTTTGAAAATGTGTGAGCCTTGAAGCCGAATAATAGTTTGGTGAAAGTTACCATTTTAACCGGATCACCGCTTTTTATTATTCACAGTAGCTTAAAAACCTTTAAACCTAGTACAATAATATTATTCATTGTCTTCTAAATAAATGTGGATAACATGTTTTAAGGGTAATATTTCGCTTTAATTCTACGTTTAGAACCCCAACGTAAAATTGCCGTTCCTAATTCTCGAGTGAAACAATCACCAAAATATATATTTGTCACGAAAGCAGCCCCTCTACATAACTAATGCCGTTTCAAACATTTGTCTTTTCATTTACAACAATTTATTTAAACTGAAGGTCGTAAGTTCTATTATTTACTTAACTTACTTCATTAATTAGGACTGATACTAGTAGGATATACTATTGTTGACTGCACGGATGGCGTAGTGGTTTAAGCAGTCGCCACGCCGCTTACTACTACGCTAAGTGTTGATGGTCTGATCCCCACATGGGACTAAACTTTCTTCGATCCACAAATTGTTGTTCTAAGTCTGGGTGTTCTTTGTGTCCGTTTCATGTATGTTTGTAAAGTCCCCCGCGATACAGGATATACTTATTCCTAATGCGGGAGTTGTCTTTAAAATAACAATTGTACTAACCTACTGTTACTGTATTTTCTCCTTACGTGTCGTGTTAACGAAATCACATCTATGTGTTCAAATGTTAGAAGAACATCACAATTTTACAACAAAAAGGTTTTGTTAAAAACTCTCGCAGTAAACCAGTTGGTTTACAATCATCATATCATTGACATCTAGAACTCCAGATGTCAAGTATTATAAATATATTATTGACAGGTGTTGGTAAAAGAAAAGTTATTATATTATACAATGTCTTGAAAAGCACCCCACGCTTCTTACCAAAAAAAGATTTTTCTTTTTGAACTTGCCCGCGTCTCGGCCCGCATGTATGTACGTGTTAAAATTGGTTTAGTAAGTTAGGCGTAAAAGCGTAACATACTAAACCAATTTTTACACATACGTACCTCGGAGTATCAGGGTTTTCCTTCCTAGGGTACACCTGGTTCCTCGGCAAATGGTATCCGAAACGGCGTGCGGTTTTTGTTCGGTTCGAGTCCGACATAACCACCGGTGGGTGTTATCCGAGAGGATTTCCGCACAGGCAAAAGAAAAGAAGAAGGCGTAAAAGCGTAACAAACTAACTCACTTTCACATTTATTATTAAAGTATAGAAGTATGGATTATTTAATACTTTTAAGTTCTGCTAGTAAAAAAGCGGTTTTAAACTAGTTTATTTTTACTTTTTTAGTCATTAATGATGATTATTTTCTCATTAAAGACTACAATAGTAACAAGATAGTAAGTCACATATACTTCAGTACACGCCAGGTAGGCTTAAATACCTTTTATGATATTCGTGAGATCGAGAGTAGATCGGAACTGAATTTTGTGAGAACTTTTGGTACAACAATTGACCCTTAGGAAGACTGGGAATGAGAAGTGCAGTTCGATTTAGTTTGTGATCAAGAACTTATATAATTAATCTGCAGGATTGTTCCAGCTCAAGAAAAAATATCTTATTAAGCCAGTTATGTCATATCACTAGTCTTTGTTTTGTGACATCTGTCAATCATATCAAGCAAAATTTTATGAAGTATAGATACGGTGCTTGATGCAGTAAATTCTTGGTTATACAAAGAAAAATAAATATATTGATCAAAATTTAAAGTGATATTGTCAATATTCCTTTAGTTGTACACATGTAGTAAATATGAAACATCAACTTTTGACATTCCGTTACGATCAATCACGCATTACTGTAGTACCTTCCAATTAATCTAGAGTGGCTAACTTATTAGCAACTAATTACATGTCTCCAATACTTGTGTTTAACTAAACACATCAGCATACATAACGTCATTTTGACTAATGACACGTGCAACGCAGGACAATCAACAGATGACAAGCAATTAATTCAATTAATTGCAAGCGTACAGCCGACAGATCTCTGAGACCCTCGAATGAATCCTTGCCGTGCGTCCTAAATGACAGACCTCGATGAATTGATTGGACACTTCACATCTAATATTTACCAATCATCCAGGAACATTGCCGTGTTTGTTTCTATCAATTGTTTTGATGAATGTTCTGGAATGCCATGTAAATTTTAAATAATTTGATTTAAATCTGTTGATTAACATGAGACATTTCCTATAATTATGTTTAAATATCGATTGTTTACTATTTTAATGTTCAGGTATTAATGGTATAAGGTTCTTCGAAAAAGTTGTGAATAGGTTCTTAAAGGATCGGCAATTGTGTAAACACATACCGACGTATTAATTATGAAAAGCACACTTATCACCAGGTTGTTCACCTGCTCGTTTGCCCCCTGTCAATACCATGTTCTGTGTAATTCTTACTCAAAATTTGTGTTATTCTGAAGCTGCTCTCATTAAGTGTTATTCTACACTCTTAAAATATTACAATTAAAATGAAAAAGAGGATCTCATCAAAAGTCATCCTGAACAATATTACTGTACGCGCATGCACACGACACGGTCATGTTAAAACCCAACTTTCGGCAATTAATATCTGTAAAAGACATTTTAGGTAAATATAGAGGGTAACCTAAAATGATGTTACTGACACTAATCATCTTAAAACTCCATTACAAAACCTAACACCCGACACTTTAAAATAGATATTCATTTGCTAATAGCATAATGGCGGAGTCCGTCGATGGAATATAATACATATTGTTATTATCCTTGGTTCTCTCACCCCTAGGAGAGCCCACGAAATTTCACCAACAGTAAGGTTATTGTTTTTGTGCGGACATCGGATCCCTACTTTTACTTATATATTAGAAATATGTATTCCCATACTCCCTTAGTGGGTACAATAAGTAGTCGAAGGTCTACTGGTGGCGAATAAGAGCTTTTATGCGTAAGAATTAAAAAAAAAAATTAATTTAAAATCGCTCTTCTCGTTCATCAATATCATTGAATGGCATCACTTCTATAGTGTCAGCTTTAAACTTCATATGAGACATAAAGTTTGGTGCGCCTTATTGAATCTACCACTTTCAGGCCTGTAGTTTGCGTTTGTGAGGTCATATACATACATGATACTGAATGATGAAACTCAGAAAAAGTTTACTGAGTGAGTAATGACGCGATAGAGTTAAGTCGGTTGGTTCACAGTCTTCCTAAAGATGGTGCCTGCACTTCTGTGAGCAACACCTTCGCGCTAGGAGAGGACCGGATGTTTTGATAATAATTGTTCCTGGTTATGCCTATTTTAGGCACAGTAAGGCACACCGTTGGGTTTATTCGGTTCGATTTCCACACACTGGCTCGCGCAAACCCATACATAAATAAAAAGTTAGTTCACAGTCTACTGTAACTTTGTAACACCAAATTCACAAAATAACCTTCAAAACTGCCTAGAAGTATTTGTATAACACAGTATTTGACTGCACGGATGGCGTAGTGGTTTAAGTGGTCGCCACGCCGCTTCCTACTACGCCGAGTGTTGTGGGTTCAAACCCCACATGGGACAACACTTTGTGTGATCCACAAATTGTTGTTCTGAGTCTGGGTGTTCTTTGTGTCCGTTTCATGTATGTTTGTAAAGTCCCCCGCGACACAGGAATATGTATTCCTAATGCGGGCGTTGTCTTTCAAAAAAAAAAAAAAAAGTATGAATTTTTGAGTTATTTGATTTGAATTACTTAGTTTTAGTACAAGATGAGAGTCATAAATACAATTTGATCTCATAAGTACGAAAGCCAGTAATATTTATTAACCTGGAATAAACAAAATAAGGTAAGATTAAATGACATGATATGATAATGGCTTATGCAATTTAAGGAATAAGAGACAATAAGAACAGCAATATCGAAAAAAAAGTACCTAATGCGAATATTGATTACCTTAAAAAATACAACCGACTTCAAGGAGCAAATCTTAGATATAAATTTTCATAATACTCGTAGATGTATATTAAACGAAAAATGAATAAATAAATTCGAAGTCAAATTGGTTTACGAATTAGTAGATAAATGGACATCATTACTCGCTCCCGCCCCGCTCGTGCTTAAGGGCTTCGGTTACGGAATTACAGTCAAAATCAATTATGTGGGCAGGTACTTATACCTGCCATTAAAAGCACTTTATCTCTTTAGATATTCAGAGCAATGGGTCGGAAAAAGTAAATTTTAATGTTATTCTAGGTAAAATGTTTTAACCTATTAGGAAACTGGTGTTGTAATAGAAAAATAGCATAATCCTAGTCGCTTTTCTTCAAAACATAAAATAAAATAATCCGTATTGAAGTTTGAAAAACAATCCCTTGTTTTAGTAATATTATCGAATACTTTAAAAAAAGACGTGCCCGAAGTTTCTCATCTTGTTTCTTAAGTTATCGTTATAAGCCGTGGGTAATGAGAACTGACAGGCTTTTAGATTTATTGATTTTAATAAGTCAAACCAAAACCAAAACAGGAAAGTTATTTTTTCACTTACTAGCTATTCCTGTCCACTAACTTTTCGACTAACAAATGAAAAATTTGCTTAATCTTTTTTTTTCCAAAAGCTATTGAAATAAACATATACACGAGTCAAACACAAGAAACCAAAGCAATATACATTATTAAATATTTTAAGTATCGCTTGTCCAATAAATAATTGAAGAAGGGTCATTGAAACATTGTAAGTTTAGTAATAGTTTCAAAGTAAATGTAAACACTATATCTTATTTCTATAGATGTTAAAGTTTCAATATTCAATTCTAAAGGATTTTATCAATTTTTAATACTTACACAATGTCATAGACTTGTACTGTCATAAATTTAGAACGATTTCATTTATACATAAATATAATCACACGCACACATATCCCATAACTAAGAATATGGCCTACTACCCATTCATTATCATCATCATAAACAGCCTTTAATAGTCAACGGTTGGACATATGTGTCTCCTTAGAAAGGAGGTTATAGTCGTCTCTTACGACACCCACGGGATGAATAGGGGTGATGACAATCCGTATTCTCAATCCTTTACTACACGGACAACTACCTATTATAACATTTTTTTTATCACAAAAGTAGGTGTACAACTTATGAAATACCAATCAATCAGACTACATCATTCCTTTGTGTGAGACTGGTGCCTGTGGTAGGAAAACCTGTTACAGATAAATTAATTACTTAATTTGATTTGTTTTGTCAAAAATTACTGTTGCAATTTTGTGCCACATTAGGCTAAGCTTAAAATTTTGTTTAAGAAAAACTCTACATAACCGTACAAAGTTATCTCGTAACCAAGTTTTTGTCATAATTTTAAGATGTGCTTTGATCATATGATGAACACACTTTAATGACATTCCTGATCCTAGGACTGTAAACCCATCAATCAGTCATGAATGGGTCACTATCTAATAATCGGCCTGTGGAAATATTGATGAAGAACATTGCACGCATAATTCACAAAATGTTTTGCAATGTTTCACATTGCGACGAATTCAAATAAAATTGGACAACGAGCAGGACGATGGTGATAAAGATGATTATTCAGGTCGTTATCGTACTACACGTCATCTTACTACATTGTACTCGTAGGTACATGACATGAAAAACAAACAAATAAATTTTAGTGATTTTGTCACTTTTCTATAGCAACTTGAAGTGTAAAGTATTCTCGCATAAGTTACTTATTTTAATTCATTTTCATTGAATATTTGAATATAATAGCCAACTTAAATTAATTTATGGTCCTTCATCAAAGTCTGAAACGAAATGAAAGAAAAGTGTCATGGGTAGAATAATGAATGGCAAAAATTACTTTTGTTATCATTAAATTGAACGTAAAACTTCACAGTTGTTTTACACAGCTGGATTTAATATAGAACTATTTATTCTGAAAAGCTTTTGTCAAAAAGTAGTGTACATAGTTACACTGCGTTTTTCCGTTAGTAGATCGTCAATCGCTCTTCGTTAGTGGCGAAATTTAACCCATGTTAAACCTTTTCTACTAGTTATTGGGAGAGGCGCATGCGATAAAAGTGTAACGGTGATATGTCACCATGTCTAGCCCATGGAGTTTGGTGCTCATTGAGGCTGAAGATTGGTTTGCGGTCGCCGGTATAAGACGGATAGTGCGTCTTGCCCAAGTCGGGATAACACTAATTCTCTCCCTATCTCTCGTTGCGGCATTTTGTGAATACTTCAATCACCGTTGAATTAACGAATTGCTGAAGTACGTAAAATTTAATAACACAGTTGTATTTGCAAATTATCCTAATTATATACCAGTGCCTGTAAATACCATACCACCTTAAATTAACCATAACACATAAACTAATGAATGTTATTAATAACGGTAAAACGATACTATACAATAACATTCAAGTACGCTAATAGGACGTTAATCGCAACGACATCGGATATGCATTGTTTAGATTGTCACATTGAAATAATGACGACCCACAATACGGATATAAACTGGTTGTCAGCAACAATTACCTCAATTGTACCTAACTGGTACGGGTAAACAATTAATGTGACACTATACACCGTGCCCCGACTATGCTCTTCATTAAATGTTTGAAGAGCCTCGCTATTGTTGTACGCACATATATATACTAGTAGATAGAAATGTAAGCGTTCTTGCAAATAGACGGTTGGTTTTGCACTGCACTGAACTGAACTATGGCGAAGCTAAACTTCAGCTTACGTCATTGAGATTTATTCACACCGACACGTTGGGTAAGTCAGTTCAAAATGACCGTTGCGTAGGTAAAAAGATCAGTTGTTATTACTTTGGCACTAAAAATATTTGAGTCTTTTTGAATACTCGGTTCAAACACTGTCAAAGATACCTCTGCGTGTTCCCAATTAATATCAGCAACGGACTATTAGATCTTACATAACACCTATTGCTAGCACAATACGCACAACCGAAGGTGAACAAACACACCCGGCTGCAGACAGTCCAAATTGGTGCTGACTGAAGTCTCATCACGACTTACTTGCAGACCGATCAGTCTTAGTAACAGACAGACCTCCTTGCAGAGGATGTCTGAAAGCAGAAGAAACTGCTGCCCACGTAATCCTGGAATGCGAGTTAGTGGCCACATAACGGGCAAGTACCATACCTGGTTCAAAATAGCTCCTAGAAGCCTGTGAACGTCCTAGGAGGCTTCTGCGCTCCTGGAAGGAGCTTGGTTGGCTCACCAAGCCAACCTCTCCTAGACGCATAAAGGACCACTCTCGAGTCTAAATGCGGCAGTAAAAATGACCACATGTTTTGTTCAGCGATAAACTTTCGTATATAGGAAAATTTCACAGAATAATTACATGTATAGAACCACTACAGCTCAGTAACATGTATTCTTAGGTATTCATCAAACCCATTATAAAAAAATTAAGTACAGTAAAAGAAGTACAGTGGAAGAGAAGCTGGTAAACGCAATAACTACATATATACAATAAATAAACAGCATACCGCGACCTTCATACTTGTGATCCGTACTGAAGAGTCACAATTACATTGCCGTCCTTTGAGGGCCTCCCCCAGAATCAGGGGAGAGGATGGGTTTGGGTTTCTGTAACTTCACTCACTCGGTGAAAAGTAATGAAATAATTGCTTAACGTAAGTTCATCATTTAAATTACCTATCACGAACCCACCAAAAAATTAAAAATATGTTGTGTGTATTATAGCGAATAAATAAACATAAATTTAAATGTTTAAAAATTTATTACAAAAATCGTAATAGTAATCACAGAATAAAAGTTATTTCATTTCATTCTAAATCAATAACGTTTATTCGTTACATTTTTTAAATACATATTCTAAGTACATAAACTAAAACTCTCTGCAACTCTATTGGATAAGTCAACTAGGTTACTCATAGTTTATTAATTTAAAACGTAAAGATTTTTTTGGAATAGGAGAAACGTAAACGTAAATGTTGTCATACTATATTTAAAACACCTAGCGTTCAATCTGTGATTCAAATCAACTTTGTCATCCGAGATGGCAACAAAGCGTATGTACGCGACCCCCCAAGTTTTCCGAGCCTGTGTCACACCTGCTACTTTCCCACAAATTGTAACCGGTTTCAACTTGCAAGTCGCCCGTTCCCGCCAGCCAACTTGGCCTTCTTCTCTTCATAATTAATTCTTCATTCGAAACAACTTGGACTTGGACAGAAACGGGCCGCGTAAGCACTTAAATAGTCTAAATTGTGTCGGAGACGCCCCCATTTTTAATTAGTTCAAAAGAGAGTTATCTTTTCAATTTTTAATGACCGTGCTTCCAAGTTTTGTTGTTAATTAAAGGTGTAATGAAGCCGCTTCTGGGTAGTGCCGGCCTCGATTGCAACCTCTAATTTTAATACAAACAACACGACAACAATTGGTCGCGAGAAGCCACAATCACCCCACAATAGAGATCTTCAAATTGATTCTAGTTATTCTAAGTTGAGTTTATAATACTCGTACTGTCCACTTGTTGAGTTCATACTTTCATAGAAGCTATTATAAACATTATGGAACGAACGATTTTATGTTAAAAGCATATATTTTTGGGATGACGTCTGAAAAGTAGGTACCTAGAAGACTCAATTAAATTAAAATTGTAATTCCTATTACTTAAATGTGAATTTATAAAAACAGTTTGAAAGCGAAGTTGACCAAGAAAAAAGTTTAGTCGTAACTTTATTATGTAAACCACTATTCGTTAGGTTTTATTTTGTATATCCGATCTAGTGAAATAGTTCAATTAAAAGAGTTAAACTCACAGAGAACATTGACTTGTAAATCTTGAAACATAAATTGCAAAATACAAACAAAAAATTAAAAGCAGTGGAACAATGGGCAGCCTTATCGCAGTTTGCGATCTCTTACAGGCAACCTTTAGATAGACTATACTATATAGTAATATGTAGTTTGTGGTGCGCATAATATACATATACACAAATACATATTCATACACATACATACATTTATATAAATATACATACATATACATGCACACATACAGGGATAAATAGTCATCCCTGACGAGTTTCTGAGAAGTACTCACCGACCGTGTCCACCTTATAGTTTCCGGTAAGAAATTCTATAGGCTTGCTGTTTATACTGTAAAAGATCTATCAGTAAAAGTTGTAGTGTGTTGCAATTTCTAGTAGTGAGTATTGAGGCGAAGCCGAATTGGGAGCTAATTGAGTTTTTTACGAAATTCAGAAATATGATCATATTTGTGCAAGCCAAAAATGAATCTTATACGGAAATTCTGAAGTATCTCAAGTTTATCGAATTGGTCCTTGTTCAGATCAAGATAGCTGGCATCAATATAATCGAGAATGGGAAGAAGAATTCATTGTGTGAGCTCAACCTTAGTGGCAGTTGGAGGGAAATTACGTAATCTTCTAAAACAAGCAGCAGAGGCAAATATTTCATGGCTGACATTTTGTATTTGAGCATTTCAGAGGGTTTTGTCAATGTATATCCCAAAAATTTTGATGATGTTACTAATTGGAACTGTTACTCCTTCAAAAGATACTTGTGGTAGTACAAGCCAGTCAACCTTTGCGACAAGTCTGAAACTGCTGATTACTATTGCTTGCGTTTTACTTGGGTTAACTTTGATTCCATACATTGTTGTCCACCAATATAATAGGTCTTTACCTATGAAATTTTGTATGCAATAAGTGAAAGTACTTATTTTTTCAAACTTTTTTATTTCTGTTATTCGAAGTAATCACCCATGCAATCGACGCATCTTTGCCATTGGCAGTTTATGGATGCCCTTCTTTTAAAAATCAGCTGGACGGGAGGCAACAAACTCTTCAAAGGCATTTTGTACTGCCTCTCGGGAATTGAATTTCTTACCCACTAAAAAGTTGTCTAAATTTTGGAAAAAGTAATAGTCGGTAGGTGCAAGGTCTGGTGGTCACATCTGCAACCAGCTTTGACCTTGCACCTACCGACTATTACTTTTTCCAAAATTTATGGTGGTTTGATGGTTATCAATTGTAACAACTTGAGACCTATCTGAGAGATATGTTTTGAGAATGTTATAACCTGCACCAGCAACACCCAAATTTTTTAGTTTTAATAAAAGTATATTGTGGCTAACGGTATCAAATTTCTTCTTTAAATCGATGAAAACCCCTAATGTTATCATCCCTTGATTAATATTTAATCTTATATTTGTTACTAGGTCTTAAGTTGCGGATGTAGTGTTGGATTTTGTTCTGAAACTATATTGTTTTTGCAAAAGAAAGTCTTTGGATATTAAGTATTTATTCAGACGGTTATATAATATGTTTTCAAAAACCTTAGATAGTACTGGTAGAACGGATATAGGCCTATAGTTGCTGGGGTCCATTTTATTACCTGTTTTGAATATAGGTCTAATTTTAGCAATTTTGAGGGAATTTGGAAAGTCACCATTAATAAGGCAAGTATTAATGCAGTTCGCAAGAGGTTGTGCTAATAGATCTTTAATATATACAAATTATTGATTATTTAAATTACTTCGCATTAAGTTTTTGGTTATATTTTGAATATTGGTCATAATTATTTTTATAAGGTGCACATGTTAGATGATAGGTATGAACGTTTTGGGATATCTTGATAGCTAGTTCACTACCTATTGTAGAGAAGAACAAATTAAATCATTAGCAAATTTCTTTAATATTTGTGATTCGTCCTGTACCAGAATTGAGTGCCAACGGCCCAAAGCTAGTTTCAACTTTGTTATTGGATAGTCTATTTATAAGTTGCCACATTTTTAACGGATACTTTATTAATATTGATTTTTCGCACTTGGAATTGATGTGTACGTAATACTACGTTTCTTTTTAAACTCATTCTTCAATTGAGCATTATCAGGTTTTTGTTTCAGGTCCTAATATAATTGGACCCTTTCATCAATTAGTTTGATAAGTTTGTTATTTATCAATTCCTTGCGAGGTAAATTTAAGATCTTCGTTTTCTGTATTTCATTATTATTGATCCAGGTTAGAAAAATCGGCAATTTCAATATAAATTGGTGTAATCTACAGACTCATACTGTATTCGCTGTATACGTATAGGTTTAAGTCTGTTTATCTCCAGATATAGTTGTTTAAGGTCTGAGAGAGAAGAATCAACTACAGACATTTGGAAAGTATTATCCTGTAAGTTTGTTATCACATGATCTAGGATAGTTTTTGTTGCTCCTGTTTCGCGAGTGCAGTATTCCAGGCTAATTTTGTTCAATATTTTCATGTTGTTCTCTCGCAACACTGCAGTCTACTCTTTTACAATATTTTCAGCACTTAGTAAATTACACTTAGTTTTCCATTCTCTATACCTGTCCTTATATAATTTGTAATATTAACGAGAGTGGTAGTTGTGTGATCGGAGTGGGCTAACGAGGTTATTTCTGCTAAGAAATGAATTGAGCTGGTTGTGGATAAGGCGTTCAAGGACCTTTGACACAAAGGGTAGGACAAAGATTAGTCTTGTATATGTACATGAAACAGACAATTAGTAGATATTCGGAATAACAAGCGGGATAACGATTTTTGTGTAAAGGAATAAGCTGGGCTTCTTTCCATTTTGATGTAAATACACCACTAGTAACAGACATATAAAAGTAGAAGAAAGAAGTATATGGGTGATTTTAGATAAAACATCATTAAGGATAAGGAGAAAAATGTTGCGACTGATAGAATCAGAGCCAATAGCATTGGACGCAATAGACCGCATACTCTTCTCAACATCACAAGCGAAACTAGGATAAGAACGAATGGAGGGTAGTCAGGGAAGTGTTGAAAGATATTTTAATGTATTAATGTTGGTTGTCTTATTAAATTCAGACGAAGTAGAAGAGCTGGTTTAGTAAGTTTATGTCAATCTGGTTAGAAGATAATTCTTAACGCAGCTTTCCAATCCCTAAAGACCTAAGAAATTTCCAGACTTTAGCTGGATCACCATTTTGTACGAAACTATGAATATGTTAGCGTTATGTACACCTTGTTGCAGTGATTCCGCAGATTTATAAAAAAAAATAGAAGCCGTGGGTCTCACTTAAATATTTTTTGTATACATTTAAAAAAAATGTATTTTGTGTGTCTATGTGTTTGTGATTCAAAATAAGACTACGAGTACAAGTCTAGTATTGTATCAATCTTTCAAAAACATAAAGAATATTTTTATAAACACATACATTATTGTAAATCAAGTTTTAAGCAACCATAAAGAAAAAGTACTCCTACATTTTTTCCTGTACAAGTATCTAGTGTATACTTGTAGTTCAACTAAAAATAGATTTGAATCAATATCCAAGCGTTAACAGTTAGGTCCAACAATATCGACTGAGTCTTGTACTTCCTTTCTCTATTTTCTATTTGATATTAAAATGCTACAATTGATATGTATGCTTAGAAGATAATTTGCTACCATTAACACTAAAGCACTTGGACTTAATTACTAGCTAGCAGTTACTTCAACATGTTATTAAATGATATTAGGAATAGCAAATTCAGCATATTCAAATACCACGTATAATTTTATTGTAATACCTGCCGTAATATTCAGGTATATGTTTATTAAAAATTTCTGTAACTTGCAGCAAATGGCATCAACTTATTTCAAAAATTAATACAAATACCTAAGATATTTTTTTACTTACATGTAGGTTACAAAAGGCGTAACACTAAATCAATTGTCTTTATAAAGTAATAAAGATACTCAACAGTTTAGAAGTCCATTAAGCACATGCGTTTAGGTACTATTTAATGAGCTGCATGTATTATTGTGGCTGTAATTGACTCTTGGGTGGTTCTCGTTACGGGTTGATAAATCCTCATGAATTCCTCCACATTTGACTCTTATCACTAGAAACCACCTCGCCGTTTTCCTACTTAATTATGATTAGGGAAAGTCCTCTAAGAGAGAAGAAGCACGGAGCATCAATGAAGGATGATGCGCGGGGCACAGAAAGTCGTATTCCTCTCTCTTTTGCTTTCCTCCGCTTCCCTAGAGGATGTCACCACCTCGCAGAAGGAGATGACTGAATATAGTGCGCTTGGAGCGTTACCAGAGTTGGCAACAGAAGAATACCCATAGCACCCACTACCACACACAATCAGACCATGGCGCTGGCTCAGTTCAGTATTCCGCCAATATGTAACGCACTGTATCATCGGGGATTTAATTCTTGTACTGTGCTGCATAATCTTTCGTCATATGGTTTTAGTAAATTTTAGAAATATAAATATCCGACCGTGCTAGATTATATGCAGACGGTTCAACTTGATGTTCCTGTCATACTAGCCACAAATCGAATGATAATTTTGTGGGGTATTTTAAATCTGACTTATGTTTTTTTTATAAGATGTGGCATTTTTATTAAACAAATAAAGGTACGAAAAATTATGTACACATTTAAAGAAGATTTCTACCATTGTTTGCTTCAAAATAAAAGAGAAATGTCAAGGTAATGTGTTATTTTTTGGAACTTTGTACCCCTCCCACCGCTTCATGTTACGCTTGAACCGTCTGATTTTCTTAAATACACATTAATGTGCATGTAATTGACTCATCTTACCTTAATCTTACACGCTCGAGTATTTTTGGCCATCGTTATTTTTTTTTAACTTATCTAATGGGCTGCCCTAGACGATCCCCCCTATATGCAGGGCTCGTATATGGTTAAGGTACTCAACTGGGTGTAAGGTATTCCTCCTATTTTAATCTGACATGCTCGAGTATATCCCGAAATCCTTTCTAGAGCTTCCTTTCTATTACCGCCGTAATGTGAAATCTGTTTGAGATAAAGGTTGATTTTTATCTGTTATAGTTTGACTGAAAGTCAATCATTTAGCTTACTCTCCACCGATCATGGAAGGAAACAATGCGCATAATAATCAGACAATCTGAATGGCGACGCTAATTAGGTCTGACAGTGACAGAGCGAACACTGTTTGCGTAGTGCAGCCCGCACTCATTGTTCTGCAGTCATTGTGCCGCTCGCTTTGTCGTACTTGGAATACACTGTTGGTTACTATTGACTATTCTGTTGCGGATTTGTTTGTGGGGATTAAAGTTTTTTATCAATGAATGCTACAATTTTTTTCACCACCGAAACAGTACAACGTTAAGTACTCGTAACAACTGCGATGTGCCATTAGCTGTATTACAAAATTAATACACTGATATCGCACGTAATATAACCTAACCTGCGAATAAAATAATAAAGATAAACCAATATTATTTGTAGGCGTCACCACCATCCTATACCGACACTCATGTGCAGAGTATGATATCATTTTCTAACATATATAGAGATTATAATCGCAGAGCTTTTATTGACTAACCGGTACATTTATGTTTGTATATGTATAATGTTCACCGCTTAGTGTAACTCTGTCAGTGTCAGGCCTAATTAGAACCATTGAAATTGGCTGATTAATATGCGTAATGCCAACGTGGTGTATGTGCCGATGCTCCATTGTGGAAGCGGCCGAGTAAATTATGCACACGAAGTGAAATGACGTGATTATATCCGATATTATCGTTACATATTGTCGATGCATAATTATAAAATATGACAGGATTACTCATATTAGTAGGTATTGTCGTTCAAAATTCAAGTGTTAAGTACCATTTAAGTTTATTTATAATATTTTTAATATGAAATTATGTTTTAGTGTAGGCTCAAAAAATTTAATAATTATCAATTGGGAGCTAAATTGAATTTATCATTATCATTAATCTTATTATATTTGTCTGTGATAAAATCGTAGAATATTTAATTTTTTTTTTTTTTATTATTATTATTATTTTTTATTTGAGGTCTGAATCAAAAAAAAAGAGTTAGATAGTCAGATGAATAGGTGACGTGGTTATACTAACGTTTTAAATCCTAAATATTAAACATGGTAATTTTATCTAAATCTAGGTGGGAATGAACATAGTTCAAAAACGACCTTTTCCAATTCATACCATATAGTCCTACATGGAACTTCTAGGAATAAACTTTTTTTTACAAATATGGGCTATAAGTTATTTTCATGTTAATTAACGTAGACGTTTGATACGTGACAGGTACAACCATTAGTCCATTAGTCTTAAAAGACTATAAAATAATAACAAACTCAATATTAACTATTTAACTCCTAAGTGTTTCTATTTCAACAAAAAAATCGTAAACCCGTTCTTAGCTCGCTGAAACCCGCGTCAAACTGACACGACCCAAGTTAAAATGGTGGCCAAAAACGGAGAGTCCACACGTCAAACTAATCCAAATATTACAAACGTTTGAGCATCGCGAGTGGTGAACAATAGGATAACCATCTGTCATCCGGACGTAACGAACTTAAACTGTGCCTACACAATGCTAGCGCTCCTGTCGCTAGCAGGCCTCGCACACGGATTGATTTGTCAGCGCCATTGTTCATTCTACTGTTACACCCATACTCTTAATTGCTTATATTATTTGAACGATTTCAATAAATGAAAATCTGATCATGTAAAAGCAGGTTGAACACTATACGTTTGTGTTCGTGTTGGAACTGATTGGTTTAGAAATGCGTGAATACAAAACCCAAAAAAAAAGTCGCTGCTTTGGTAACTTGGTGTCTATTAAGCTGCTATGAGTGACTAACCGATAACCGTATCCAGCAGTAGTAGTCAATTGTTACCCACCAACATAGTAATAAATGAGACTGTCACAATTGCGTTGTATGATTATTCCCTGTACTGTCACTTGCATCCTATTTAAAACAAGATCGATATAAGTTGAAGCTTCAGACAACTAATCAATGAAAATCAAAAAGCCAATTCAAAAAAAAACATCATCTTCAACAGCCTTTAATAGTCCATTGCTGGATATAAGCCTCTCCTTAGAAAGGAGGTTTTGGCCTTCTATGCCACGCTGGCCAGAAGGGTTGGTATAGGGTTTGTGTCAAGTTTTCCTTCTGTTTGCAGTTCTGTTGTCCTCCGTAGTTTGCTCCCTTAATCGCCTCTTACGACACCCTCGAGATGCATAGGGGTGGTGACACTCCGTATTCTTAATTCGTCAATAAAAATACATGATTAAATATAGTACATACTTCAAACTTTATTTTTGAATTTAAATTTTGATTTTGGCTTCATCTGGGTTTATCAACAAGCAAAACAAACTATGATTGTTTTGATCAAATTCTCTATCTCTGTATGACAAAATATTGAGGTAGAGACATTAAACAACATTTACACCAAACAGAGACTTTTAACGAATGAAAGATCAAAATTGAAAGAAGAAAAACATACATATTTATAAAGTGTAAATCAAGCGCACTTTTTCTGAATCTAAATCATTCATTAATTATGTAAACAGTGGAAGTAAAATATATAAAATATATACACCGATTAAAATTTAAATACTGTGCTTATTATATGGAGTCAAAAGCTAAATTGGAAATTTGAAAAAAAACCTGGAAATTTAAATAGTAGAATTAAAAGTAGACTACGTAATTAAACAAGTATATTCGGCTGCAAAACGTCGTTAAGCCGTTGTAGCAGTTAATTAAAGCCAAAGGGCTCGTGCAGCGTGCAAGCGATGTCGCGCGACTTGATAGAATGTTTTAAATGTGCCCGTGACTTACGCCCAGTGGTCGCGCGGCTTTCAACGGGTGGTCGCTGCAAGTCACTAGACGTTTATTGCGATTGATTGATTATAGCTCTGCTATATATTTTATTACTAGATGACCCGGTGAACTTCGTATCACCTATCAATTTATCTATGTATATAATAGTGTCCCTTTTTTAATAGTATATAATCAAATGTGCTTAAACTGATTCTTTTAAAAAAAAAAAAAATTCATTCTATAGTAATCGAAAAATCATTCTTCATGTTGTCCGAGATCATGATACATGTGATGATGTGTGATGTGTTTGCCCAAAGAAGAGCATTACATATTAATTGGATGAATATTAAATCTTCTCGTTTTGCTCATCTTCGATCGGTCGCAAGTAGTCGCTCATCGCTAGTCGCACACTGCACTGTTTTTCGTAGCTGGAAGCCGCCGAGAGTCACCGCGACCGAGGTCGCGCGACATCGCTGGCACGCTGCACTGGGCCTTAGTCACCGATTACGGAAGTCACGTAACTACTCCCATTCGGTCTATTAAAATCGCAGTTATAATACAATTGTCATGAGTTTTTAAACTTTAAATTATATAATAAAGGCTGTAATGATTCCAATACTAGCTTTCATAATTAGTATTATTTATCATCAAAAAAGTCTAATCCACTTTAATACACCTAAATCATGATAAATTATAATATTCTATTATAAGTATAAAGTAAAATTATTGACCATGAACAAAGATACACAACAAGTTTTATTGAGAGTTTTCTCGTTGTGTGAAAACCATTGCAAGCAGGTATTAAATGATTTATATTCTTTTAAAATTTTTGGACCTAGCATTTTAACTACAAAGCTAGGTCCAAAAATTATAAAATCTACCGACTGGTTTAGTTTGTAATTTATACATGTTAAAATAATATATTAAGAAGACAACTGCACATCATCTTTTAAAAAAATGGTTAGCCTGATGCCGGGTCGTTAATTGTTGAGTACGTAACCATCAGCTCCACTTCAGTATTTTAAATTAATCGATTGGTGCTTTCCGGGAACAAAGGTTATAAAATATGGCTCAATCGCTAGACACATGTCTACAATATTTAAATATTTCCTATGATTCATCTAAGAGCCTTCTCTTTTTTGGGGTAAACCATACAATTTTTAAATATTATGTTCTATTGGTTTTTCTCTAACAATCATCACGTCAGATATGAAAAATGTATTAGCTACTTTGACTGTGTAAAAAACCTACACTAAAATTCTTTGTGTAATATTAGAAAGCTAACTCTATTCGACATCTAGTCAAAATGTTGTACGAACTAGATGAAATAAAAACATCATCATAGTTGTATCTCATATTTGTAGATTCATAAATTTAATTTAAATTAGCTCTCTAGTTTAGTTAGAACCACAGTACGTATTAGGCAATAGATTTCACCTGTCACTACGTAAGCATTATTGAAGACATTAATCCACCAAATTATAGGGATGGACGCCATGTATGTACATCGATCCATCCTGTCATTGACATAATAGCCTCAAAACCTTGTTGCTGGGGGAATTAATCTTATTATCATTTTAGTCTAGGAGATTATATTAAAATACTCGAATTAAAGTTTAGAATATAATTATATAATTTTTTTTTTCCACTAATATATTATTATTAGATCATATCATCATATGTACATATATCGATATGGTATCTTTCTATCTACATGCTAAGTTTACTTATTTTTGATTGATATTGTTAATACAATTGAATTGGTTACATTAAAAATTGAATTTATGAAAAGAGTAACTGTATTTTAAATTTGGTTATTTGTACCATTTATTTAGACTTTTTAGTGGTTACAGAAACAGATAATAGGTATATTTTCTAAAAAATGCGAAAAACCGAAAACAAACGATTACGCTATTTTGAAACAAAACTGTATTATTAAGAGGTATAAGTTCTAATCGTATACGAGATCTAAACATAAACGCTGCAATTATTATACTACAGCAATATCATGCAATATCTAATCAATTGTATTCTGTTATGCAAATCTTCCCCAAAAGTTTATCATGCCCTGTATTAGGTCGTTTACATAGCTCCTGCAAGCTGGGATGCCACATGTTATGCAAATAGATGTTGTTACATACGTTCCACCATATAATAGAACATTACAATAACAAAAGCATGTCATACCGTTAACTAAAATAATTTTGTTACTAATGAAAGTAAATTGTTCACATTTATTGTGCGTCACACGTGTCACACGACATTCGCCATTTTATCAGCAAAATAACATTCTAGATGTTACAATAATTGTAATTATAACAGATTACTCATTAATAAGTAAGTATTTCATGTTAATGGCCACATAAACAGCAGCCAACGCTGGGAGCGAACATTTATCAACAAAAAGTGGTAATTTTCGTCGAACGTATTTCTCGGGGCGTCAGTTATGACGGCCGTAATGCTCCAGTTGTTAAAACTTTTACTTTGTACGTTTAGTGGTTTGTTTAGTTCATCAATTTCTTTTTGTGTTACGCGTCCTTCAGGACTATCATTACGTTAGTAGGATATACACTGTTTGACGCTGCAAACATTGAATCAGAAAGCTCAACTCTATTTACACTTAAAATATGTTTTTTTTTTTTAATAAATTGGATATTTATTGAGACTGTAATATTGACTTAACAATTAGTTTTCAGTTAACTTTGTTAATACACACAAATGATATTTCAGATAACTTTTACTTGAATAGCCAAAGATAAGATTTAATACTCTTTTTATTAGCTTATAAACGGTGTTATATAAACAAGATTTCCGTGCTTACTAAAAAATATATAAAGAACCGCGCTTAAGTAACAGCTTAAGGTAGCTTCGTATTATTTTAAAAGAGTAATCAGTGGACCTTGGCCAGTTAAACACGTTGATGCTATTCATAAGCACAGAGAAATGATTACTATTAGTTGAAAAAATCCTTAATTACTTAGCGGTAGCTTTTACATGGCAAAATCATAAAAAAAAGTTAAAATAAAGGTGAAAGCAGAACGACATCTTAAAATTTTACCTCATATTTAATGAAATGCTGAGATTTTAATATAACAAGGGGATCTGAGATTTTTCTTTCTATCATTGGTTCAAGCTTTCTTTCTTTCTAAAGAACTTTCTATTAATTCCACAGACCCAATGAAAAAAAACAAAACAAAACTCGAATCAGTAGCGTCGTGTGCCACACTATTGGAGTGGCCGGTACCTACCGATTCAACAATAATGGGTTAATAATGAACTTTTTTACGACACTTATTTATACGTTTGCTTTACTTTTGCTTTATTTTCATAAATAATGTTCGTTTAGTGATCTTTATTATACACTTTTATGGTAAAGCAAGGTTTTGGTTATTAATATCAAATTTGTACGCACATATTGCGATTTGACTGCTTGTAGTATTTATAAGATGATAAGAGAGTATAAATACAAAACCGATGTATGTACATATGTATAATATAACAGATATTATATACGACATAACAGATATGATAAAATAACAGATATAGATAACAGTTATAATAAACGAGATAACTCTCTCTTGCTCTCTGAATGTTAAAAGTAGATTTAATTTACATTTTTGAATGTCGATGAAGAAAATCGATGTAGATAATAACTATTTTCTTGGCCCAGTCAATTAAACCACAAACCTCAACTTTCACAACACTCAAACTAGGGGAAACGATTTCTACCAATTTGTACCCTTCGTCTTTGCTGCTGAAGTTATTACACCACTAAGGCCAATTTCGTAGAGGTCTATTTTTTAAGCTGTATATATGTAAAAAAAAACTATGACCGTTTTACGGACGTTTAACAGATTTAATAAGAATTATCCAGGGTATAAAAATGATCCTTAAATAAATTTCAGAGAATCCAAAGATATAAATTATGTATTACTCATATCATTTTTTTTTTCTATAAATGTAGATTTGAAAAGAGGTAAAATAAAGTACAATAGAAAAAAGAACGATGAAATAAAATAGTGAAAACATAAAAATGTAATTACTAGAACCCATTGCAGTACTATCTACAGTATCCAATCATAAATCTACTTCAGGCACCTACTCAAACACACAAAATAATTACATAGAGAATAAAGAACACAACACTGATTAATGATATCATCAAAATCTACATGTAATAAGTGTGTGAAATTCATCAAATTGGACCAGCCGCCTAGGCGCGCGATTTTGTTTTCATTTTTAACCGACTTCAAAATATCAAAAGTTTCTG
Organism: Arctia plantaginis; assembly: GCA_902825455.1. Taxonomy (NCBI): domain Eukaryota; kingdom Metazoa; phylum Arthropoda; class Insecta; order Lepidoptera; family Erebidae; genus Arctia; species Arctia plantaginis. Next base: position 879,285 of record CADEBD010000312.1, on the reverse strand, counting down.
TTTGTAATCAAAAGAGTATACTCCCGAGGTGGCCCCATTACCACCAAATCATGATCTGATAATGGGATCCCAGAGAAATCGAGGGAAACTCCCAACTTTTACAGCCCCGACAACGTGTTTTAGCTTGTTTCTCTAGCTATATGGGTATTTGCGTTTGGTAGTTGTTATCTCATGTTGCTGAGCTGATGATTAAAGAGTCCTTAACCTTTACAAGTTAGAAGATAACTCTTTTAATAATATATTCATAGTTTGGGATCAGACGGCCATGTGTGAGATGTGTGATTTATATTATTATTATATTATTGACCTTGTATTATTCTGTAAAGAAATTTGTTAGGGGTTTGTGTTGGGTTGCAGAGATACTCACATGTGCACAAGAAAGTAATAAATAAGATTACAAAACATTTAGACAAAAAAAAGTGATTGTTACGCAAAACCTTCTTTCTAAGGAGAGGCCTATGTCCAGCAGTGGACTATTAAAGACTGTTGATGTGTTACGCAATTATTTTCATGTTTGCTACCTCAAAAGTCAAGCCAATCCTTTTTCTATTTGGTAGGGTATATTTCCCTTTTGGTTCCATTCAAATGTAAAGAAAATATGCTACTTCTAATGGTGGAAAATTAAGTAATGTGGCAAACAATATATTTTTGGGTTCAAATTTAACATCCTACTACCTTATCTAAATAAAGTAACGGGCTTATTAACTAAATTTAATATAATCTAACATACTACAGTTTGGTAATGTAAACATTACATAGACATATATTTATTGCATAAAAACTGTGTACAAATAAGGGTGTTTTTACATATTGGTATCAGGCTCAACAGTTACCAAGATCAGGTGTTGCAATTTATGTGAAAACAAATTGAATACATAATTAAATGATACGGCTACACTATTTTAGCACCAAAGAATTCTCTCAGACTATAGAACACATTGTTTGTTAACCACTTTTTAAAACTATTTCTGAATATAATTCTGATTGATTTTTTTTATGTTTACGGGAATATGATTAAATACACGTATAGCGGTGATATATGTGCTTTTGTATGGTATTATTAATGTTAGGTATGTTAATATTGTATTTATATCTTTTGCGAAGATTTGTTTATGAATTGGATTTGAATTTGTTTTGATCGAGTGTGACACCCAGGAAACGTGACACCCAGTACATACGTAGTTCAAAAAGGGACCTATTTCACCGTGCGGTCCATCGCGTGGCAGATGGGATGAGAGCAACACAAAAGTTGAAAAAAAAGTTGAACCAATTTCAAATAATATTTAAAAAAAGCACCACAAATTTAAAAATTGGTATTAAGTTGAGGGTTGCCTTTATTTTGGTTTTTCAATTAGATTTGTAATCAATTTTTTTTTATGTTTAGTGCTCATTGTTTATATTATTTGAAATCAGTTCAACATTTTGTTTCACGTCCACTAAAAAAAACAAAAACCAGTCAGCCAAATTTCATACTATCCTCAAGTTCTTCATAACACACACACACACACACACATTAATTACATTATACATTACACTCGCTTTTATTTACTTTTTAATACGCTTCAATTCTCTATCACCGTAAGATGATATCTATGAGGTTCTTCTTTTAAAAAATTGTGCAGCATTTGATTTTCGACTTTTAATTGTTTTTTTTAATAAGCTTAGACGTGGAAGATGGATACTTCGAAAATCCGAGTCATTTTTGAATACGAGTTTCGACGCGAAACGTGGCGGAAACGGCTCGCAATATCAACGCAACGAGAGGTGACTGCTAATGAACGCACTGTGCGTTTTTGGTTTAAACGCTTTCGTAATGAAAACTTCGACTTGAAGACACAGGTGACTAACGCTAAATTGAAGAAGATTGTGGAAGCTGATCCAAGTCAAACCACCCAGGAATTAGCGACATGATGTAACGTTACCCTAACTACAATATTGACTCATTTCCATCAAGTCAATAATATGAAAAATGGGTGCCTCATGATTTGACTGAACTGCAGAAAGAAATGCGTGTTGAAATTTGTATTGCCTCGTTGAATTGATACAGAAATGAAGGAATATTAGATCGAATTGTGACATGTGATGAAAAATAGATTGATTATGATAACCGTAAGCGAAAAATGCAATGACAACCATTGCATCTTTCGCAGGTCAGGTCAAACGCCGCAACGGGCACTGTTGCGTCGTTTGAAAGCAAATCTTACCACAAAAAAGGTATTGGTAACTGTTTGGTGGTCTCTTCATGGTGTTATTCACTTTAGCATTCTCGGGTCTGGTCAGGCAATAGCAACAGATGATACTGTGCCGATCAGCCACGACTCGTGAATCGATCTTCACCATTATTGCTCCATGATAACGCAAGACCTCACACTGCACGAGAAACCGTTGTAACTGAACAGGAGTTGCAGTTAGAAACCATACGGCATCCTTCGTACTCGCCAGACCTTGCTCCAACGGACTACCATTTTTTTTCCTGTATTGAATAACTTTCTAAGTGTTAAACAATTTTCCTCGGAGGATAAGGTTTGAACTTACGTTTAGATGGCAGCAATGTGTCAACCCAAGTACTAGGTGATATCGAAGATCTGTAGATAGATTTTTGTGGGATGTTTTAGAGCTCCAATAACTCTTAGCGATTGCCACAGATGTTCGTATGATAATCGGAACCGACGGCTTCGTTGCTCTTCGAGGCACGAAGGGGTCTCAATGTGTTAAGAATGGTCACTCATCTATGAGCTGGCTAGGATTGTAATGTGCTGACCTACTCGATTACCACTTAGCCTTGAGCCCCTATATGTAATACATATTACAACTGATTCTTATATATGCTAGCTCATGCCTGCGGCTTCATTCTTGTAAAACTTCTAAGTTCCGTGGAAGTACTTTATTTAGAATATAAGGATCTCTATGTCGTCTTTTGTACTCGTGGCAACATGTGTACAAAATTTCGTAATTATCGGTTTTACCAGGTACATTATTTTATGTACCAGAATAGTTTACAACACTAAAACAGTCGTTTGTTAGTTGCTATAAACAACTGTAGAACAACCACCAAAAAGTCAGAATGCAGCCAATTAATGAGACTGAGATTATAACTGGTGCTTTGTCAACTTTACCATACCAAAAACCGCTCACAGATCGTTAGGCACAGCAAAATATTGAACGGCCAGCTATTGTCACCTTTTAGAGGCCCTAGTTGAGCTGTAGTCCATTCGACAGCCATACTAATCGGATTACTATGCATCTACCATCGCTGTAAATGTCAACATCAAAGGAATATTGGTCGATATTTTACAGTCAATGTATAGCACTATATAGGTTTCGTAAATAATAATAATAATATTTATTTATTTGAACAATATAATATGTGTAGGACATTTTTATTTAAAAAACATTCCGTAGTTTCGTTAATCATTAAGTAACACTAGTGTCAAACTAAGGTAATATTCTATTTATACAGATTTTTAGACACATCAAGGTACGTAATAAAACTTATTTCAAAAACTTTAATCGCGCATTTTTATCCTAGTTCAGACAGGGGTCTCAAATAGGAAAAAAATGTGTTTCAGGCGATCGCTTGACTTAGAGATTTAAACAATTTTTAATAAGATATTAATGTACAACGACAACAACAGAATAATAGAGAATTTAAAAATACTACATAGTGTACACGTGCAAAAGCAAATCACAAACATATGTAATAATAATTTCTAACCTATTTTCTGCAAATATTTGATCCGTGTTCATTTTGCCCGCCAATGCTTGACATCCATTTCTGGATCTCCGGCGGTTATTCAACAATGGGCTGATGTTGCTGTGTTAGAGTCGGTGGAAGACTCCTCCGTATTAACTGGCTACGGCCAAACCGGCTTGATCCTGGGTTAGACATAGTCACTAACACATATAAACTGCTTATAACTATGTTTATAAGTCAAAGATTCTTTTAGATCATGCTAAATACACCGTTTGCAAATAATAGGCATGAATCACTCTCGCTCATGACACAGATATTGGCAACTGACGCTACAAAATCATAGATAATTTCTATCTTATGCATTTTGTCCGATACAAAAAAACACGTCTGCTTAGTCAAGCGGTCGAAAAATATAAAATTTAAACAACTTTAAACAGATTTGTATAATTAGACAGTTGTTTTTGGTTATTATAAAACTCAACTCTCGCACTAGCAATATATATTGTATTGCGAGGGACTTTACAAACATACATGAAACGGACACAAAGAACACCCAGAATCAGAACGACAATTTGAGGATCGCACAAAGTATCGTCCCACGAACCCACAACACTTAGCGTCGTAGGAAGCGGCGTGGCGCTTAACCAGTCTGGGGTTCTTGTTATAATATATATAGCTAGTAAACCTTATAAGGGATAAGTGTTTTAAATAAAATAAAAATAAATTAATTTAAAAAAAAAAAAAATATCGAGTTAAGGAAAGAAATGCATTAAAATCATTTTTTTTAGTTATTAATTCGACACATAATAATGCAAAATTTAGTCAGAACAAGAACATCCACAAAAAGATTTTCCAAGGAACTTCTGCAAAAAATTAAGATTTCGGGTTATAATAAATATGAAGAAATGCAATAACTATTTTTAGTTTTTACAGTTTATTTCTAAATTTAATACACAGTAACTAAATTAATGAGTTCAATTTTCAGATCGCTTCGGTAAACTCGTACTTTTAAAGTGTAACTAGATACGTCCGGGTGCATTCATTCAATTATTTAGTTCTTTGTGTCTGTGTCTGGAATAAGCATTAAGGCTCTAATTAGCATAGCGCAACGTTCCCCTCTAGCTGGGGTAAGGGCTTCGATTCCCGCATTGGGGTATATGTTTATATCTGTAAATGTTTGGTAGTACGTTGAATGTTTGTTTAAATTGATTTATGTTCATGTTTGTAAAAGCGGCCGCCAGACGGAAATGCAAGGGATCAATGCCGAGGGTATATATACCATACTATAGTTTGTCTAGTACTGAAGGGTTCGTTGGTTTTACTTTGATTTGCAAAGGAGCTTAAACATGTTCACTGCAATCATCTATCGAACTAAAAAAAATGCTTTATCAAGTAGAATTTTTTGTCGACATTTAAAAATACTATTTAAAAAGTTTTTTTTTAATTTCAATATTTTGATAGCATTTTATGAAATGCTCATACATCAAAACTTTGTGTAATCTCTGCAGATCGTGCATCAAGGTTAAATTTTTTGCATATCCCGAAGGTGGGCTGGCAGAAAATGCCTTAGGCTGTAAAAAGGAATTGGGATGACGCAAAAAAGTTTTTCTTTGCCCTTTTGTAGTGTAGTCTATATCCACGTAATGAAAAGTGTATATCGACGTAAAATCAGAGATGGTAATGTCGAACTCAAAGCAATCAAATCTCCATGGTGTTATATCATTCGGCCCATGACTGTGATCACACGCTCTTATGCAATGAAAAACATTAAACATCTATCAAGAAACAAGTCGCCCAGTGTGATATTTAGGATATGAAACCTTTTCAATCTTCCTTGTACATCAGTCCGTGCACATATATATTCCTTTCTAAGTTTATTTCTTATACGCTTCGTTCTTTACAATAGTTATATTCAACTGTTTATTTACAGACTGTGATGGTGTGCGATAGCCCAATGACTAGTTCGTACACTCTATTAAAATCCTTAAATACCAGCGATAACATGCAAAGTATGTAGCTCAAGTGGTGCCAAATGCCCGTGTTGATAGCATTAATTGATGCTATGATTGGACTGCAAAGGCAAATGCGTGTGAAATCACTATTGTGGTGTGAATAGATATTTATGTTTTCGTTTTTAAAAGACTTTTTGATTTACATTATTGTGTTTGTATACGCTTCAAAAATTAAAAAAGTTCTGCACCAAATATGATCAAATTTTGACATGATATTCAACATGCTTCAAAGATGGTGTAGATCTATTTTTGCAACCACAATGTGCCACAGCAAGGCGTGGTAGGTTACAGATGGTTACGTATAAAAATTAAAAATCAATTCTCTTCGTAAGGCAATCTTTCAGAACATTTAAAATGAGGAATTGGTAATAGAATAACATCATGTTATTGAATATCTACTCTTGTACTTTTCATGAATTTAATTAAAAATATTTACTAGCCCTTTCAGCCAAAAAGACAATTTATTTGAGAATCATAAATTTTGGGTTTAAATCGGTATACTTATTATTCACGTACCAAACCGAACTAGAACATCACCCCAATAATTAATGAATGGGTACACACAGAGATACAACTAATGACATGGAATGTTACAAGTAGATTACTTTGCACCTTATTTGATCACTATAAGGTGGAATTTAGTGTGTAAATTTTTTGACAGATGGTAAAATCTGTTCTGGCATAAATTGTAAGTACTACCAACGTCGGGTATTGTGGGCGAATACCTTACAGTAATTATTATAAATAAATGTTCTAAGTTTAGAAAGTTATGCCATTTGTTATATGTCAATACAATACAGGTTGGCATTACTATAAGTAGTCTTATATTATTGACGGTTTCTGTTATCGATAACAATCTTGACTTCTTACTTAATAATGTTATTATGGCGAGCAAAATACCGATTTTATGGGGGCCCTTGAACTCTAAATTATGATAGTCATCACTATTATACGACGATAAGTTGGTACGAGATTACCTAAGTACTAGTGGTGTATGGTGACGAAGGACAAATTAGCCGTGCCATTAGGCGCTGATATTCGCAATCGCATGCCTAACAACTATGTCAAACTAATGTGATATATATATAACGAATTCAAGAAAATGTCGCTAAGGGGCTGAGTAAACAATTTTATCAAGACAGCCTTTTATTTAATATTTGTAAACAAGGTTATATATTATATTTACTCTAAGTGGTCCAAACGATTGTTGTCTACATTTATGGTTTAAAATCGCTTTTGTTAAGTGGCATATATTGTAAGCCACCATAGAAATATAACAAAATACATTTTATTTAAGAAACTAATAATGATTGTAACAACAAATTCTGACACCCATAGTTTAAGTAAACACAATAACGTTAGTGTGAAAGAATATCAGCTTTAAAGTTTATGCTTTCAACACCATCGATTATTCAGCGTGTATGTACAACATATTCCGAGAGAAACTCAGACAAGACTTGTTCATTTACATGTTAATGGCACGCGGGAAGGTATATACGGTGAAAGCCTTCTAGTACCTTCTAGCCGCACATGGCAAGGAGTGCGCGAACGCTCTTTGTTTTAAAAGAGGTTAATCACTCTATTGTTGTACACTGATGAAGGTTTGGTTTGTCTTATTAGGGGTCGAGATTAAGGTATCAAGATAAGGTGGAGCAAAAATTCAGGTTTAAAAGTCTTGTGCTGCTTTTTAAACTTCATAATTACGAGACGGGAACGTGTCTATAGGTCTAGTGTAGTGATGCTTACTGCTAATACAAAGGTCGTGGTTTCGATATTTAAAAATATAAAAGTATATTTCTTTGGAAATATATGTAATCGGTTGATGTCAATAGACTTGCCCCCTATAACATAAGTGCAAGGCAAAATGTGGGCGTTTAATACGCTTCTGTAGCTGTCTTCGGGGATAAAAGCCGTGAGTGTATTTGCCGTTTTTTACATGAATTTTGTAGGAGATGGTTTCGCAAACAAAGCGTTAAGAAGTCCGTATGATGTAAGCCTTTATGCTATGATAAGCAGTTACCATTACACGGGTAGTATGGTAATGCGATGGTTGTGTGGTATGTAAATAAATTCTATCTTTGATTTCGATGCATAATAAATGAATTATCACTTTGTAAAGTAAGGTAAATATTTTTCGAATCATTAAAATTGAAGACTATATAAAATAAATCCTTTGTAAAACAAAAATTTAAAGAGTAAATTCTTGACCAAACCCAGGTTTGCCGACCTTAAATCGATAAATTTGCAATAAGTAACGAGACAAACAATTATTCTTTAGGAAAAGTTAAGTTTTTAGGTGGAAAATATTTATATACCAGTGATGCACAATCTTAGGTTCCCATTAATAACAATTTCACATCAAATGTGTGTGTTAAATTTCTCTTCTGTATTAAACTTACTCTGGTTGACCGACTATCAAACCTAATATGAAACCGTAACTATTGAAAGTTGGAATTTCACAGAGTTCTTTACAACACAAGGGGATTAATTCCATGTCGCTAGAACTTTTTAATACTATAATTAACAGCCACAAAGTAGGACGAAACAAAATCGGTTTGTAAAAGTAGCAAGGGATAGATAGCTATCTGTAGATCGCACAAATATGTAGTTATCCCATGTGACCTGCAACACTCGACGCAGTGGCAGTTGACAAGGCTACCACTTAAACCATCCGAACAGTCGAATCGCATCCCCAAGGAGTTAGAGGAGTAGTAGCAATACAATTTAAAGCTATTTTAAGCTAACAAGATAGATTTTACATGTATTTATAAGCCAAGAAACTTATTCTCTTTCCTAAACGAAAGTACGAGTGTAGAGATATATAATACTACAAATGTGAAAAATGAATGTAAATTTAATCATGGTGATTTTTCTACCAATACCAAGCCAATAAAAATATTGTGCATTAATATTACAATCTTAGCGCAGTCAACAATTACGCTCCTGTCATACTGGTCCTACTTTACTGTCTTACTTCTTGTTCATTCTGTCTCGTCTTCGTTCATTCTGTCACACTTAATTACGAATTATTTTGTAATCTCTTAAATATATGATTATATCTTTAAATAGTTTGTCAGACCGGTTTTAATCACATTAAGAATCGTTAAAGAGTCAAATCGTTTAAACAAGTTAATATTTTTGTTTTAATAACAGTACCTTAGGGTCCATCCAGTAAAGTTTTAAAGTTATTAAGTAGAGCGCAATATCCATTAAAATTTTATTTGTCCTCCATGACTATTTTATTTCTCGTCTCGTCCCTCAGTGAGTTGAATTTCACAAGCAATTTAGACTTATCCGTCGGCTATAAAGGTGTTTAATCTTTATCCCTTAGCCGTAATATTGGTGAAATAGTATTGCTAACTGCCAACTGCATCGGTCTAGAATGCTCTTGTTACTTGATTCTTATAGAGTGTTAAATGTGAAAGTTATTTAGCTTGTAAGATAGTTTAAAAACCAGTCAATTTACAACTACTCGTGTCTTCTAACACTTAAACATTTCACCTTTTTATCATAATTTCAAGCCTACAAGAACCTAGAGGTCAGAAAGCACTCTACCTCATTACAAAAAACAGGGAAGAAAGAGCAAAAGACCAAGAGAGCATGTGAGATTTATAAAAGATGAAGAGGTGTTGGTTAAAGATGAAGATATGAAGATATAAAATTGGGATAAGGTAAGGCAGGTGATATCCAATCCAGTCTCCAAAATCGGGTGCTCAGGATCTTCTGCCCCAGAGCATGGCACAGTGGTCCATCAACATTGCCGTTATCGCCGAGCCATGTGTCTATAGGTTTCTTGGGGCTGCCTGGGAGACCGACTTGTTTGGCTTGGCGGCACTAGTACACGGTACCGCCTCCACTCCTCTTGTCATGGTTGCAAGGGAACGGGAGACATAACTGAGTACCAGCAATGGCTCGCTCAGCTGGCCGTCGTCATCGATGCCTGTCGCCCCCACCCTGTTCTTGTGCTCGGGGACTTCAACGCATGGTCAGAGAACTGGGGTTACCAGCGCACGAATTCTAGGGGCAGGGTATTGGGCCGAGGGATTTGGCCTAGTTGTCCTAAACCGTGGGGCCGTGACCACATTCGCCTCCGTTGCCTCTCTACCTCCGCCGCATAGTCGGGTCATATTTGTCGGAGAGAGCCGTCGTCCACCCAAGTAGGACCGGTCTCGGTCGCCGCGAAATGTTGTGCGGTGTTCCACAGGGTATGGTATTAGGGCCGCTCCTGTGGAACATCGGCTACGACTGAGTGCTTCGCGGTGCCTTCTTAGCTGGTGTCGCCGTCACGTGTTATGCGGACGACAAGCTTGTGACGGCATGCCGCAAGCCACGGTCGGAATTGGCCAAGTCATGGAGCGGAACCGGCGGTTGGGTTTGAAAGTGAGGCCTTGTTCTTTCGTGAGCCTCGGATTTATGCTACTTGAGGGATCCAGCCTCATAGTAGGAAGCACTCGCATCGGCATCGAGTTGGTTAAAGCAACGCGTGGATTAACGCGGCTGCTACCAAACATGAGGGGACCCGATGACTCCTGTAGGAGACTTTACTCGTGGGTTTTGCGGTCCGTGGCCCTTTATGGGCCGCAGTATAGGCGTAGGCCCTGAAGGTCAGCAACATCGCTCAGCAACAGCACAGCGAATGCTGGCTATCAGGATCATAAGGGAGTACCACACGATCTCCTTTGAGGTGGCGAGTCTCCTGGCCGGAACTCCACCGTGGGACCTGGATGCGAGAGCCCTTGCGGCTATGTGTCAGTGGCTCAAGGAGGCGCGGGAGTTAAGTCGGAGCCCTGAGACTCAAGAAGTCGAGGATCAGAAAACCCAACTCCACTACGCTGCTATTGCGGCGGTAAGACCCGTTATGGAGGATTGGCTCGAGAGGCATCACAGAACCTTCTCATACCAGTTGACGCAGGTGATCACCGGGAAAGGTTGGTTCGGGGATCACCTGTGTCTAATCCGCAAAGAGCCAACGCCTGAGTATCACCACTGCGATGGCAGGCAGAATGCCCGGCGTGGGATGAGCAGAGGCGTGAACTCGTGGCGCCCATCGAACTGAGAGTGCTCTCGGTTGGTACCATGAATGCGGTCATGGCACGGAGCGAGAGCGCTACAAGCCGTAGATGGCCCGGGGTCCGTCGGGGTAGCAGGGATTTCCTTCCTAGGGTACACCTGGTTACCAAGCTACTGGTACCCGAGACGGAGTGCGACATAACCACCGGTGGGTGGTATCCGAGGGGGTTTCCGTACAGAAAAAATAAATATCTCAAACATCGGGTATCGGTGCAAGGTCTGGTGAGTATGGCGGATGAGGGAGAGCTTCCAACCCCAGCTCTTGCAGCTTGGAGACTGTCTGTTGCGCAGTATGGGGTCGCGCGTTGTCGTGAAGGAGCAGGTGGGACAACCGTTTGACCAAAGCTGGTTGCAGATGTGACCACCAGACCTTGCACCTACCGACTATTACTTTTTCCAAAATTTAGACATCTTTTTAGTGGGTAAAAAATTCAATTCCCGAGAGGCAGTACAAAATGCCTTTGAAGAGTTTGTTGCCTCCCGTCCAGCCGATTTTTACAAGAAAGGCATCAATAAACTGCCAATGCGTTGACAAAGATGTGTCGATTGCATGGGTGATTACTTCGAATAATAGAAATAAAAAAGTTTGAAAAAGTAAGTACTTTCACTTATTGCATACAAAACGGCAATTTCATAGGTAAAGACCTATTATTTCATGTTTTCCCGTATCATTCTTAGTTTGTTTAATTATTATAATATATGTTGTAATTACATATTATAATTATATTATATGTGTCAATTTTTACATAATTTTTACCAACGTTAAGCAACGGTTTATAAAATTATAAAAGCTATTCCACAATCCTCAAGCAACGCAGCTCACTGAAATTACAACTCACTTTCGAACCATTGAAATTTATATTTCCACGTTTATTTCGCATTAACCACATCATAATAATATTTTTGTTATATCGCTCGGGGAAAAGAAAGCTCCGAAACATCGAGAGAGCAGCGCAAATCGCTTTAGCAGCTCTGAGACCGCCTAAAAAAACAACTTTTTCTTCTTATATCAAGTTAAGATAACAGAAACAGTAAAATACCGTAAAAATAAATACACTACGTTGGAATACATTTTCTGATAATAACTCATTTTTATTATATCTTACACGCTGTTTGCTGTATTTATTGTTCATCTCGGTAGCACTCCACCTGTATAAAATATAATGTACAGGGTGCAGTTAATAGGTCATATTTTCTCACCGATTGCTACCTACGCTAGTTTGCGCCTACGTTAAAAAGGATATTAATGTAAGTATTATTGTTCGGAAAAGAAATGTTTTATTTTACGGCAAGGGTTTCGGTAATTCATGTATGTTAGGCAGGTAGTTAGCAACACTTGGTTAAGTAATTATGTGACTGCTCTCGATAGCAGTGAATAAATAACACTGACATAAAAATCTGAAACCGGTTTGAATTTGCACTTTATTTTGTATATGTTATAAATTTTATAAGTAATTGCCAAAGATAATAAATCTCTGTCTCTGCTTGTAATTCTTATTTGATTATTTCTACGTGTAAACTAATATTAACATATTACACAATATCAATGAACAAAAGGTGAAAATATATAACAACAGATAGAAAGTAGTAGGCATGGGATCAAATCGCAATCAACTGTGATTAGTTATATGATTTCCATCTACAAAATCACTGCGACTAATTATTATTATTACGCTAGCGCCAGGCACGCGAAAGAAATAAATATATATAATAAATATAAATAAAAAGTCGGTTTCATTGATTTTCGATGGAATTGAGATTCGATGGCATCAATCTTTGTCTATAAGCAAATCCAAGCAGTGATTTATCACATGTGAAATAACAGTGAACAAACCAATCATTTTATCAAATGCATAAAAATAAAAAGTAGTATTAATTTCCATGTCTAGAAAGTAGTGATTGAGTGGGACGGGGAAATGATACCGCCGTTCATGACCACCTGCAAGTCAAGAGATACAAGTGCATAGCCACCCTTTGAAAGATTGAGATATATGACGGCCCTATTGGTCTAGTGGTTAGTGACCCAGACTGCTAAGCCGGAGGTCGTGTTCGACTCCCACCCAGGACAAATATTGTGTGATGAACACGGTTATTTGTTCTGTGTCTGGGTGTAATTTGTCTATAATATGAGTATGTCTGTATTTAAAAATATATACATAAGTATGTTTCCCAGCAGTCTGGTTCCCATAGAACCGGCTCTGCCTAGTTTAGGATCAGACGGCCGTGTGTGGGACGAGTGAGGTATATTATTATTATTATATTATCTAGACAAGTACCAAAACACAGGGACTTACAACTTTCATTCGTTACCATATGCTTTCTGCAAATTTTTCTGTATTAGTGTTTTGTTTATACTCGTAAGTAAGGCATATGTATCATAATATGTTTTAATTTGTAGACAAGAAAATTTAATCTAACAAAAACCTTGAAGTAAAGTAGTGTATGACAGTAAAATTGAGAATGAATGCCTTGGTTTTAATTACAGAAATCATTTTATATTGTCGAATATGCCGACTAGGACATACTTACTACGATAAAAACCTGACTGGTACAACGATGTTCACCCTCCGTCGTCGTCTCTTAACCCACCCGCATATTTGAGATGTTTATATTCCGCCTTGTATATATGTCACAACACTGTGTTCTTATTCCGTAAGTAAACTTGAATGTCTCTATTTTGGTGTTGTCCCGACTATTCAGACAGTTGTTCATAGAGTCACATCTGCAGTTTGTATTTTATTTATTTAACTGTCTGCACGAATGTCGCTCTCGCAACAAAAATGATGGTCTTAAATATGATACGAATATTTCAAGAATGAAAATAATTTTGCATACTTAGTGAAGAGTTCAGATATTCCAATGACAGTCAACTTATATTTTATAATATGATAATCCTAGGGCAGAGCACTGATATATAAAGTACAGATATGTACTTTATCTAGTTCAAACACAGATTTTTATGTACTTATTTACACAATAAAATAATTGGCGATTCTATTTTTATGTGAAGGTTTGTAACTAATATTTTGGTAGCAAAAAAATTATTATCATTAAAACAATGTTAATTATGCTATTTGTATGATTAAAACATACATAATAATGTACATTGTTAACACAAGAATATAATCATTGACAGGTTTCAGAAATAACTTTAAAAGTTTTATTGGAAATCTCATTTTGAAGGCATAAGATTGGTTTTCGCTTGTAATGTGTAGGAAAAGTTTTGGGATATGCAACCGTCCGTGTGATCGCTTGGAAGGGGCAAGTGCTTCTGACAGTGGGTCGATTAGCGTACAGGACATGGGTTCAAAGACTGGTGATAAGTTAGCGAGGTATCCTGAATTATGTTCACAGTGATCCTGAAAACCTGCATCTACTCTCTAATGCTATCTTGTATATATCTCATACTTATATATATGTATATAATAAATCAAACGTGTATTGGTTAGTTAATAGTCAAAATATTTTAAATAGCTAGTGCCACTTTGTCTTCCATTAATTGAAGTTATATACATAAATAATAATGTATTTATATACAATTATAGGTTCTTTATACAGACAGCTTCTTGCTATCCTTAAAAACCACAAATACAAAACCACCAAAGTGCTTACCATTTTCCTTACTAACTAATTTTATAATTGCATAAATTAGCAGCAATAATAATTTTTAACTTGTAGTTAATTGGAGACTAAAATCTACGGAATATTTTTCACGGTAATTTGTTTGCACAATTATTTAAATAAGACTGTCTAAGGCCGAGTCTCCAACTTAGTACGTCGGCATTGTATACTCGTAATGACACCTATAGAACAACAATTGATTTCGCACCGGAGGTTATGCCCTCCTGTCGACGTTTACTCCTAATATTATACATAATTAAAAGTCATCTTGGGTGCACCATACTTACAAACATTGGCAATAAATAAAAAAAATTAATATAGGCCGATGTCAGGAAATTAATTATGTAAAATTGAATCAGTAGCCTTCGTACATAAATACCTATTTGTAATGTGCATGTAAATCAACTATTCTTAAAATATGTTGCTCGCTCGCTTATACATTTAGGCCCCTAATCTATATACATAGAACTGAGCTTGATTAAAAACCAACAATTTAAATTTACCTTTGCATAAATATGTAAATTTGGGTATTGAGGTTGATTTTGTACTCAAATCACACAAACATTTCACATAGCTTTGCTTTAAGCCACATACTACATACAAAACAGAGTTCCAAAAGGAAATGCAAATTTCATTTACAAACTAAGTTCGTATTAAACACCGTAACGCAAACACGGAAAGATATTTTAATTATCTAATTACCAGCACACGTTCGCAATAACCTCATTTTATGTAATTGCAACGTGTTGCCATCAAACTATCTACCTGTTGAGCAAATAATCATAAAACGCGCATTTTACGGACGCTATGTCGCGCGTCACGGCGTTTCGTCGCAGTTTTACGCGCAACGTAACTGCGCGCCATCGGGAGAACGTAATTAAAGCTACTGTCGAGCGTAAACTGTTGCAACTCTTCAATTGCGTCTTACTTTGTTACTTACTGAATAGATCATTTTTGTTGCCATTTGTGAGGCACAAAAATTTAGCCATAAAGAGTCGTTTTGTAACATAATTGAATAAGTGGATCTGGGAAGTGCATTCGGGATAAAGTACTACAGGTGTTATTATAACTTATTATAGGCTGATCACAACCACTTGCCGCCTGGAGAGTCATGATTTTATTGTCAATCATGTAAATATCTGAAAGAAGTAATGAGATATGGTTAAAGAAAGTCAGGTATGGTAAGGTGTTCTCGCGTTGGTAAAACACTACCCACTTAATGCCGAAGTTACTCATTTTCCTTGTCATCTTAAATCATTCGTCAATAATTCTTAGCAAATCAATATGCTTCATCAATTTCCTCGAGCAAATATTGATGTTACACACGTTTTCTCTTCGTTATGATTCTGCTTTCACTTTGATTTGCGTCTGCTCTTTTATTTGCACGAGTTCCCTTAACGATCCATAAAATATATAAACATGTTCTTGTTTTCTACCTGTCGTTTTAATTTTTTTGTCAAGCTTCCAAATACTTCTACATATCTATTTTTAACAAAACATTTATGAAAAAAGAAGGTAAGAAAAATTATAGAATTGACTGAGGTTAATTCAGCACGACTTGTTTACTTCAGTTATTTTCATAGCATAATGTCGTACGGTATGTTACTGTGGTGTGTGTGACTACTGCCGACATTCAAACTATTTTTGTGCTACAAAAGAGAGCAATTTATAATTTAGGCAATTGTTGTTCATTGTGTTAGAAATTTAAAAAAATAAACAGTGGCAAGTCAATTTAATGTATATATATTCGTATATGTTCATAAAGACAGCGTACTCCTCCCTCGAACGCTGGCAACGCGCTTATGACTCCTGAGTTTCAGGCGTTCATGGGCGGCGGTAGACGCTTTCCATTAGGTGACCCGTCTGCTCGTTTGCCCCCTATTCCATAAAAAAAGAAGCTTTTCGTAAAGAAGTGATGTTGTACCTGCCTTTGGGCTCCGAAAGATAATCAAGTCATTTCGAGGCCAATGTGTCCGATTTTATAAAAAAATCCTAAATAATAAACAAGACTTAAGTCTAAAACAAACTCAAATATTATTATTACTATAAATTATGTAAAAGAGCCAACTACTCAATTGTGGGTTACATAGAAGACAATGCTTAGGAGTAATTTAGCGCAGGCTATTATAATTTTTTTATGTTTATTTACGGAGCTTAGCCTTGATTATGACTATGTCGCTCCATCATAGCCTTTTTTTATTTTAAAATGAACTTAAATATAAAAAGTACAAAGTATAAAAAAATGTAGCAGTGTAGGGTAGTGTTTCTTTTTTCTTTATTTTTCTGTTTTTTTTAAGTTTTACTTTACTTTCATTTCTATTCGTCCACCACCGAGGCAGTCAGAATATATAATTATTATACATATCTATCTGTTAATTAAAAAAGAGGGGCCGTGAGGTTGTTTGCCCTTTCTTCTCATAAGGCTCAACATCTTAGTAACGGCACAGGCATAAAACAGATTTTTTATAGATACTTTACTATATTTATTTTGCCGAATATTTGACAAAACGGAAATTGTTGCTATTGTGTTGATCTAACTCTAGAGTCTACTACATAAAAGAATATTTTAAACAATTTTAATTTTTTACATATGAAATAAAGATATTTTGAGTTTAAGTTTGATTACCGCGACAAGTGGATGTAAAACATTGCACTCGTTGATTTATCACGTATACTTCACAAATGTTAGACGCAATAATTTTTAATCGATTTATCAACAATTCTGTTTATGTAACGTTCTTTCTCATTCGTCTATTTAATTGGACATACTTCACTTTCTTAATGACTTCTAATAGCAATACTAATAGCTATTTATTGATCGAACATATATCAAACCAGGTGTAACCTATACTAATACTTGTAAACTCTTTTCTGCCACCCAATAACCAAGTTGCATAAAGCATATCGGTTAGAGGCCCTAGAGAGTTTTGAGCACAGGTATGCTCGAACCTGTCATGTTCCAGCTATCCATCAAGCTTACAGTCCCTAAATTGTGCGTATAAGCAATATTCCTACTTTTCCTAGTAATATACTCCCAATTTTCTCTAATCAATTCTTAAAGTGACCCAATGATGACAATGAGCTATCACGTACATGTGACTAATATTATAGTCTTAGCTTAGGGGGGTTTAAAAGCGGTTAAAAGCACTTACATGGTAAAAGTCAGTATTTAACTTCTTAGCGAACAAATTCTTAGAAGGCTGACAACGCGCTTATGACTCTTGAGTTGCAGGCACATGACCTGACTATTCATATGCTATATCATAACAAAAGGCTGATGTTGGTTAATATAATGCAAGCAGAAATTTTTATAAAATCATTTTCGATTGGCGAAATAAGTATTTTTGTACTTACTTATTACAAGTGCCTTTTATTCATAATATTGTAATATTTTACAGCACTTAGTCATTGAAATGCTGTAAAAAAATTATGAGGCAGGCTATTCAGGGCTCCTTTATTACTCGACGCTATTGCACCATTACATCGTAGGAATCTATTAACTACACCCTTGACATATCGGTTGTATTGCATGGACATTTGTCAAATACAAGTGTCGTAAACCCTCATATATCTTGGATACATTGTATTATAATTAAAGGCAGACAAGTATTATGTTCGTTGATAAATGTTGAACATTGTGTTACACGGATTTAGTTAGTTGCTCTCGTGTTTTGCGATATCTATACGATAATAAATCTTCGTGTGTTTCTAATTTTACTGTATTTGTAAACATTGTACTCTGGAAAGAAACTAAAAATCCTTACTAGGTAGAAATTGTTATTTTGTTGCTTTTTTGTCGGTGTCATGCTATCTTGCTGTAAATAAATGTTCACAGTGTTGTGAATGCATTGTAACGACATAAAATGTTTTAGTTTTGTCTTCCTGCTTATGTTATTTCTTTTAAGATCTTAAATTTACGCACACAGGATGTCCTACATACACACATATACATATCATAATACAAGAGAATGATTTTTATCTGAAATGTCACACATTACATTACATGGTATAAAATTGACTAGGGAACAGTAGCTTTTTTTTTTTATTAAAAGTTGTCTGACTTATTCTGTCCTCTGACAACCTGTTTCAAAAATTTCATTATAATTCATTGACTAGCTCAGGCATTAAAGCAAAAAAAACTGATAAGTGCGAATCTGAAACTCGCTCCTAAACAAACCAACTGTAGGCAGTTTTATACCTTTTTAATCTCGAAGATTTACTCGCTTTTGCACAAAGACTAAATTACCTGTAGCCTTTTAAAAATACTGTCCTATACTTCGTTGTCTACTTATTTCGCAATAAAATAAAGTAGTACTAAAAAAGTTGGGAAACTGACTGCGCCCTCTATCGGTGCATGGAAGAATATTTTTTTAAATTAGCAAATTAATTTGAACAACCGGCACAATACTTTAAAAAACAATTATTGTCAAAGATAATACAAACAAAATAATGGACAAACTGTTTTCATGTCATTTCAAATGCTTATCGAATCCTCGGTTAGCAAATGAAACTTTTTTATTAAAATTAACCATTTAGAGAACGTTAAGAATAATGTATTACTCTACGTTGACTGAGTTGCAGTGCGACTTCACCTCATTATTGCATTTACTAGAATCCGTATGTATCCCTGATCCCTTATACAATCATTTAGACGCGTGTCAATAACTTAATTCCCATTAACTTAAAATACACTTATTGTACTTACATATTTCTCCATTGTCCCAATATCATAAAATGGCCTGTACCATTTACCTTTTCTCGGTCATGTATAACGAGAGCTTGGGTATTTTAGAAGCTGGTAAGTTAAGTGACCTTACTAATGCAGAGTAAATTGGAGAAATCCATAACGTGGAATTGAATGTGCAATTAATGTATAATAAGGTCTGGACGCCAAAATATATTTCCAACCAATTATTTAATGTACTAGTTTCCACTTGCTTCAGTTAGGAAACCAGTCAAATGCAGTAATGTTTCAAAGCAGGAGTACGTATCCATTCAATAAGCTAAGATTTCTAAGTAAAGTACTATGTTATTCAAGACAAGCCGGCGTTTGCTCAGACTTGAATTTAGACATTGTTTGTTCCACTTGATTTAAGTAGCACGGTAACGACGGACTAAATTCTGATTTTTTTTCTATTCAAATCTATACAATAATAACTTTAAGTAACGGTGCAATAGCGAATCAATTATTTTGTAATAGTAGTACGCGTTCTTCAATTACGATTATAGGTTAAAAACACGATTTAATAGCAAAGCTAAGTTTAAATATGCACTTTAAATAAAAAGAATTTGTGTAGCAATATAAAGTCTACTGGTCCATTAAAATTTATATATTTTTTTAAATATGTTTAAATAGGAATTAAGATCTAAATTTAAAATAAAAATTAAAAAGTGTGTGCTTAACTACTTTTCAATTTCGTGTTGTTGCATTATAAGCATTTTTTGTGTTATGTGGAAACGTCTACAGACTCTGTGTAAAGTATTCGCCATCTATCTTTTAAACATACACACTTATACCCTTTTTCCGTTGTAAGATGTTACCTCACTACTTGACCATGTTTTGTCTATACCCCACATACAATATACACTAACCCTACAAGACGTTTGTATTTATTAACGTTTCGTATAAATTGAGATATAAAATCATATTTACTCAATACATAAGTAGGTATTAAGTAAGTAATGGAATATACCTAGTTATATACACTTGGCGCCTCTATTTTGTTGATTCATACATATTCCCCTAATGAATGACTTAAATTTAATTAAACAGAACAAAGCTTCATTTTGATCTCGAAAATATGAAAAACACTTAAAAGATGACGTAGCACAAACAAAGACCTCTACGCCGTAGCATTGTCAGGTTGAATAAAATTCAGTACACCGGCCAAATTGAAATAATAACAAGTATAGTTGTAAACGGCTTGTCTACGTTGTCGTGAATTAGGCGCATTAAGCGACCAGCCACGTAATACACTGTGACAATGCGTTTATCCATGATTATGCACCACACCGCTATTTTACATCTACCAATATTCAACCTTAACAGGATAAATTTAATGTTGAATTTGAAATATTAGCATGTAGTACTTAAGCTTTCTTGGTTGTGTTACAGCTGTGACTATTTGTAGCAAGAGATAACAGCACACGAGTCGGTAGTGGGACCTGTTGATGATAAGCGCCGTCGTCGATAAGGCCGTCTGCTGATGGACGGGCCCAACCAGAATTTCGGCGAATGCATATTTCATGAGTTGATTAAATAGTTCACGCTTTGAATTTCCCCGAACCTATATACATATGTACGACTTATACATATGTAAAATCGGCTACTGCAATACGACGCGACGGCCTGGGGTGTATTCAGCATGCCACATGTTTTTCGTTGACAAAATGTCTCTTGGAAATGTAATACATGGTGTTCTAATTTGTGTAGTGTCAGTTTGTATGTTCCTCGGACTTTTGAAGGAGCTTCAATTTAGAATTAGCGGTAGTACCTTGCTAACATTAGTTTGTAGCTAAGCTATGCACCAACTTTAATTTAGCTTAAACCTGTTTTGGTATTGGTGGAAAGAAAATTATTTACTATCACATACTAGCGATCCGCCCAGGCTTTGCACGGGTGCAATTTAGATTCTTAAGTGGTATGACTGTAATATGTACGTATTTTACATATCAACCTTCCTTTTGACTTACTCTCTCTATTGATGAAATTAAAATTCATTGTGGTAAATCCGTAGTTTGAAAGATCTAAGCGTACAAGAGCGTGAAGCGACTTCATTCTATGTAAAGTTTTATGTTTGATTATAGTTCAGATACAGGCTTAACAGTAACATAATTATAGTCTTCAAGTACAGCAGAATAAAACCGCGATCAGAAACGGCTTGCAAAAACCACGGTAGAGCATTTCAATTTCAATTCCAGAATATTCTCAGTCAATAAAACAGTTATTCATATAACATAACGTCATGGCTAAGCATAAAATATTGAAAGTACTCCAAAAGCCGCTACTAAAAAGCTTACAATTGTCTCAACAGTAACAAGCAATATGTCAGCAAAACAAACGGGCTAATTTCTGAAAACTCGATATCTCAACAACTGCCGTTAGTAGTAATCAATAAATCACTACGCTACTTTTTTCGAAACGAATGTTAAACCAATAAACATTCATCTCCAATACATAGTTGACTAAACGGCGTTTCTAAAAAAAGAAATACGGTCTCACTTGAGCGACCGATGGCTACCCAGTTTAGACCCTACTGCAGGTCCCAATAGCGGCACTGAAGTGAGTTTAAAATGAGTATTGTATATAAGGAGAAAGAAAGAACGTGCTACAGTGTAGCGGTGTGTTAGAAACTTCTGTCGTAAGGAGTTACCAATACGGGTTTGTTCGCAGTTTGGATTATTGAAACTTTGTGAAGCAATAGCGCTTTGGAACTTAATATAGCATCTACCAACTACTTAAATTTATTGTGTGAGCGTTTACGACTGAAAACATGTATGCCCTATTTCTACATAGCAATGAAGTTTACGTAATCAAAATATTGGAAGTAAATATTTGTTCAATTAATAAATTAAGGCTTTAAACAAAATATGTTATAATGTTTTTTTGTAGACTTATAGTGATCCTGATATATATTGAAATCCGAGCTCTAAATCCGAACTAGTATAAAAAGGTTTCCATTAACAAAGCACTGATCTAACAATAACATATTATTCTACTCAAATATTCATTTATAATTTTTAAATATCAAGAAGCATTTTAATAAGAAAATGCATGTAATAATAATTATATTGTTAATAAGGTACAGAAGTAAGTGTTGATTGTTCTCTTCTTTATTCACGAATTTCTATTTTAATAATAGATATTTAGTAAGAAAAGTAGTTAATTTCGTAGTAATCTTCTTGTTATAGTGACAACATGTAGTGACTCGCGGTAAGGTAGGAAACTTCACTAAAATCTATTCTTCTGAGATTGAATAGCAGCCCCTAATAAACATCGTTTAAGTTATCCCGGGTAAAGTAGTAATGATGCATGTCCTCATAAGCTGTCTATTTGTGCTGTATTGTATACAGCAAAACACCCTTGCTTCATCAAGAATCTTTTTAATAAGTGTCTAATCAATACAATCAATTAAGTCTAACATTTTTCAATGTAGTGAAACATTGTTTTACAAGGACTTGGAACAAAGTTGCTTTATGTCATGACTATTAGCCACCGTGAAACTAAATTGTTTGCGATTACGGAGGTTTTATCGGCACCGCCTCTTTCCTTAGAAATAATTTATCAGTCCAATGTCTAAGTCACAAAAACTCCACTTACTATTTGGGGTTATCTAGGGTATAAATTAAAGCAACTTTCAGTCTTCTTTAGTAACAAAAATCTATTAATATATATTTTACTAATGAAATAAGCTTATTAAAACCATATCTACTTGTGTATCTTATAAGTATCTTAAGCAAAGTTTCGTCCTAATTTCTAATTCAAAAGTTTTGTTTAACTTAGTTCTTTGAGATTATATATTATCTCGATGAGTAATGGTTTAGTGTAAAAATAACAAAAAACTTTTATAACGATATAATGTTTTATGAAAACTTTTTAGACTTCTAATAAGTATAGCTACAATCGAGTGGTGTCTTTTGAGATAAAAATTATGATTTGCTATACTAAATGTAAACTGATCTAGTATTTAAAAGTCATGTAAGAAATAAGGATGTGCAGAATACTAAATTACTGACGATAAATTACTATAGCTATGAATATGCTGCAAAAGTAGTAACACGGGTTTCGACAACGTTTTCGAATACTAAGAATTATATATGTTATAAAAAGCTATCCTGTTTCGTAGTACGCTGGCTCCGGATAAAAATGTAATTTACTATCTTGCTAGGTAGTCAGTCAACCAGTAACTAATCCAATCAGACTAGGCTTTTATTGTTTATTGTGAAAAGAACGAAAAATTGGAAAAGATTTGCCGAATAAAATAGAAAATTGGAAGTGCAACAAATAGGAAATTTAAACAAACATCCGTTCGGTCAGTTATTTAACCATCACATTAATATTGCAGTGCCCTGAGAACAAATAGTAGAAGTTCAGTCGTCACTGAGCCGCGTGTGCAATAGGTAAGCAATGAATAAACGGGCGGGTCGAGTGCGACCGATAAAAATGATATATGATATACGAGTATGTACGCCGATGTGAACGCAGCTAGTATTACTTTATTTGTTACTTGAGCCCCGCACGCTTTAAAAACGAAATTTATTACTATACCAAAGAAAGTAACTCAAATTATCGGATTGTTTTTGTCCTCGTTTTTGTAAGTTTTAGGATACACTAAAGTAAAGAGAATAACATCATATTTTCATTCTTAGTGTTCTAGTTTATTTACGAGATTGGCTATTAAAAAACACACACACACATTACGTCAGTAAATAATAAATTTATTGTTAATTCAAATCAGTTAATTTTATATTTTGTATATCAATTACAAATACCTCTTTCTACGAGCCACATTGTCTGATACTTTTATGTTCAAAAATGTTCGACGTGATAGAATGATATTCAATTTGTTTTATGCTGGAACTCCCATCAGATATAATCGAAAAAAGCGGGCAGTTTGGTAAGCGGCGTTAGCCTAGTGGTTAAGGCATTGGATTTGCGATCAAGAGGTCGTGGGTTCGAACCCTGACCAGTACACTACCGACGTGAACTTATTCCTAATACAAGCAAGTTAGCTTAGCTGGAGGGGTTAATTCCCGCATCCCCCATCCCGCATTCCCGATGCGATAAAATAAATATTAATAAAAAATATATGATAAATCTCTTCTAATCGTTTCATTACTGCTGAGGATCGTGATTCCTTTTCATCCTGTCAACCATCTGTCTCCATCGGTTACGACCAGTCGCTAGGTGAAGTGCGACATTTATTGATATCTCCAGCTGTTTAGAAATATGGTGTGACCATTTTTTTTTTTATGTTAGAGGGGGCAGACGAGCAGACGGGTCACCTGATGGTAAGTGACTATCGCCGCCCATGAACGTCTGAAACTCAGGAGTCACAAACGCGTTGCCGGCCTTTTAATAATAATAATAATAATAATAAAAATGTTTATTTCATCTCCACAAATTACATTTTGTTTTATATTTAACAGTTGACAGGAAAACTGTCAAGAAATTTGCAATTTGTGGGAGATCTGGAGTCTAAACTAAGCCGAGGCCTGTACTATAGATCTCCAGGCCCCCCATTACATAACACTTAGCAGATTTGTCAACATGTCAAAAGCGTACTAGAGTGTGTGAATGAGTAAACAGTAAAAAGATTTTGCATTAAAAATATATATACGAATGGTTGCGCTGTGAGGGCGTGTGTGTGTGTGTGTGTGTGTGTGTGTATGGGCGTCTGGTGTGTGGTGGTGTGTGGTGTTTTAGGAAGGAGTACGCTCTTTTCTTGAAGGTTTGAAGGGTCTTCTGGGTCTCTAGCCTCTGTATGTTCCCCTTCTAATATTTTAGGCACTATGAATCGCTTTAGGTTGTCATCACTTCGGCATTAATAAATACATCTCATCATCATGTCAGCCGAAAAAGTGGTTGGTGGAAAACACATTTACAAATAAATTTGTAAATTTAGGCCTACCAAAGATATGGAAGAAATTTTTCTTTTTAAACATAATTTATGTTTAGCCGTTTATAAACAGTTTTTAATAGTCATAGTTACTAAAACACAAATCTAAAAAAAACATTCAAATAAAATACTTAACAAAGTTGTTTTTGTAACATAAACCTGATATCATGAACATAACTAATATACATAATACAAACATACCCGCGCGGTCTTAAATCTCGTACAAAATATTTATACCATGCGGATTATACTCCAGCATATTTACATAATGTCAAAAAGATTCCACATTATTACAAATCTACAACCGTCACCCCAACTTCTAACTTTCAAAGAAAATTAATTTGAATATTACATACAGATATACCTCGACTTACACTATTTGTGTATGTGTGTGTGTTTTTTGAAATTGTATTCGTGTGCATTTTGATAAAGTCCTTAAAAATGTTATCACAAGAATCATGTACAACTGCAACATTGCATGTGAATAATACAATTAACATTATGTTAAATTTCTGACTGATATTACAAATGCAAATGTTTCTTTTTTGTTTATGCTTTCACGCGTAACTACTCAATCCATCAACATAAAATTATCCTTACATATTCTCAACGGTATAGAAAAAACAAATAGGATAACTATTTTTTTTAAATATGTTTCTGAGGCAAAGACAAATCACTTTCACGTCACATTTCATTTGTCACATAATAACAGAAAGCTAATAATATAATGGTACTAACGCTCTCAAAATTCAGCGCCAGGTCAATCCTCAAATTATCGTTTTTCAAATTATACTATCACGAATATACATAAGTTCATATGCAAACCGAAACTTTTTTATACTAAGGATTTAGGATCTTGTTCTACCGACTTCTTTAACAAAATCGGAAGCTTTTATCAATCGAGAAACTTTAAGTATTTATGACTACCATAGAATAGTAAAACAAGAAGTTATGTAAGAACAAAAGCTGCATCAGAATATTTGATCATGAATAACGTTAGGCGATGCCAAGAACTAAAACAATAACAATTGAAACTTGGTTTATTCTTTACTGCACATGTCAAAAAATGGATCTTGAACAAAACTTTATAGAATAAGATTTTGAAACTTAAATATGTATATAATAATAAACAAAATATGTAATGTCGGAATATATGCCATTTATTAAAAGTTACTTTAAGCTTGAACCATTGTACTGGTACCACAAAGAGTGAGTTCGCAAGATCACAAAACTTGAAACACGTCGTTCACATGTTGGTAAAAAAATGCGTGTGATATCGAGCGTTTTCTTTTCTGGTATGGCCGTTCTGAGTTTATTTGGTAAGGTAAATTTGACTCGTATCGTGGGAGCGTCATACTTTTGCGCATATAAACCAGCTCAGCGCATATAAGTGAAACTATGGCCTTTTATAAACCGCTTTAAAATTGCCCATTACTATTGCACTGCACGTGTAGATAAGATAAAGATAAATTGTCATTATCGTACACCATAATGAATAATACAATAGTTTTTACAATCTCGCATTTAAAAAGCGACTTGATTAATTGCATACATATATGTACATATGTACCTAAAGAAAGAAAGGAAATAAAAAATATCTTCCAAGCAACCTCACGATGAATAGGTAAGTACTAAATACGAATACACTCCACTGTGAATCAAACTCTAACTTAAATATCTATATTTCATAAAATACTTTTTTTTTTAAATCATCTCTTGTGCAAACTCTAAAGTCATAGATCAACACACAATAGCATAAATATCTGTTTTGTCAAATATTTAGCAAAAAATACATACGTATCGAAAATCTCTTATATGCCTGTGCCGATCTACAACCGCTCATTTCCAAGGGGTTGACTCTTTTTCACTCATGGCCACTCTTTTTTAATCTCTATCTCTTTTAATGAACTGATAATAATGGCATCATTAAATATACACAACATTGTTTTGATGTGTGCCAGTATGTAAGTTTTAAGGATTAAAGGGTAAAAAGGCAATGAAGAGGAAACAAGAAATAAAAAAGATGGAATAAAAAAGAAAGTGAAGTAGAACATAAAAAATGGAAAATTATATAAAAGACACACTAGCCCACATAACATTTGCACTACGAAATAGCCTGGGCTAATCCACAATGGAGTAATAGGCTTTCTGACACAGTTTACATTTTATTGTGGATTTAAATTTGCTTATACTAAAGTCTTGTCTTGTCTTGTCGTGTTTGTCTTTAAAGAGAAGGAAAACTTGAAACAAACTCTATATCAACCCGTCTGGCCAGCGTGGTATAGTAGGCCAAAACCTCCTTTCTAAGGATATGCCTATGTCCATCAGTGAACTGTTATAGGCTGTTGATGATTATGATGAAAGTCTTGTATACCATTTGGAATTTTATTATAGAATCGGACACATTGATCTCGAAAGTTTAGCTCGACATCCTTTTTCACTGGCTTGACGTTTGGCGTGGTGAACCGTATACACTTAGTTTTTTTTTTCATTCAAGAGCAAATTGTTAAACTAATGAACCACTTTAGAAATGGCGCTGTTTACATCTGTGAAATGTAATCATCTACAAACAACACAATCTAATGATTATTACTGACAAGGTGAGGTAAGTCGTTAATATATACTAACAACAAAAATGGGCCGAGAATAGAACCTTGTGGAACGCCCATTTCTACCACAGAACCCAAGGATCGTTTACCGTTAATATCAACCCTCTGAATCCAATTAGTTATATATGAAGCAAGAAGTGCCAGTGCTTTAGTTTTGATATCATAGTGCTGTAATTTCCTGATCAGCGTTTCATGAACAACACAATGAAAAGCTTTAGATGAATTGCAAAAAATACCTAGAGAATCGTGGGCATCCTCCCAGGTATCAAATATATTTTTTATAAGCTCGACACTAGCATCAGTGGTGGAATGGTACTAAAATAGGCCTAAAGTTAGTTGAGTCAGAAGCACTACCAGATTTGAATAAGGGAATAATTTTACTAGATCATAAGATCAGGAAATACACCACTATATACAGGAAATATAATTGTCTTAATAACTAATATAGAATTTTCTCATAGGTCCGATGTTTTTTTAACATTAATAGTGTTAAAGACTTTACCTTCATCATTTGAAGGGGAGAAACATATTGGAACTTAAATTCACTATCAATCCTACCAACATTATCTTTTAAAATTGATTCTGCAAGGCATGGTGAGGAGTTCAAAGATTTAATAGTTGATACAGGAATATTGGTAAAAAAGTTCTCAAAAGCGGCAGCAACCTCAGCATTTGATGTGATAAATTAATTGTTTACATTCAGATTAAATTCATTATCGCTGTATTGGTACTTTTAATATTTGAACTTATAAAACGGGACTTAGCCAATTTACAAAGTTTCCCAAACAGCTTCGAATATTCTTTAACATAATTATGAAACTGTTCAGTTCTAAAAAGATAGCATGGTGTGAGTAAACTGAAAGGGTAATGTTGTCATCGTCCAAACATTAAAACCGTATAATAACCAGAATTTCTCAGTGTAATCGTTTATTTTTTGCCTAATGACCGTCTCTACCAGGGCCCACTTCCTGTAGATATAGCCTCGGAAAGGTTAACCGGTACCTACATTAAGGTGAATAGTTATGGAAATACTGTATGTGTGATTTGAAAAATGTTTTTGTTGCTACTCGTTACGTAAGGAAAATTTGTAGTGCATTTTTTATATTTCATTAGATCGTAGTTTAGACGGAATAATTATTTAAAAGAAAATTTAAGGAAAAAATGCTTAGCTTAAAGCTTACGACCCTCACGCTTAGTCATTAAGGTTTAGAACAATGGTAATATGACTACATTGCAGTCATAAATACGTCGTACTCAGGGAGGCGAATTAGTGTAAATGTATAGAGCGTCACTTTGTCTTTATCTAGTCTCCGTTATATGTGTATATAATATATATATACATTATGTAATATACATACATTACACATGTAAATAGCGAATAATGCCCTTATATGAAATTTGGCTTTGTAAGGAAAAAATATTGCATAGGTATGATAAGATA
The DNA here is from genome assembly GCA_902825455.1 of Arctia plantaginis. Classification (NCBI taxonomy): domain Eukaryota; kingdom Metazoa; phylum Arthropoda; class Insecta; order Lepidoptera; family Erebidae; genus Arctia; species Arctia plantaginis. The sequence continues at coordinate 850,219 of CADEBD010000312.1, read as the reverse complement.
GGTGGCTACATAATCAACTGTAATAAGAGAAGTATGTTACAATTGATTTATTTCAAATCTTAGTCAACATACTGGGCATCTGTGTAAAGATTCAAACCCTAAAAATATACATATATAATATACGTAAGAAATAGTATTTACCATTATTGTCAGCAATTACTAAAAGCAGCCAGATAAAATAGTAATATAATGGTCTTACATAAACCCGTTATTGTGGTCAATGTGTCAGGTACTACTGAGAGTGTGCAATCGGTAGCAAAGATCATCATCATCATCATCATCAACAGCCTATACTAGTCCACTGCTGGACATAGGCCTCTCCTTAGAAAGGAGGTTTTGGGATACTATACCACGCTGGCCAGACAGGTTGGTAGCAAAGATCACTAAAGAGTAATACAATAAAATTATTGTTTTACTCTTTAGTGATCTTTGCTACCACATACATATGTATATATTATGCTATATAAATATGTATATATTATGTTGAAAAATAAAAATGGTGGATGCATTTATAGTGAACATATTTTGTGGTAAGTTACATTGCCTGTAGCATTGCGACGTAATTGCAAATATTTAACATATAGACTATTTTTACCTAGCCATATTTATATTATTGCAGGAAATAGTTTGTGAAATGTGTGTAGATTAATTGGGTCATTTATTAAAGAGCATCGAAAGAAGACTGAATTACACCAGTACATGGTTTTACGGTGTAATGAAATGAACGATGACTGAAAAGGGTATTTACTGCATTTCTTTAGTTTTTATTTTCCATTTCTTTTCATTGGACGACTGGTATTGATGTTTAAAGAGTAGTTAACTGTATAGGCACTAAATCAATCATTTGAGTTTTATGTTTAACATAGCTTGATTTTTTTAAGTCTCGCGATCAAACGATAATCCTATTTATCCCTTAAATTTCTTTCCACACAAAGTTATATTGTATATGTATTACAAAGTTATACGTATCGTTGCGGTTGCAATTTAATCGCAATTTGGACGATAGTGGAAGTGTGTCAGAATCAAACCGACTAAAATCACCAATTAACTTCAGAGTTTTTTAGTTTTTATAACAAGGGCCTCATAGCCATTAATATCAGTGTTTAATTCTTGTCCTACATGTTTACTTAGTTTTAATAATACAATATTTAATTAAGTCCCCCAATATTCCTGTGTGATATGTGTGTTATTCCCCATATTTGTCATACGAGAGCAAGCTGTGCCAACCATGTTTATAGCTGTAAAGTCGTTTTTAATCTATACCAGAATTTAAGATTATTTGTTTAATTATTCGTTGGTTTAAAAGCGCAAATCTCTGGTACGCGTCTATTATTTTCTTTTTTATTAGATAGTTTAGAACGTCATCTGCTATCATCCCTTAGGCTAGTATACAATAAATAACAGAACGATCTGGTATATGGTTAGAAAAGGCTTTGTTTGTTGGATAAAAAAAAATGGACATACCAACTAATACGATTTGAGTTTTTTTATGGCATAGGGGGTAAACAAGCAGACGGGCCACCTGGTGATAAGTGGCTACCGCCGCCCATAAACACCTGCAGCTCAAGAGTCAGCATTTCAAGAGCCGACTTACATTTATTTTCATTTAATTCAATTTCAAAAAAACAAATTGAAAACAAACAAAATACGAATTACAACAAAAAATTAAATGGTCTCATCACTTTCAAATGTGTGATGAGCAGCATCAATTACAAGCAAATTTGTCATCTAAATAATCTGTAACCAGTAAGCATTTTCACATAGTTTTTGTTTAACTAAGAACTTAAATTTGTTAATACATACCTAATTCATTAACTTTGCTTGGCATTTTATTGTAGAATCGCATACCCTGACATCGAAAAGACTTGCTTACTTTCTATCGTTGGCAACACGAGTTTATCTTTATTTCTAGTGTTTATATTGTGAATGTCGCTAAACTTTGTGAATAAATGAATATTTTTCTTAACATACACAAAATTTTTATATATATTTTGAAATGCGACTGTGTTAATACTAATTTCTTTAAACTTATCCCTTAGTGACTACCTATAACTGAGATTATAAATTGCACGAATAGCTCTCTTTTACAACACAAAGATACTCTTAATTTCAGCAGCATTTGCCCGCAATAAAATACCGTATGACTTTACACTCTGAAAATAGCTAAAATACACCAGTCTAGCTGTTTCTACATCGGTTAATTGACGAATTTTATATAAAGCGTATGCTGCAGAGCTGAGTCTATTCGACAAATCATCAATGTGTGGGCCAAACTGCAATTTAGAGTCTAGAGATATACCCAATAATTTAGTTTTGTCCACAAGATCCAACTCCTTTCCATTTATCAGAACACTGGTTTTTATCTGCTTAATGTTAGGTGTAAAAAATCTAATACATTTAGGTTTTTTTGTCGTTTAAAAGTAGGTTATTAACGTTGAACCAGTTCACGACCCTGGAGCTCTCTCCAAAGTGTTATTCACATCGTCAGTAACTGATTGCTGTCATTTCAGTTTAAATAAAAGTGAAGTGTCATTCGTAAATAGCACTATTTCCTGATTATCTTTTATCACGTTAACCTCCTCACAGCTGTACATGCGTGCATTATTAGTTAAACAAAATAAAACAAACAAACAATTGGCTGTCAAACGCAATAAACATTTCTTAAAACCATAAAGGTTAAGCTCGATAATATAACATGGAAAATTGTAGCAACTTCTTGAAAACAAGCAATTTCCACAATTTATTTCTGCACTTAATTCTAACAACTTTAACTTAGCAATCATGTAAAATAATTCAAAACACTAGTTTAAGTTAACGGAGTAAGTGCAAGTTGAGCTTACACGGGATCTGTAGATTTTATTAAATAAAAATATTATTATATCTGACAGAAAACTATTGAACTGGATATATTTTTTTAAGGTACAGGGGAACAAACGAGCAGACGGGTAACCTAATGTTAAGTGACTACCAACGCCTATGGTCACCCTCAAGAGGCACAAGCGAAGAGAGGTGAAGGTTTGGACTCCAGTAACCTTAATCACAAAAGCAATAAAACAATTGTTTAACACCGGATTTCTGTGTCGATCCAGTCGATATAAATAGGGTGTTTCCATGTAAGAGGGCTCAAGAGTTTCCGACAACAGCTAAGTTGAGTTTCACGTATGTAACTCTGACTGACTTAATTTCTGTTCTTCTTCTTAACTCTCTTTCCCTTTCAATATATTCTCAATCTACCCTTTCTGAAGTCCTAAAGTACCCAGGTGACAGCAACAGACATAGCCTCTATTGCATTATGAATGACCAAATTATAGTTGCCAAAAGGGGGATCTTTAATAAACCTCTGCCAAGCCCTTTGGGGATACATGCGTGAGTGTATGTATTTATGTATATATAAATGCTTGTATGTATTAATGAATGTCTGTGATTCCGGTGAGTGACGAGTGGAATTTAGAAACTAAGTTCCGTAGTGACAGAACTGACAACGCTTGTAACACGAGTACTTAGGTGTAAGGTGACCTATCTGATCATTTGTAACTCGAAACCACAAAAAAACCGTGGCAGTGGTAGCCTACTATGGTGCTCAAGTAGTTTATAACATTAGAAATCTAAATGATTTACCTTTCGACAAAGACTTAAAACTTATACATAAAAAAATAAATTAAACGTACAAAGTAAAAACCTAAGTATGGGTAGGTAATGTTTCTCTTTCCATTTTACATTCTTGTAGTTAATAATTCAATAATACTTATACATATTTCATTACGAACTATTCACTTCTATACTGAGATAACTATGCCGCCTTTGTATACACTTACACTGTAATCAAGCTAGCATTTTTTTCAAATACTGTCAATGCTTTTAGATAATAATAAAAAATACAAGTTATCGCTAGCGCGTAGGAGCTCCAGTTAAAAATACTTACTAAACACTATAAGTACAAAACAACACTTTTAAATATAACAGAATAATTATTTCAAACCAAAGTGGCTTTGAATTCTTGTGTCTCATAATAACACTTTCTATGCGATTAAGATAATCTAATCCGATTGTTATATTCTTAATCCAATCATACTTAAAATAAATATCGCTATCTAAACTAGCATTACAAATATGAAAGTGAGTTTTTTACACATTATTTACATAATTGATTGTTAAAAAGAATTGCAGGTGGATATCAGGATACCTTTCATCTAGAAAAAAAGATCTGTTCCCGTGGTATACACAAATAACATTGACGTGAGCGAAACCGCGGTTAAAAGCTATTTTGTAAAATCCATCAACGTGTAAGTAATACTTGTGTTAATTTTTCCCTAAAAGATTATGATATTATCTATAATTTTCCGACTAAATTAAGTTAAAAATCAGAAATTAGAAAATCAGAATTATTAATGAAACTATTAATTTCATTAGGATTTTCATAGAAATTGTTAATAAGTTGAACTTGTCCGTTTTTATTTCCTAATTTTGGGGTCCAAGTGCACCAAATTTAATCTTTTTTTGTTTATATTATTCCCTAAAACATTAATGGAAAACGGTTAAAAAATTGCAGACGGACAGAAGGTTACAAGCGTATCGTTCCCGTAAGGGATTTTCTCTCCAATAATGTAGAAAATGGACAATTCAACAGAAAAATATTTGTTATGAAGACTGTTTAAACTAGTTTAAAGGATCAAATATCTAATAAAATTATTAACTCTTTTAAACTCCCGAATTTGTAGGATATTAAACTGAAACTTAGTTTTAATTCTAGAATTCCGTAAGTTGATTTGAGAAAATCAAAAGACATGTAAACAGATAACTAAAGAGCTTTCTTATGTTTTCTGGAACTAAAGAGCCTTGAAAAACCACATTTTATTATTTCATTAAACTAGCAGTTTATTTACAGTGTAAGAAAATTGCAAACATTTGGAGAATAGCGATAAGTGAACAATTCAAACTTCATACAATAAAACACCTGTAATTGACAGTATAAAATATGATAACATTCAAGTGTTGGTTTATCCAAGTTGCGGAGCGGTTGAATCAATTGCCCGGTTGTAGCTAACGGGCCACGAAAGGCGATAAGCTAAACTTACGACGTCTTTTGTATTCTCAATACTTTATTGTGATTTTTGTATTCAACGTTGTTTCTCGAATGCAGTTGCGCTTTGTGAATAAATCAAATTTCAAATGAAAGGAACATGATTTCTTTATTATATGTTGTTAGAAGTATTATTTATAAAATCACACGTTCCCAACCCCTTGATCCTATGGAAATCTACTGACATCATCGTTTACCACCCCGAAAAATATAACAATACGCTATACATTTTACATAGTAATATAGATCGAATATTTGTGTGAGTAAGTGAATGTGTAGTACATGTGATACCATTTAGCAGAGGTTTCAATTCTGCTATTTTATGACGAGTGGGATTTATACCGATGCCAATGGCCACTCGATGGCATCTCAATAGCGTGTCAGTGGTATGACAGTGGCTTGGCGTGAACATAAAATAGCAGAATTGAGGCCCAGGTTGCTTGTGTCGAGGTGATCCTTAAAATTATAGACAGATAGATGCTATCAAACAAGTAAATGCAAGCTTCATTTGTTTCCAGTTTCCTGCAGAGAGAGAATATGACATTTACGCATTATGACACCTACATAGTACATAGATAATCCTGACCTAAGAGTTACATTTTGTAGTGTTTGCTTTTGTAAAAGTATTTAATTTTTTAATTATACTAGGAATGTATTTGACCAATTACAAATTTATTTTTTAAACAAATCGATATTTGTAAGTCATTTTTATTTTCTGCCACATTCATATTGTATGTTAACGACTTCAAACACGAAGGTATAATAGAATGACGGTAAAGACACCGCAATTACCTGGCAGTTGAAACTTCTAAGAAATAATTTTTGATGCGAGGTCAGCAAACAAGGAACACAAACTCGTTTTATATACTTACTTCGTCGGTTTACATTAAAAATAATAAGGATGTTTGAAAACTTATTAAACAAAAAGAAAAGTATAATGGAATGTAAAATTTAATATTTAAATAAAGATTTAATATAATTTAATATTCAATACATTGACATTTTAATTTGGTTATGTAACATATGTTAATATTAAAAATGTTAGACTTTCCTTCGAATTTATTGTGTAATCTGCCTCTAATACACCTCCGCCACTAAACCATAGCAGAGCGAAACCGCTAAATAAATTTCACTGTTAATCACTACTACATTATCACGAGTCGAGTAGACGAACGTGACGCGAGTGCCTTGTTTAAATATCAACAATTGAAGCAACACGTCTTCGTGAATTTCTATTCACCTACCCATAGAGACCCTTTTTTTCTGTGCGGAAATCCGCTCGGATTTCACTCACCGGTAGTTATGTCGGACTCGAACCGATCAAAAACCGCACGCCCGGTACCTGGACGTACATCGGGCAATCTACAGCTCACCTGTCACCCCTAAGCCTGCGCTTATGGAGGGCGGAGGCCGTTCTGCACCCTCGGCGCCTGAGTTGTCTGCGGTACCTGGCCCGTTCCTGGAGAGTTCCAAACCTCGGCTGGTCCCGCTCCGCCATCTCGAAAGCATAACTTGCTCGCAGAAGACAGCGGAGTTTCACGCGCTCTCGCTCCGCACCGTGGTCGCGCAGCTAGAGAACTCAAACCCCGATGGCCGTCACGAGGTCACGCCTCTGCTCCACTGCTTCTGCTCAATTCTGATATCGTGTGGAGCGCCATGTCCACGGTCCGGCTATCGCAGTGGTGGCACTCATGTGTTTACACTTTACGGATCAGACACAGGTGATCCGGTATGAGAGGGTCCCGTGATGCCTCTTGAGCCAATCCTCCAAAACGGGTCTTACCGCCGTGCGGAGCGAGAGCGCGTGGAACTCTGCCGTCTCCTTCTGCGAGCAAGTTATGCTTGCGAAGGAGATGGCGGAGCGGGACCGGGAGAGGTTTAGAACTCTCCCGGCCCGCCAGGCTCGGGGACGGGCCAAGTACCACAGACGACTCAGGCGCCTGAGGTCGCAGAACGACCCCCTTCCTCCATAAGCGCGAGCCTGGGGGTGACAGGTGAGACCATCTGTCACCCGAGCAGAAGCAGGCTGGCGTGACGGCGAGAGCGTTATTGTAACCTGAATAACTTAAAAAAAAAAATGGTAACGACTTGCATTAGCGGTTGAACCTCCGGATATATACAACTATGTTCAGAATATCAAATAAAGAATGTATTTAAAAATCATTTTCTACAATCAATAAGACAATGTATTTGGATGTGCAACGAAGTGACATCATACAACGAATCTTAATGTAATAACCTTAGGCAAAAACGAGAACTTAGGTCAAGGATTTTTAATCTTTTAATTAATGAAATAAATTATATTACAGAAAATAACTAGTTATGAAAATAAATAAAGACACCACAAGATAAGCAAATTAGCGTCGTGATTTAGCACGACTATCAGAGACAGTATTTTGTTTGTAATCTCGGACTTAAGTCGCTAATGTGTATAGCTTAAAGCGATTACAAACAAAATATTGTCCACAATAATCGCACTGCAAAGTTGGCAATGTAAAAACAATCTTAAAGACGATATGTGTAGGTTCTTAAAACATTAAAGACATAGGCAGATCGATTCGGCGCACGTCGACGACGCAGTTACGGCAGGTACCTTCTATAAGTGCTTGGGAAATGGTCGAGCCCATGAAAAATATGACACGAGGAACGGGATGCGTGCCCTATAAGCCTTTTATGAAATCGTTAATGACCCAGTTGATGGCCTACAATGAGGTTTTTGGGCGTTTCGCGTACTATAACATGATTTTGGTGTGCCCCCGTAAACGATGTTGGCAGGGCATTGAGAATTCATATGTGCGTTACATGTAAAATTGACTGTGTATGTCTTAAGTGGTGTAACGGTTTGACTGTTATAGTGTGCACCAAGCTTTTTATGGCTATAAAGCTAACTTGAATATGGTTTTTACTAGCTCTGTAAATGATAAACCAAATGATATTATTACAACTGGGAGACGAGACTTGAGCTAAGCCTCAATTTTATTTATAAGGAATATTTCAACGTAGTGATTTTGGCTTCATTTTTAGGGTCTCTTACAAGTTATAAAAAGAGCAACTTTTGTTAGAAGACTTATCTTTAAAGACATAATTGAATAGTAAAGTATCCGTAGAACAAGATTTCTATTGGCTTCTAATTGTTTATTCTTCTTGTTTTGGTGTAAATTGTAATAACATTTATTTATGTTACTAGGTCTGTGATTTTAGTGTAGTTTCTATTATTATATAGCAATTGCTTATTTATTTGTCTATTTTTGGCTATTTAAAGGTGAAAATATTCCGTGAACACTCTAAAAGCTCTTTTTCGTAAGGGGTAGGCTCAAATTATTAAAAGGCACAAAATGTGAAATTTAATTTAAATTTCATATTTGCAGTACTGAACCCCTTTATAATAAGCCCTACTCATACTCGATCAGGTTTAGTATATATGAAATATATTTTTGTCTGGAGAGACAAAAAGGTAGAGATTTAGCACTATTATTCCCAAGTAAATTAAGGTAGGCTTTTGTAGGCTTCGTTCCAATAGCTTTTATTAAATATATTTCAGCGTTAACCTACAGTTATTTTTCGTTACACATACTTAGTTCTCCCGATAAAACTTTAAAATCATATTCTGTTGGAGCTACCATACTCTCTGTCGTTCTTCTCTAAGATTGAGGTTCTTACACAGTCAACAATAATTAAATCTAAAGTCTAAATTTTATGGCTCACCACCCTCTGCTACTTTTCATCAGCAATACTCACTGATTACTGGGATTTAACAGGTAATCTAGTCAGCCAACACTAAATTCGTAGCGCGACTTTAGCGGGGAAACTCCTCTGCACGCATCTTCACGTGGCTGGCTAGGGTGATCAAGTTCTGACAGGGTTCTTAGGTATGCCTTCTTAGAGTACACTCGAGTACTTTACAATAGACTCATATGTAGCAAAGCAGCGTGTGGTTTTAGTCGGTTCAATTTTGGCATGCCACTTCACCGTGAGTCCCGATACAGTGAAGCCTTTTTCCCCAGATACTATTAACTCTTAAATATTTTAAAATGTTTTATTTTAAAGAACTTGTAAAAAAACTCGGCTATACTCACATATACTTCAGTCGGCATGTTGTAAAGCTTTTGAATATAGGGCACTGTTTTCTATCTTATTATTTTTGACCTAATTTTCGTCTCTAAAAGTGTGTACTAATTGCAAAAGTTCTATCTGCGATCTATATTCATAAAGGCCTGGTAAAAATATTTTTTTTTTATGTTACGGGGGGCAGACGAGCAGACGGGTCACCTGATGGAAAGTGACTATCGCCGCCCATGAACGTCTGCAACTCAGGAGTCTCAAACGCGTTGCCGGCCTTAAAAATAAATAAAAATAAAGTCACTACGGGTTATTAAAAAAAAAAAAGTATTTCCATTCAGTTATAAAGCGTAGAATGTATCGTACCGTACATGCAAACCACCACAACAGCCTTGTAACAACATTAGGTATTTTATGGATCGTCAATAATACTTTAATACTTAGATGATACAAAAAAACCTACATTAACGTACCTCTTACGTACAACATGTTCGTTACCTCTAAAAAACTATGTGGAATATTCAGGACATAAAACTTGAATAAGATACAGTTACTGTTTTACTTGTTTGCATAAAATAAAAAATAATAATGCTAGTTCTCGCTACCACCGCACTTGACATTCGCAAGTTTTAATTGCCGCACTCCGTGGCCCTTCTGCGGCCGAAGTGGGCGACCCGCCGCGACCTAAGCTTTCACAAAAACTACAACATACTGTAGGTTTTAGTTGTAAACACGTCGTATACAACCGCAAATATGTAGTGACATGTGTTGAGATTTGGGAGCTTAATCTGTTGAGCAGTTTATGTTGCGATACGCGGACATGTTTGTATATGTTACACAGTAAATGTTAGTTCTCTAAGAATTGGACAGTTTTTTTACGATAAAAACGTACTAATTCGCTGCTCACTGAGAAAATTGTCTGAAATATCTAACTTGAGTTACTTAGGTCTTATTTTTCAGCAATATGTCTAGTTACCAAAGCTAAACTGCAAACTATAAATTGATTATGACAAAGGCGAAATTATGATTTTAAGTTTTCAACCGAATTCATAACTAGAAGATTTTATATATTTTCAAGCAATAGTATGATCTAATTTAATAGCATATTATTTTATTGTAAGCAAGAGCGCCTATCATTTCAACGAACTGTATATATGTAATAAAACTCACGAGCTATCAGTGACTGAACAAGGCATTTAAGAAGAAAATAAAAGTTAAAACTGTCGATATCACATGGAGCTAGTAGGTCCAAGGCACGCATTTTAAAAATGACACAGCTTATGTTCCCGAGCGAGAGGGCGGAAGCGAATGGAAGAGCCGCGAGGACGCGGCGCGGGGGACGGGGGACATGGTAGTTTATGGACTGAACTGATACCGGGAACCCAGGGAAGTGCCCCAAGCTTACGGTTAGGATTTGTGTGCGCGACGAATTTACATGGAATTTTGTTTTGATAAAATGCGTGCCAAAATTACTGCAAGCCAGTGGTGGTTTAATATTTTTGTATGTAAAACTTTTTGATATTTCATATCGTGCACGTTATACTTTTTATGTCTATTGATTGATGGTGTTATCCGAAAATAAACAAGTGTTCGAGTTTTTTCTCTATTTCCATATGTAAGGTAAACACAACTAAATGACTCACTAATCCATGGATACATCATTAAGTCCAATACAAATTAAAGACAGCTGACTGAAAGCTTTGCTTCATCACTGATTAATCTGACCAGTTTTAGCCACTTGTCCGTTAAATAGACTATTGATCATACTTAGTGCGCGATAATCTTCAGGGTAGGGCGAGAAATGGTGCGGGATCGTCCGAGCCGGGTGAGGGGTGATGCGGTACGGAGTGCGGGAGGGTCCTGCGTCAGACATGACTTATTACAACCACCAGGATACAACCCTATTTCGGTCCTAATGACGACACTTCGTATAGGAGCCTTAATTTCGACGCCCCACGATTTTTATTAACGCATTCAAGTAGCACGCAATTTGGGATGTATCCATTTTACTGTTGGCGATGTCGTATACGATTAACTTTCTTACGATACTCGTGATTAATTTCTTTCGGGGATGTAAGAGATGGCATGTCCTAAATAAAGTCCTTTTATATATTTAGGATAGTTTCAACTTAGTAATTATCAAAAAGATGTGATGAAAAAACTGTAACATAATCCTGAGACTTTTAGATACAAATCTATTGTGACCTTCCTTAAGCTTGTACAAACTTCAAGAGAGGCAGAATGAAAGCCTTACCCTTTGCTCGACAAAAGATAGAAAAGTTACTTACATCATGACAATCATTTATTCTGTCCAGTAACTTCATACTTTCTATATATAGTCTAAAAACAATTTTGCCACTCACCAACTTTTTATAGGTCGCACAAATGTTATTCGAATTACGGGCCATTTCGCCTGTATTCCTTTATACACTCGAACCCTTCATAAAGGGCAGACAATGAGGGAGAGCTATACTTCCATTCTTCGTAATTTGAGCTCCATAACCGGTACTAAACCGTTTATGATGCGGTTCTCGGAAAGGTTAAAAACGGTCGGAACGGACAGCACGTAAATCAGTTACAACAAGCTCAATAAAATGCTAAAATGAAAATGTTTTGCGGCAACACTACAATATATGGAACGCGGTTTATTAGGATGTTCGGCCGTTATGAAGCCGTTGGGCTTTTAACTTTCATGTGTTACATTGGCGAAAATATTAAGTCGTGGTGTAACTACTGAGCAGACATGCATAGTCGTGAATTGTTTATTTTTCTTTATTGACACTACTATCAACTTTGTGTCCTACGATTTTTTGCCCTTGTCGAGGAACACTACTGAGCTCAATTTTTAGATTAAATTTATATTAACAACAAAAGTTATAGGTACCTATCGCAGATAGCACATGAGAATTGTCACCAAGTAATTTTTTGTTTAAATTCTCTCTAATTTAAAGATTTTGATAAATAGAATTTCTCTTAAAGATTTTCGATTTTAATTAAGTGTATATTTTTTCTGGATGAAAGACTAGTTTCGAACACCACGAGGGTCCTTTATCATGGACTGAATAGACATTGGTAGGTGGCACGCGCTACACTAATATTTTTATACTTTTAAAATTAAAGTTTGAAGTTATTATAATAACTAATTTGATTATAAAAACTAATTTAATAACGCAATACTTGACATTAGTGTCTTAGTTGATGCGATTTAGCTAAGGCGCTTATATCGGTGCTTATATCGAAAGAAATACGTACGAGCATGAATAGCACACAAATCTCATTCGGTAAATAGTCTTTATCGGAACTTTTTCTATGATTATGTCAAAAATAACACCGTATAAACATAATTCCAACTATTTTATTGAATGTTTCAGTGGGGAAAGTTAGTACTAGTAATACTTAGTTAGGTAGTATAGTTAACAGATTCATAAAAAAAATTAGATCTTTAAAATTTGAGATACCTGTTTTTTGATAAATATGTGTAATCAAAATATCAAAGCTTTTAATGTCATGCATATAAAAAAAGTAAAATTCAACGCACCTATCTTCACGTAAACTCTTAAAATTGTTACATGTTAAATACTCACTGCAACAAACACCGAGTTTATACCGTATTTCTCATTACCAACAGCCTACCAATCAGTACTGCAACGGCTGAAATTCTAATTAAAGCCAACACATCACCTCTTCCCGTACTTACCTTCCGCCAATACTTAATAAAACTGTTGAATTCTCTTCTATTTTGTATTCCCTGTATAAAGAGACAAACATATATTTCTATATAAAAATGTTGGCAACTATTTTTTTGTCATAAAAAGTTAGAGACTTTCCAACGAACAATGTAACAACTAAGTACGTACGACAATTGCCGCGTTATGAAATAACATGAAAAATCCTTTTTTTATGTGGGTTCTTACAAAGCTATATTTCTCTAGTATTTTGCGTAGCATATGTAGAATACAGTTGAAAACTATGGTTGCGCAATTTAATTAGGAAGTTCTGTAACTTCATAAGCACTTATTAATAGTATTTAGGGGTAATTCAGAACTTTATAATCATTCTATCAACACAACACCAAAGGTTTAAAACGGTTTAAAGAACAAAAGGTTTAAAATAAATAACAGCACATTGTTTGATTAGGTTAGATCTAAACAGCTTTAGAAACAATCACGGTACTATTTTAAAATGTCAGTATACATAAAATTATTTAACTTTATCTGTCTATATTATTAGTTACTAAGATTTATTTTGTTTTATTTACGATTTATATTCGCCAATGTCCTAAAAACCGGATTAGGTTACCGTACACCTTTGGTGACGAAGCGTTGTTGTTGATAGTTTTATGTTAGATATTCGAAAGATGTTCTAGTAACTAAGCTACCAAGTCCCATTGAAGACCCAAGTTATAGAGTAGAGTAGCAATACCCGCATCTGTTTTCAAGTTGAGTTTGAAGACCTTGTTAGAGGAAAAAACTTTCTGAAGAAAATATTTTAGATTTTTCCTAAAATAAATCTTATGTATTCTTGATTTAGTTTAAACGACTTTCATATAAAACTCATGCAAAATTTGTTTTTTTTTCAGTGAAATGAATAAGGAAGTTGATATTAGGTCTTTACCTATGACATTGGAGATTTGTATAAAAATTTAAAAATACATTTTAAAATTTTGGTACTTTTTTTATTTTAACTAATCAAAGTACTGGCCCAAATCATCTATACAATTTTGCAATTATGATGAGTTTGTTTACCCTATGACCCTAAACTGTAGAAGTCTGCTGAAGGGGAGGTGATGAAGTCAGTGAAAGCGTTTTGTACTGTCTCTCGGGTGTTGATTTGTTTCCTACTTGACGTGTGGTGTGTGAGTAAGTGACGAAGAGCTTCCAGTTGTGACTCTTGTAGCTTTGATGGTCTGACTCGCAATGTGAGCTCACGCGTTGTCGTGGAGAAGCAATGAGGAAGATCGATTGACCAGCAGATGTTGTTGAATTGCGAGCTTGTCCATCATTGTTTGCATTTCTAGGCAATAGACATCTGCCGTCACTGTTGTACTATTCGGTAAGAAGCTGTGATGTAAAAGAACGGCCATGGTCCACCAGACAGTCACCATCATCTTCCTCTGGGTAATATTTTTTTAGCGCACTGATTAGGTGCTGTACCCGGGTCCACCCACTGAGACGAATGCTTACGGTTGTCATACAGGATCCACTTTTCATCGCAGGTAACAATTCGATTCAGAATTAACGCGTTTCTAAGCCGATTCAGTAGTGCAATGCATGTTGCGACGCGTAAGTCTCGCTGACTGGCGCTTAGTTCGTGTGGCACCCACTTATCTAGCTTTTTATCTTTCAGATTTTACGCAGGTGCTTCAATATTATTTTGAAATTACCTCCAAAGCCAGCAGCAACCATAGCCGTAAATTGAGTTGGAACCGCCTCCACTATCTTAATTCGTCGCTGTCGACTATAGTTACCAGCTGACCGCGAGCCCCGTTCTTCACCTCAAAATTTCAGATCAAAAACGATTGAACGAATAATGGACCGTGCTTATGCAAGCAATTTTAGGCCTGTACACGTCGATAATGTTTCATGTTGTTTGCGCAGCGGTATTTCCTCGTGCGAATATGATAGGAACTCATAATATAGAATCATATAATCAAATTCTATATTCGAAAATTGTACAAATTTTCAGGATATCCATGGCGCATAGGGCCAAAACCCACCACAATTTCATAAAAACCAAACACTATCTAAAACAAATGACTAAATTTTAAATAAAAATAACATGGTTTTCGAATAAAATTTATTTGAATTTCAAATTGCGCGCCAATTCACAGATAATTAAATCTGAAAATGCTGGGAAAACCTATTAAAAAAGCTTTTTGAATCACTTGTCAAATACCTATAAAAGAATATTTTACAATAAATCGTTAAAGTTGCACTTTCTGCACACCTTGATCAGCACTTGTCCCGCTTTTCTTAAAAAAAAGAAGTTAATACAGAACAAGGTGACAGTTTTACTAAAAGATTTTCTGTAAACAGACAGGTCATTTCATAAAAACAGTTTGTTTTAAGTTTAAATAATAAACTTACTACAAATTGGCGATGAGGATGCCCAAACACAAACAAAAATCTGGGATATGAAAAAGTATTTCGTTCACCCTGATGTTATTTATGTGACATCATGTTTAAAGCGTAATTATTTACATAGATCCTGAAATGAAAATAATTGGTAATATTGTGTTCATAACAATCTCATATATTAAACATACATTAACTAGCTACATGTACAACAACCCAACATAATATACGGATATCGGTGTCTAGCTTAGAAATAATGATAATGATGAACAAAGCTTTTCATTTCTGTGTGCTACTGACATTATTAGTTCTGTGTCTGGGTGTAATTAATCTATAATATGTATAATTTAGAAATATGTATGTTTATGAGCAGGCTGGTTACAGTATTTCTGGCTACAGGCTCTGCCTAATTTGGGATCAGGGTGCTGTGTGTGAGATGTGTAGAGTAATTATTATTTATTACTTAATTCATCAGCAAAATAAAGTCGCAGTGAGCAAGGCACATTGTTCGCAGAACGGATGGCCGAAAGGCGTGGAGACCAAGGACTGGCAAAAGTCTACCAACAATTTGGACAGATAATCTTCAAAATTTGTAGGTGTAAGGATGTGTTCAGGATGTGATACCTACGAGATATTCCAAAAATTGCATACAATTTTGTGTAGCAAAACTAAATTGCAAAAGTTTAGATCAATAATTCAGTATTTAAAATGATATATAATGAGATTACCAACAATAAATAAACTTTACAGAAACAAAACTATATAGTTAAGCAATACAAATAAATAAAAAATAACAGAGAATTTAGCCACCGTTCACCGTTAATGTTCACTGTGCGCTTTATCAATTTTTTGATTTTGCACAACCAATCTATGGAACAAATTAATACCTGTGGTGTTTCCGCACTGATCACCAAACCTGCAAGAAAAGAGTGTACTCCCACCTCAAAGGCCAGCAACGCATTTGTAACTCCCAAATGGAAGTTATTCATCGGCGGTGGTAGTCATTTTCCATCAGGTGACCCGTCTGCTCGTTTGTCCTCTATATAAAAAAAAGCTTTGATCAGAAGTATAAAATAAATATGTCGCCAATTTCACAGTTAAATAGATAATGTTACGAACCAATACTAGTTATTCCCACAGAATGATAAATGGAATTTTCGCTAGGATACCCGCGGCCTGTTCACATAATTACCACAAGTGCCTCGATGATCAACCGTTAATCCCGTAACTAGAATAAATTTGCATTGTTAACCGCGTTTGCACGCATTCACTATGCACAAGTGCGTTCAACTAATATAAATTTGCTAACAACACGCGTTCTGTAATATTTATGCACCTATAATACTTAGGGTTGCCAACCGTTTTCATTATTGGTGATTATTATCCAACATACAAAACTTACATTCGAATACAAAACTTTAATTCGATCTCTTCGTAAAAACAATAGCTAACTCGTTATTTTGCGAATTGTGGTAATACAAAAACGATTAGCCTATTATCCTTAATTATGTTATGACAAGTAGGTTTCTAAGCGAATACCTTACACAACCTACATTTTGGTAAGAGAAACGCAGTTAAGTTTTATAAAAATCCTTAAATCGGCGATTAAATTACAGTTGGCATCCCTAGGGATATGGGCCATAAGTAGTGACGGGTTCTAGGAAAAAATAAACGGTATTATGTGCAGGGATGCCTGTGAACATTATGAATGTAATGGGTTGTGTTTCCTCATAAATTTGTCATATTCTCATTGCTAATTATCTTTAATTAGCTTTTAAATAGAAAATACGCCAAAATATTGCCATTTATATCTTATATTACAATTTCTCCTCGTTGTAGAAACTTTTTGATTAAATTGATAACTCAAGGATATTCCTTCGAAGGTCTTAAGCAAGAGAGCGAATTCTTTGAACAAGAACATTTTCGATGGGGTTTCGCTGGCTGGCTACTCAAGATTGTTATTAACAAGCCATCAATTCTTATAAACACAGTTCTGCCATAATTTACATTACACACATTTTGTGGCCTAAATATACTCGTAAATGTAACTATAATTAACGCAACGTCTCACCAATTTAGCTTAAACGCTGTCTTGTTCGCCAATTTATGTGTAGTTAAGGTATGTTTTAAAATTAGGGTAGTTATTGGGATTTATAATTACTACTACCTACATATTTTTGAGGCCGTTAAAGTGTAGGCGGTCGTTGTATTCATATTAATAGGAATATTACAATTTAATGTATAGATTTTAACAGGAATTTCGCTTTGAATGTACATCAATGTAACATGAAACAACAAATCTAACATGAAAGTCTTACATTTAATTTAAAAGAAAATTTTACATGTAATAATACAGTAAACTTTTCTATTTTCAGTACCTATTAGAAGCGAACTAAGTATACAACTGCAAACTGCTAGATTCCAGTTACAGTAGCTGAAGTTTCCTACGAAATTGTAAGCTACCAATAACGAAGCGTAATATAACTTTGCACAGTTATATTAAGACTAACAGACCTACACAATCTATTTGAACTACACCTAAAACCATTTTAATGAGGTATTTAAATAAACTCAGTTACAGAACAACTAAGAATGTAGCTCGCACCCGTTATAAAAATATTAATTACAGTCCTAACTACTAAATGAAAAATTGAATCTGTTTGTTTTATTGTTTATAAGGTTAATTGTTTATTACAAAATTTTGCATGTACGTTATTAGGGGTACAAAATAAACAAAACAAACATAAACAATACAATTTATGACTAAAAGGCCTCCAGGTAATCTCTTGTGCATGTATCTATATTAATACTCAATATATATAATATGTTCAATATAATCTCAATATAATATATATAAACATGCACTCTCTAATAGAGATTACCTAGTGCCGTGTTTAAAATTCCGTATTTCTATCGTAATTTTTTTACGGATAATCTTTTATTATCACCTCTGATAAAAATTGATGTAGGTAATTTTATATGTGGATAGATCTGAACAAAAATAGCCCGTCAGTCTAAAACTAGTAGAGTTTTTAATAATTGAGTTACAGAAAATACCGTTGGTATTTTTGCCTACGTGGTGTTTGACAGCCAGTTTTAACACCTTCAAATATTTAGTGCTCACCTTTTAAATTCTGTTTTGATTAGATTTTAAAACCATTTCAAATATAATAGCTATGTTTGCGCTAAATATTTACGATATATGAAGATACAGTCGATATGGTACCTATGTATATTGTTTAGAAATATTAACTAACAATAGAGGTACGCATAGGGAATATTACAACAATACAATGGCTGTATACAGACCCTTTGGCTACTGAACCCTAATAAATCAATGTAATATTTTCTTAACAAATACATTTAAAATGGTAAAGGTGTTTTTGGATAACCTGAGTCAGTAAATTTACCCCAACCTGTGTAGACTGAATAACCAATTGTACGAATACTGAGAGCTTTGGTTTTTAAATCAACTGTGTGTCTGTCTAACACCAAAAGCAACAAGCAACATTTGAGAAACTGTACTTAATCTGAATCAATGAGGGACACTGAGACGTATTTCAAATTAATTCATGTAACGTAAATTTAAACTACAAAAGCCACGTTAACATTTAGTAACGAAACATAAAATGTAGATACAAAACACTGAGCTCATCGGCATTAGAGCTGAAAATCGCTCACTAAAAGCCCATATTTGAACACGCCCTTTGTAAGTATGCCCTAATGAAGGTGAATAGACAAATTAAACAGTCCCCATAGAATAACGAGAGTCGTTTCGAAGATGCTGCTCTAACGTTTTTCGACTGTTTCACGTGGAAAATAATTACATGGTGGGGGTGACGTATGGGCGCTATTTAAGCCGGCCCAGAGACTAATAGGTACGATAAACACTCGCAATTAAAGCATTGCTACGCGACGCACGCCTTTCTTTGCGCCTCTAGTAATAGAGATTTGTTGTGCGTCGCTTTACTTCTAGAACAATTGCGATGTAAAATTTGTTACGCTGTTGTTAGCACGGAGTAATGGACGACGTTATGTTCGTATTCTGTGAGCGGAATTGTAGTGACCATTATACCAGTATCTCAGTGGTTTAATGTGTACCCACAATAACCACGAGTAAGCTATTGAATTTCAAAATTTAAGTTTTGTCTGAAAACAATTATGCGATACATTTCTGAAGAGGCTTTATGTCAAGCCAAAGAAACCATGTAAAACGATTTGCAATGTTACACAATACACTAATCCCAGTTGAAATTAGAAGAAAATGATGATGATGATCAAATAAGTATTTTACAAATACACCTATTTTCATGAAGGTTCATGTACCGATGTTCAAAAAATGAATTTTCCAAATCGGTTCGTAAACGACGGAGTTATGGGGTAAAAAACCTTGAAAAAATTGAGAGAACCTCCTCCTGTTAGGACTTTGGAGTAGATTAAAAAGATATAATTAGTCAAAGAAAACAAATAAAAAAGAAGATTACAAACACAAATGTCACCTTTTCTTCAAGTGGAAAAAGTATTAGTACCAGAGCCAGTATCCTTAAAAATCAATAACCAAGAAATAAAGACATTGACATTGTTATTTCAATAAAAAAATATTTCTTTTTCTTAAGTCAAAATGCCGATGATCTCAGCAATATTCAGAAAAGTATAGATTTACTAAAATCAGATGCTTTTAGCACATAACATACTTTTGAATTTAAGCCTTTTTTTCTTTCAGTGTTCGAACTAGAAACCGGTCGTTTTGTTATAAATAACTCTGATTTGTTCGAACCTTGTTTTACATCTGAAAGAAGAGAAAGCTTGCATTGCTGTTGTAACAAAGTTGAAATTGATGCTTTTTAATATTATGATAAAATACTGAACTTAAGCTATATAAAAAACAGAATGTTAAAAACTTAACAAGCTTTCAGAAGTATATCAAGATAATTATATACACATTTCTTACAGTGAGTCTGCTATCGCATTGGACCTGTATTTTCGCCACCATTCTACTTTATACTTAAGCTGGAACTGTTTAAAACCTCGCTGGTTATCATTGTAATTACATTGATGCATTTTCCCACTACGAGACAACTGTACGAGTACATGCTGTACAAGCTAACTATAAGATACAAAAACTCAAATCTCATTTTTAAATATCACTAATATCAGTATACCTATTTATATTACCGTTTTTTAATATTATTATACTAGCAGGAAATCGTTAAGTTGATGCATAAAAAAGTCATAACAAGCCACTTTTTTGTTTAGAATTAATCTCTATTATATGATAATGCCATAATAAAACGAGTTAGTCAGGGCTGAATTTGTACTTGTTACTTGTCTAGTTGACATCGATAGACCGCTGACATTAAGCGATAAGACCGTCCATTGTAGTTAACGTCTCCAATGCCGTTTTATTTACAACTGCCTAGGGGCAATCCCCAACTAGGAGCACCAAGTCCAGACAAAAAGTGACTTATCTCAGTAGTTTGACTTCGAGAGTAAGCTAGTACGTAAATTATGTTTTGCAATTTTTGACCAGCTTAGACCATTCCTTCTATGTAGGGAAATGTTTACTTCATATTAAAGAGGCTTGTACTAACTTCAAGGAACATCGTTGCTGGGACATTGTAAGTACCTGACCTCCTAATGCTCTTAAAGATAAAAAAACTACTAATAATATATTAACTTCACTATCGATCCTAATAATAATATATTAATGTATGTCTCATGATCAAAAATTCAAAAAACAAAAAAGAAATAATGTTCGAAATCAAATAAGTTTTAAAGAGATTTCAAACAACTTTATGTTTAAAAAAGTTATTATTTTAACACTTGTATTGTATTTTTCCTATATTATTATTTAGGTAGTTGTTGGTCCGCAAGGAGCCAACACCTGAGTGCCACCACTGCGATGGCCAGACCGTGGACACGGCTCTCCACACGCTGGCAGAGTGCCCGGCGTGGGTTGAGCAGAGGCGAGAGTGGGAGTTCTCTCGCTCGATAGCCTGATTGCGGCTATCGTGCGGAGCGAGAGTGGGTGGAACTCTGCCGTCTCCTTCTGCGAGCAAGTTATGCTTGCGAAGGAGACGGCGGAGCGGCACCGGGAGAGGTTTAGAACTCGCCCAGCCCGCCAGGCCCGGGAACGGGCCAGGTACCGCAGGCGACTCAGGCGTCGGAGGTCGCAGAACGACCTTCGTCCTCCATAAGCGCAGTCCTGGGGGTGACAGGTGAGGCCATCTGTCACCCTAGCAGAAGCAGGCCGGGGTGGCGGCGAGCTCGCTTCCAGGGAGCAGAGGGAACATGGGGTAGATAGCCCGAGGTATGTCGGGGCCCCAGGGACTTCCTTTCTAGGGTATACCTGGTTCCCCGACTATTAGTAGCCGAGACGGCGTGCGGTTTTAGTCGGTTCGAGTCCCACATGCCACCGATAAGTGCGGAAATGATGTTGATATGATTGTAAGTTACACATACAATGAAACAGATTACCATATTTCAGTACTATCTAAACAAGATTTCCGGCATCGTGCAATGAAAATTCTCGCTCCGATTAGTATGTATACAACTTCTCAACATCAACTGTCGGTCCACGGCCCGCCAGGTATGATCACCTCGCCTGGTAGGAGGATCCCTCCTTTGTGTTAGGTGAACGTGATACTCGTTCCTCTACAGTAGTAGTTAATATAAGAAATGGCACTAGTAGCAACACCACACAACGGTGATTAAATTTACGTTTAACTTTTTTTTGCTGCAATTTAAATATAACTTTAAAATATAAAGTTGTGACAACGCTACCTCATTGCAACAATTTTTTGCTTCTCTTCATACCAAGGTTTCTGGAAGAGGTCACTTCATTGATAAGACCGCTCATTGTACCGTTCTTTAATATATTTTTATTTCTATTTATGTGTACCTTTGTGTACAATAAAGTGACTCTATTGTATTCAATACAATTTTCTAGGATTGTTAGAGTATTAGAATGCTGTAATTTCAAATATTGATCACACCGACAAATCAGTAAAATAAATACTTGAATAAAAGTTTTTTTTACCGTACCTCGCCTGTACGTGTGGGAATAGTTTTTTTCGCATGTAGTGTAGTGTAATGTTGAATAGAGCTATCAAAAATATTAAAGGCGTGTGAAGGCTATTATCGATTCAGTGATGCCGTGAATAAATTAATAGAATAAATAGCACAGTATTAAACATTAAACGCTTTTAAAAAAGCCTTTTGTTTTAATTGCCTGTTCCCCCTCATACAAACTAAACTGTTGGCTTAAATACAATAGAAAAAAGCTCTTCTCAGTAATTACATTTGTACTCGTATAACGCATTCAGAAGGAAAAATATCTAAGCTAAATTAGCTCTGTTATTTTAAGAATAATAGTGCCACACTTATAAAATATCCTTAAATGGAAAATGTTTGTACGAAATACAAAATCCTTTGAAAAAACTGCACTGACTAGCAATTTACGTTTTCCATAATGACCAAACTTCAAGATGCTTACTTTACTGAAACGTACACAAAATGAAAAAATATTATAGATACACCTGACGAAAGGGTTACTGGAAACGTTCAATACCTATGTTCTTAAACCGTTGCTGAAGATTTATTCTTAGTCCATCCTAGATACTTTCCAACGCCTCGAAATTTTAATTTGCTTATTAAAATCACTTGCATTAGACTACCTGGTTTCTATACGTAATATAAATAATAGAAAATAAATCCACTGCAATAAACAGGTTTATTCGTTAACTTAATAAATAAAGCATTAAGAGTCGAAGCTTTGCACGTGATGATCCACATGAAATATAACACACAACGTAAGGGGCACGTTGTGTAGCATTATACCGTAGAACTCTTTACTTCTTAACACTCGATACTCGTTGGCTTTATTGCAAAACTTTTCCGAGCATTCCTCTTTTATTACTCCAATTTTGTACAACTGAGCCTATCCTGCCAGGGGGATGGTTCGCGATCTTTATTATTTAGATTTCGATCGTTTACCAACGTTACGTACTATGGATATCCCCTATGGCGCACTTTACAATAGCGATGAGACCTTCTCAAGTCAACTGTCTGACTCAACACACTATAAATACACTACAGATTTGAATACACGCCATTGTTATCGGGCTGCCTTCGAGGAAAATATTTTTAATCCTCCAGTTTTGCTAGGAAAGCCTTGTTATCAACATGTTATAAAATGTCTAGAGAAAAGAGTTTCTTCTATACGTAAGTACATCATATAAGTACATCATTAAATGTAAATGAAGAAGTTTTTGGTGAAAACCAAAAAGATTATAGTAGTACAAACTACTATAATCTTTATGTTACACATACAATGATGATTTTGCAACGTAAGTGCAAGATAATATACATCGTGAACAATATGCATAAACCACCAGGTGTATCAAGTATTTCTGATCAAAACATGAGCTTAGCAGAATACCTGATACACCTGGTATACATATATGTATATTGTTCACGATGTATGTTATCTCAATAAACATAGCGAAACCATAGCGAAATTAATTAGAAATTATATTGATGTTAAAAAAATAACTACACCAGTTCTCGATAGATGGCATTGTTCCTCTTGCCTAAATCACGCTATGGTTAGGTTACCGCTTTACCTAAGACCGGTGTGATAATTTGTGTATGAAATTGAGGTTAATTGAAATACATTACCATAGTTCAAGTTACAGTTTGGTTTCATTATACGAACCTACTAGTACTACTAGAAAATCATCGTAGATTTAGTTCCAAATCAACGCTAACTAACTCATATGCAATGTGTGTTTTTCCTTTTGACAAATCTTATAAATTTGTTTCTAGACGATTTGCGAAATATGAACAAAAAATATTCAATGGTTTAGAAACAGGTTTTTTTTTTGTTTTCGTAATTTGCAACATCATGTGTAAATGCAGTCATAATGCATTGACCTCAGGCGGCACTCAGCTGTATGTGCGTTGCCGCTTTTACTTCACTCGCATCAAACGAAATATGTTGGTTATTGTGTCATGAGAAGGACACGCGTTTTTATTAGTTTATCCAGTTAGTACAGTCAATCGGCTCTTGGCCACTGCATATCGCTGAGTGTTATGCTATTCTGTGTCCTTGTAGATGCGCTCAAGACAAATTTTCGTAATAATAATATTGTTGTTGTTCGTGAGATTGTTTAGAAAAAAATTGTTGTGTTAAAAATTGTTAAACACAGCAATGGTGTAAACAATTAATGTGCGCAAGACTTCGTATTCTAATGAGTCCTGCTAATTTTATTTTGAAAAGTGAGAATGTTAGTTTGTGTGTGTGAAACTGAGTGCATTATCAGTTTTTTAATTTTATTGGGTTATCTGTATCGGCATTCATAATACCGAGTGACCTGAATATCCTGACATGATGTTAATTTATCGGGAACTCTATCAAAACGCATCTTTAGCTTTACGGACCAACCGAGGTAGAGAATCAATCGTTTATGTCCTACAGACTGCCGAATTTTTGTAAGGGCTGTACAAAGATTACGAGACAACCAAAATACCTACTTTTAGAACAAACTTTTACTTTTTTCCTTATCACGCGTTGTGAAAGGGGGCTAGACGGAAAAAATTCTCACGAAAAGTTGTAACGACACTTTTTATGCCAGTCATTCAGCGCCATCTATCGAATAGATAGCAAATCATTACTTTTCATCTCAGTATTTATTTTGAATTGTCACTTGTCAGTCATTCAGCGCCATCTATCGAATAGATAGGAAATCATTTCTCAAGGAGATTTTACCTAGATGGCGTTGTAATTAAAATCGTGTCGAATCAGTTTTACTCGATCGTCACAACTCCTTCCTATCGGGTGTCCCACGACACCACACGGCTTTTTTCAAAGAGTGACACGTACTGCCCGAAGCTAGTCGATCATTCCCGAATTAAACACGTGAATAAACTCGTTTTTACCCAACGTATGTTGAACCATATTATATGTTATTTCATTTTTTGTGATTACTTTTAGGACACTCGTTGTAAACTTCATTTGCTGCTTATTCGTTCTCAAATATTGAGTAAGCCTTTTATTTTCTCCCTTTTTCTTTTGATCATCTAAATTTATAAAAATGTTAAGTTAGTTCGTGTCCGCTTCAAAAGCTCAAAAAGTACTGCCGATATTGAGCTCTAATTAAGATACGATATACAACCCGTCTCAAGGTTGCTTATATCTCTTTATCGCAACAGTCATGTTCCTCATTTCTCATTAATGCAACTACAAAGTGCCGCAGCGAAGCCTAGCAGGATACAGCTACTTAATTATGGAAAAAAAACAGCACAATAGTATCTACTCACCAGCCGAGGTCTGACACTTCGCATTCGGTCGCCAAAAATTAATCTTAAACTAACATTGCCCTCTGCTTAACTTTAACTCTTGTAAGGAAAGTACTATAATTTATCCCTTTAAGTATATTTAATACACTGAAAGAATGTTTTTTACACTAGACACGGGCACTAAAGAAATTTTAAAAGTATAATCTACTTCTTTTCATTATTTTAGACGATTCTATCTTTCAAATTTAATAACTTTACATTATGTATAATACTTTCAATCTGAAAGCTCATTCTCTTCATAATATAAAATCTCGTAAGCAACTTCAATTAAGAATCTAATCTTGTTGAGGACAAAACGAAGAAATTCGCGGAAACGAAGTCGCATCGATCAATATTAACAGATTACGTGGTAAAATTTTCTTCAATTACACCTGCCGTACTCGAAATAATTAATAGGTATTGATTACACAGGCCATACTGTAGGCACAGCCGGATTTAAATTAAATTGTATCAAAACAGTGACTCTTACTCACAACACGATTAGAACAGGTTGAAATTTATATAGATAGTTAATCTGTGTCAGCGAAGGTCCAAGTGTGCTATTACGTAGGTAATACTCGTAGAGAGGCGGACGGCGTAGTTCCGACCACAGTAGGTCGAAGATTGCACTGTCCGCCCGTCGAATCCCGAATCAAGCATATTAGATTAGGGATGTCGGCTGGCACGAACTATTTAGTGATCTACTTGATTCGGAGGCAAGGTTTCGATGTTTAAATGCTGTGGAGAAGGCTTCTGTGTATAATACTTCCTAAATAAAGTGCAAAAATATTTATATGTAATTTGTTACGCTTTAATGCCGTAAATCATTAAATTTTGTATGCATGTTGTCAGAGGTGCAGATAAGAATAAAGGAAACGTAAAAAAAATGATCAATAGTGAAATATACTACATATGTGAGTACTAGTTTGGGAGTCAGGAACCTAATATTGTTTACATGTGGCCGGATTATTTTATTTGTAATATTCTTGAAATATTATTTGTAAACAAGATGTATTTGAGTCTATTTTTGATAAATAAATAAAAATAAAAAATGTGAGCGAAGCAGGGGTTAAAAACTAAGACACTAATAGTTATATATACAAATAAATAAAGACAATTATTTGTAACCTACTTTCTAAGGAGAGGCCTATGTCCAGCAGTGGACTATTAAAGGCTGTTGATGATCATGATGATCTGTACTTAGGCGGAATTCTGCAATCATAACATTTCAAATTAAGTTCATAAGTATTTATTTATGTAAGTTTGCAACAAAAATAAAATTAACTAAAGGCTACAAAGCTCTTAGCGTAAGAAAGGCATTGTCTTGCCTTTTTATCACTGTCACACGTAAGTAGGTAAAACAGATAATCTATTTCCACCGTAGGCTATAATGTCTCGACATAAATTCACCGACCGACTCCATCGCTGCCTGTAATCACCGAAGCGAGTTGACAAATATCTCGGTCACACGACGTATTTTTGTGAGAAATCCAAATGATAATCCAGCTTTGTCGTATAACTCAAAAAATAACCATCTAAATAATTTAAGCCAGAATCTAAATGCCCTTAAACGAGTTTGGCAAAGCCGTGTCCACAAAATGTCCGCATTGTCCGAGCAGGTATGTGACATTTCCTTCAGACACTGACATGGGTTGTGTCCCCCCACCATCCAGGCAAAGCCTTGATTATGATAAACGACTTATGAAATTAAAACGGTCTAGTACAACAAGTTGCCATTCAAATGAATACGCCCTTTGTTGAAATTCATTCCCTTGACAAATCGCCGCTCTGCACTCAGTATACATTGTCTGTTCAATTAAATGGGTCGACGGCTATTGAAATCGTTTCTACGAAGGCTATTTCGAGACAAAACTATAATACGTCAATCGTTCACGTGGCGTGTCCGTTCAATTCTAACATTTCTAACCTGAAATAGGCCCGTGAATATACAATGCCTGCGATATATCGATCTGAGGTACGAGTGGAGGCAATCTTACAAATGTGTGTCCTATTATAGCTCTTTCTTTAACAACCTTATACTGGACAAAAGCTTGGGGAATAGGTTTCGAGCGGTTTTCAAACGCAAGTGAACGTTGCAGTTATTGATTTTATAAAAGCTATTTTTAATCTTAAGCATTTTATAGGTTTTTTCATTGATATACAATTAAAAGTATCATTATACATTAACTGGTGTAAGTGGTTAAATACATTTAGATTAGCGCTGTACCTAATTAAATATATTCAAGCTCATTATAATTGTTGAGTTTATAAGTTATTTGGTTCGTTTTCCTTTCAACGTCTTAATAAGGAAGCCTTTCAGATATTTAGAAATTCAAACTGTTATTTTAATTTCATCACTTGCAGACAACAATTAAAATGGACTTTACTTAAAAATGATTTTGATGATTTTGTTTAGAAAATGGAAATAAGATACAGTGCAAAAACAATAAGGCAGTGCGAGCGATCTCTGACACCGTTCCAATAACTTTGACAAGGCACTATCTGGTCGCTCCCGCGCCCGCTCCGGCGTCCGCTTCGACCCACCCCAACAAATTTTCGGCCGAAGCGGACTGTAGTTTGTTTTCTTTGTGTCATTTCCTTATCGCTCTGCCAAAATACGTTTCATGACTGTTACGTCAGCCTAAACATACTTCAGGTGAATAATATAGTACGAGCGCGTAGTTTTGATTCTTTTGTGCTCTGCATTTAATTTGAACAATAAATGTTTTTGTTAGTATACCATGAAATTTTACTGCATTATATATAACACAACTGCAAACTGTTGGTATAAATTTAATGTACGCATTTGTTAACAAATTGTTTCTGTTAAGTATTCCGTGAAAATATAGTACGGACAAAATTTACAAAAATCTCTTTGAACACACCACACAAGTGCTTGTCAGAGTACCTGCGCCAAACACTTGTGCGGGCATATTACCGGAAATATTTTATGTTTGTACAATCCCATCGCACTCAGTCTCATATTTTTATATGCTACATTATTCTGTTTTATACTAGGTCACAATTTCTTTCTCTCTCTCTCTCTCTCTCTCTCACACACAGAAATATGATAAACAGATTGAATCTTTTAAAATATAATCTTTTAAATACTAGATATTCATTGGGATAAAGGAAGACTCAGTAGACTTTATTTTAAATCGGAACCTATGTTGCATTATGTAATCAATAGTTATATAGTCTAGTAGGTTTTTCTTTATAGAAAGACCTCTGTTATATAGTAGGCCGTAGTTTGTTTGTTTGTCTTACTTTTTTTTTTATCTTACATATTAACTAAAGTGAAGTGAAATGCAAGAGATGCAGAGATCTGCATATCTTGCATTTCAAAGTCCATTGATGTACACACAACAGAAAGTACAACTACAGTATTATAAGTTAATTACCTAGTTTTAAAATATAATGTTAAAGTTAAATATGGCACCCAGCGAAAAATCCATAAGAATGAAAATCTCTGTTCCTAGCATTAACAAATCTCAACCTTAAAATGAACTAAGACGTTTAATAACTGTATACAGCAGAAGCACACACTATAAACTTGGAACTAAATCTTGACGTGATAATCTAATGAAGCAACAATATGTTAAGTGCTAGTGTCAAGACTATGCGGTAGGTTGTCAGCACGTGCATATGGCCCGTGCGACAGAGCGCCATGCAGCGAAACAACATCTATTTGATTCTTATCTCATCCCCACACGCCCACCACTATCCACTATCCCCACCCCATCCCACTAACATCCAAAATATAAACAGGTAAAATGTTTTCTTTGTGAAGAAAAAGTCCATTTCAAAGACAAGATCGTCTATCTTTTTTCAAATACATAGAGGAAATTATATAGCGTACTTTTACTTTATAACAGAACAAGATACTATCTTCAAAGTCATGCTTGAACTTGCTGATGAAATACTGATACCAAATAAATTTCATTAATATATTTATAAATGGAACCTTTGTGTGTGTCCGTTGGTACTGTGATGAATTATTCATGATTACGTACACGGATCATAGCACTACTTGAAACCATGAAGGAGTCCTTAAATCTAGTTCATTAAAATACCTTACCTCCCGCAGTCGCCTAACTACAGATTTACTGTATAAGAACTTAGTAGTAAATTATCAGCCAACCTGTGTTGTTATTTATAAACTGATTTGTTCAAAATCTACATAAATATAAAATGTTAGTTTGGTTTGCGTACGCTTCAAAAACTCAAAAAGTACTGCATCGATTAAGCTCATATTTTAACACGCTATATAACATTATGTTTACAGCTATTATGTAATAAAATTGTTAAAAAAATTCATCAAATAGGTACGATGGATACTGTAAGAGAGTTAAACAACATCGATTCTTGATACAAGTGTCGACACCTTGGTTCACAGTTTGCTCCACGCTAAAGATAATCCTCTAACTTTAATAAACAGAAAGGTGAAAAAAGGTAGTATATAAAATTAACACCAAACAAAACAATAAATCAGCACAATAATACAGCAAAATGTATAAAACAAATTTTCTTCAGCGTTAGAGTTACAAAACCTTAGTTTGTGGACGTTAAGAGAAATATTCAGCCAAAGTGAGCTGAATAAATCACCAATTTAATAAAACTCATATATTAAAATGTTTTCAAAATCATGGCGCATCATAAAAGTTTTATTGGGTCGCTATTGTCTCACTGAGTAGCATAGGTGAGCAGCGGGCGGGCGAAGCGGAACAGGGGAGCGGCCGTCTCGCCGGAAGCGAGCGACCCACTAACTTCCAACTTACTTGCTGCTCACTGGACATAAGAATGTTGGATAATGTTTGAGACACATCCTTCTAAGTCTGGAAAGTTACACAATAGATACCGACATTAAATAAAAAACACCTGACTAGTAATAGAATAGAAATCCTGTAATACTGAAAAAATTGTCTTGATAAATCTAACATGATTGGTTTTATATTAAATACCTGAGTTTAATTAAAGTTACAGCCTATTTAATCATTTTATATGTTTTGACGAATACCAAAATTAGCGAAATTAAATAAATCGAATCTAAATTCATCGAATACAAATAAAAGTGTGGAACTGTTAAAGTTCTACCTTGCAATTAAACCACACTTTACTGCTACAATCCCTTGAAATAAAGAACTTTAAAAGAATGTATTTTTTGTTAGCTCCTTTATTTCTTGTTGTACACTCGTTGCACAGCAAATAGAAGAAACAAGAATAAAGGTATATTGTCCTGCACTATTACACATAAGTACATACAAAATGTAAACGTACGTAACCCAGCCACGAAGGTATGGTATTGCAAAAGGAACATTTCTTTGAGTTGAAGTTCTAATAATCAAGTTATTAGAACATCAACTTAAAGAAATGTTACTTTTTACTGTTACTGTTACTTTTAGGGAATAAACCCATTACATCTAACGTCAACACATTTTCTAAAAACTAATATATCTGACGTAATTATATTTACATGTCACGTATAAGTAAGGTGATTTGCTCATGTTTGTGACGGTTAATTACGTAGATTATGTGGTTTTATCATCAAGTACTTCGTAAGTTAACTTGATAATAAATAATTCTTACTGTTTACCATTAATAATCCCCAAAATCCGGACGGTATTTAACTAGGGCCTCTTTATATTATCAAATGGGCAGGTATTCAATGGCTTGAACCTTGAAAAAGTGGAAAAGACATTCCCTTTTCATTGTTGCAGCAACAAAGCGAGGAGACCCAACGTCTTCCGGTATTTAGCTGGACTTTGTACTTATACGAGCCGCGACCGACTGTGTGCCTGCTTCAATGCGTAGTGCAGCGAGTAGTTCAGCCACCACGATATAGTTAAATGTTTCATGTAAAAATGCGATAAACACGGACAACTACACATGAGATTAATTAAATTTTATGAAACTTTTTCCTCTACCACGGAACTTAAAATGTACATTTTGTTTCTCCGTGTTTTACCTAGAATTGTATGATTTATGCAGTGATTAATAGCTTTTATAAAAATATTTAACATTTTAAGGTTTTTGCGCTGATTTGGATTTTTATGGTATCATTGCAACCTTTTACACTAGATACTTTTTAAGTTAGTACTGATTACATTAAATAGAAGTAATAGTTAGTTCGAAGATTAATTTCCTAAGTCGGCAAAAATTCGCTCGCTTAAAGAGAATTATGGCTCATAAGTTTCGACAATCATATCGCTTTTCTTCTTACTGAGCTCTCAAGACAAGAGTGGGGGAGGGGCAGCTCGCATAAATATCGTATAATTACTACTCTACGCAAACAGGGTCGGACTTAGAATAAGCCGCCTCCCATTAAGCTACGGTACAATGTACGAACAAAGTATCATAAAGATTAGATATAGATTTGTAGGTGGGGAACGGAGATTATTTTTGTCTGCGCACACTACATTGGTTACTTACATTGCAATGGCCGTAATATTACCATAAAGTTTTGGTGAACATTATTCCACATTCAGCAATTTAAATCAGATAGTGTAGTTCAGTAACAGTTAAACCTCTTTTTACATGCTTCATATTATCTGAACCTGAATCTATCTATCTACCATACTATGTACTTCTCCACATCTTCCAACTTCGGTTTCATCATTGTTAAGATGACCAATTCACTTGAAGCTGTGGATAACTATACATGTCATAGTTTCTTTCTATCTTTTTTAAGACATTTACAATATGAGTTACAAAATAATATAATAATAATATCTGAAACATAACGCCATCTATTTTCAAACTAAGCAGAGCTTTTACTATGAAAACTAGATTGATTGATAGAATACTTATATACTTTTTTGTATAAATAGACAAATATTTGCCGATCATACAAACATTTGGCCCCACCCGGGAATCCAATCCGAGACCTCAACACAGCAGTCGCATAAGCTACCACTGCACCACCGAGGCAGTCGTGTTCCACGAGCACGTCTTGGGAGGGCGGCTGTTGAGTGACGATATCCAGCCTAAGTGATACGGGCCAAGGCCTGGGTCGGGATAGCGGAAGAATGCAAACGCAGCAGCAGCAAACAAGCAGGGCAACACCAGATCTCACCGGTCCGTAAGAGTTCAACAGGCATCTTCGCCATCCCCCAGGGTGAAGGACATTTTTCCATCCGTTTACAACCAAAAGTTGTGACTATCTTCAGTATGGCTTATTATTAGGGTTTTTAGATAAAACTCCAATGTACACAGTAGCTCACCTCAATGTTAAGTACACTTCCATTTTTCGAATAGGCCCAGTGATGACCTACTGGAGTCGGTTTCCCTAATATTTAAAGTCGTTGTTAAGTACAGTCCTGTCCTCGAACCCTAATCCGCACAAGTGAAACATCGCTTGCATCCGATACAAGTGCGCTCGAGTGGACCCTTGGTAAGGCATTGTTGCCAGTGGAACAAAGCAAAGGGCCCTCAGCGGCTGGCGTGACCTCGCCTCACCCTCTCACCCTAGCGCGATACTCTTTGTGATATCACGTTTTTAGGACGCCGCTACTATGAATTGACTGTGTTGATAACAAGTGTCCCTGGAAGCGATCGAGATGGAGACCGATAGGAACTGTCACTTCTGGTAGGGTGACGAAAAATCACATTGTTTCAAATGTTCTTTAATACAATAACTTCTGCCGCATTGAAATTTCAGGTAATAGGTAGGCCGCAACGCTTCTTTTGTTGATTACCTTCATCACAGGACGTAAAGTACACTAATTAATGTTATCGTACATATCATTAGAGGCATGAAATAAATTATATTCATATTAACTTCATTAAAAACCATTATCTTCATTTAAATTCTAACATAACTAGGAATGCTGTACCAAGATATTATCATCTTACTACGTAAATAACGTTTTATTAGTTATCTATATTTATTAGTAAGATCATACAATTTCATTCTTTAACTCAACTAATTTCTTGGAAATTTGACGACAATTCAATAAAATAGTTACATAAAGCTGTTTTTGATGAAACCGTAAGGTTATCTTAACTATTTTTATATTTGTTTATTAAATTGTATAAAACTAACTACTATGAATATTGATTTAATTATTTTTGTCTAAAACTAGTACAACATTTCTGAATACCCCGAGGATAATGAAACTATTGTCTAAAACTTATTTTTACCTAGTTGTTTGGTTATATATCAGAAAACTTACAAAAACAGGTACAAAGCATGCTCAAGAAATCAACACCATAAACCGTAAAGTATGATATTGTTAAACTCTTATAGGTGTCATCAAATAAACACGTCGCCACAGTACACAGACACTAGCAAACAAAGACATAGTTTGCACGCCACGACCACTCGGCGCGTGGCTCCTGACACCTCTCAAACTTACCTAGTGCGAAATTCCACTTCAACTTTTTGGCACATTCGACTTGAGAATACGTTTATCTTAAGTACTGTAAATTTTTATTTGACTGGTTTTCTGTATATATACAGAAAACAAGTCAAATAAAAATTTATGCGCCTGAAAAATTGTACAAATTATTCATGCGTATGTTAGAATTATTCCACACGTAAATTATATTAAATTTAAAAATAAAACTATAAATAAAACCGACTATGAAATATCTATTTTTTTTTCATTTATTTTTTATCTATAGTCAAAAAATGTGAATATGACAAAAACTAACTACTGTTAGTTAGTTTTTTAACTAACTACTGTTATCAACATTCTCGTCACCTGACTACCCTCAGTTGGCAAAGTGCTTTAAAATCTGTCGAAAGAACTTTCTGGCTTCAATATAAAACAACAAGTCTGCTCATTTGATAAAACACTGCGATTGTAACGGTAACATATAAGGAAAACTTGAAGAGTATTAGAGGGGCTATAAATAAGAAAGTTTGGGCTGGACAATGACTGCAGCATTTATCCACTACCGCCGCCATCTGATGAGACAAAGAATCTTAATTATTTTAAGCTGAGCGAGCTCTCTCGTAATT
Source organism: Arctia plantaginis (assembly GCA_902825455.1). Classification (NCBI taxonomy): domain Eukaryota; kingdom Metazoa; phylum Arthropoda; class Insecta; order Lepidoptera; family Erebidae; genus Arctia; species Arctia plantaginis. The sequence continues at coordinate 815,706 of CADEBD010000312.1, read as the reverse complement.
TGTAGTTTAGTCCCTGAGTACTACTTATTTTATTGTATCGTCAGCTAGGGACTGGCTTAACTAGTGCGGGGGTATTATTTTACAGATTTTCACGGCGTCTGCACATCTGAAGAGAGCGTTAACAATTGAGCTTGTCTTTTAAGACCCATTCTTTTTAAAGTGTTCTCCATCGGAATTAAGTTATTTCTGCCTGTCAGCACGGTTTCGAGTTCCTACAGTGTTTCTTAGTAACTTGAGAATACTTTACAATGATGTCTCGTTTGAATAGCACTTGACAAAACTCAGTGCGGTTTTGAGTTTGAATCGTAAAACGAATTTGATATTTCAGTGTAATTTACAATGTTTAGCTAGTGATTTGTTTGTGGCGTGAGGCATGGAGTAATAACAAGTCAAAATTTAATCACTGTTTAACAAATACTGTAGCATATACAGTTATTGCAAATGTCTTCCAATCGACGAAGGGTAGGTTTCACATTTAACTATTATTTAGAGCTAAAACGAAGCAAACGCAATCATTTATTTTGGAAATATGGGTACTTAATAAAAATGTTAAGTACATAGTATATATATACATACATATACTCGTACATACAAATGCAAAGCAAGGGTAATTATATTATAATCTACACAGTTGTAAGTCAACTTATTGTTTATTTGTGACATAAGAAATATTTTCCTTTTATTTACAATTGATATTATAAATAATATCTTAAATGTTAGTCTAGTATAGTTAAATAAAATATAAAGGAACAAACTAAATCTTCAAAGTTATGAACTTTACTCTTTATTTACTAAAAGGGCTACCAACACAAAAACTGTCTCAATAAACATAACGCATATCCACATGCTTGGCTCAGCTACGGTCTAATCTTATAGAACCTTTTTGAATTACAAAAAACTTATAAGTATTCCACATATAAATATCTTAAGGCTTCCCTGTTTATATTTTTTAGGAATATGTCAAGAAGTTCAAAAACATCGCGAGTTTTATATAAAAGAAGAAATAGAGTCAAACAGGAATTGTGGAGTAACCTTTACGGTCGCTAAAAATATACCTTTTAAAGAATCAGAATCAAATCTAAAATTTAAAGAAACATTTGTATAAAGAAAATCAAAATAGCTGTTACAGTAAGACATTGGCCTATAAGTAAGAGGATAGCGCTGCCGCGTCGGCGTCTATCGTAGAAGTCAGCTCGAAGAGAAATATAAAAACGTAACATGTCGATCGAGACAGAAAAGATGTTTCGCGAAAGTTTTCCGACTCTTATTGCAGTTAGGCAAGAACCTACGTTCAAATCCTGTTGAATTTCTTTCTTCTTTCTTTTTCTTTTCAATTTATAACTGTGGATATCATACACATACCTGCCTACAAATTTAATAAGTTTATCGTAAATGTGCCGGCGGCAGGTATTATACACCCCCATTACAAAGGGACCCTCTGGCCAGGCACCGTAGTCATACCTGGCGGACAGATGTTCAGAAATTGTATATGTACAAATCGGCGCAAGAACATTCATTACGCGATGCCAGATCAGCCAACCCGTGCCGTCGCGTGCTTTCGTTATATAATTTTCAAGTATATTTTCGGTGCATGTGTAAATTGCGACAGTAACACTGTTCTCAATTATTTAATTTAAAATATCTTCCTCTATATTGTTGTATAATCATATTAAGTAATTATATGTTATATTTCAAACCTTTGTTTGTCATGTAGTTATTTATATATAACGAGTGTGAAAGTATTATTTCTGAGATGATTCTAGAGATGAGATTTTCTAGACACGCATTTTTTTTCTGTGCGGAAATCCCCTCGGATACCACCCACCGGTGGCTATGTCGGATTCTAGACATGCCTGTAAAACGCTTATAATAAATTTGTACATTTCATCAGGCTCCGATAAAATCAAGCCAATTTCTCATCTGATTATTTTCAAATTTTGTATTGTTTGTCCGTGTAGTGACGGATTAAGAATACGGAATGTCACTACCCAAATTCATCCCGTGGGTGTTGTAAGAACCGACTAAGGGACAAGACACCAGCACTGCAAAAAGACGGAAAACTAGACACAAACCCTATACCAACCCGCCTGGCCAGCAACCAACCGGCCTGTTGATGTGATGATGATGATGATTGTTTAAAGTTTTGTAAAACACAAATTTATTTTTAAACATTACACCTAACCAATTGCCTTGGTGTTATTTACGCCAAATAAAAACACCCGATGCCTTGAAATATTTCAAGCTTCACAATGAAAACTTAGAGTGGTTATTTCATTTGTTTTATTTCATAGAGCTTACTTAGGTTCCCAATTTAAATTTTTAAGCGGTTTTGGCGTTTGCATTGCAGGAAATGCTATTCAAATATTCGGTTAGTAGGCTAAAGACCCAAGAGTATTGATCGAATATTAATATCACAGAGCGAATAGATTTATTGCCTGCCTAAAGGTCAGTGGCATAGACTATGCGATGTATGTGCGTAACTGTGTTCAAAAATTTTGTTTAAACTTTAAGAATATACACATTATATTTTAATTTTTGATTGATGTCTCACTAAACTTCAATATATCTTACACTATAGTTATTACAAAATATCATACTTTCACTACCATATTTTTTAAATAGTGGCTTAAGCGTCAAAGCGTAATAAACAAACAAACTCACTTTCACATTGATAATATGAGAGTATGATGATAGTATTTATATTATGATAGTATTTTAAGTATGATAGTATTTTATTCCAGAAATTCATAAATAATTACGTCAATATACCTAAAAGTGTCTGTTATTACAAAAGCTCGCATCAGGTTTATGATGAAAACACAATAACCTAATCTATACCACTAACAAGACTTACCGTAATTCACTCTTTAACAATAATAAATACCAACAAAATGTGTGACAAACAACCACAACAATATAATTCTTGATATTTTATTAGGTAAACAACTAACCTCTCCCTCCTTAATCTGACTAACGGAATTCCATTGTAGTAGAGACAATAGGATTCCGTAACATCCTGATTTCATACACACACACATACACATATAGTGAAACTAGCTTGTGGTAAGCAGAGTCACATGATCTATCTCAAGTAGCATTTATACTTACAGTCAATATATATTTTTATAAAACATTTTCAGTTTTAAGTTCTTTTAAATTTAATTAACAGTGCAAATAAGTTTTTTTGGTGAAGAAAAATATGAAAAATTTCAGCGATAACTGAGAAATTCGAAAGAAAAAGATGTTGAAGAAATAAAATTGTGTATTATTTTGATAACAATGCTGTTTATAGCTGCCGTTCATAATATGTTAGGCGTTTTATGTTTGAAAACCTGATTAAGTAGTAGTAACGAGTATTACAATATTTATGGAATTGAATAATCCTAATTCCTTGTGGGTCCCAAAGACACCACTATAATTACCTACTAATCAATGACTTCAGCTAACAATCCGTTTAATATATTTCTTTTCCCTGAAACAAAATACGTACAACCAAATTTGTCCCGCACGTAATTCGACTTAGAGTGGCGGTTTACCGTACGAAACTTGACATAGTTGGGACAGTAGAGGTGAGCCACACGAGTGGCCACACTCGAGGAGTTAGCCTATGTCCAACTTGCTGTTTACTCGGCCTTGATACACTTAATGAATTTCAACTCTATTTAAAACAGCCGAATTTCAACATTGTATACAAACTCTTTACAAATTTAATTGTATATTCACTGTTCAGAAGAGAATTTATACGTTTCTACTTCCCGCCGATGGCTATACATATATAACAAATCATTTTTTATCTCTCCTATTGTTTCTGAATGATGATGCCACCCAATGCAGTCAGCTATCATATGTACTGACCTGTCATGATGCGAAAAATCTGCAATGGCAGTTTAATTTTTACTAGTCCATGATTATAAAACAAACCACTTGATTTAATTATGGCTTTTCGATCACCAGGTGATCTAAGCCATATTGATTACTAGATATCCATGCAAATATACAATTAAAGTTGTGTAACGGTAGGAATGACTTCTGCCGTAGGTATTAATTTGTTTCTGATATAATTCTATGTTCACTGTAGAATTTAAAATCCAGAAAATACGGGATAAATACGTAGATTATCTGTTGTAAAGATTCTTAGTTTCGATTCTCGATGCAAAGCGATAAAACGCGTGAAAGATTCATCAGAGCACCCCAGGGACCTATTTCTCTTCAAACTTGTAGCAGACCCTCCGCCCTCTAGCTCCGTTATATCATATTTTTCAAAAATACCCCTCAACTAAGTTGGGAATTTCGCGCACTACGCTACCAAGTTCTGACATTGAATTGAATTGTCGATTCGTTTGATGTCATCTAAGCGATAACTTACCGACTACACTGGGACATTTTTTACAGAATATTTGGATAATAATGAATAGTTCGTATTAATATTAAAGTAGTTGTTTTCAAAATAACCAATGCTATAGTTTAAATCAATATCCATTCTTAAAACGATTTAAATAATTTTACTTGGATCTAACTATGGTAACAAGTTTCCGCAGTCAATTTCTATCTAATTTTAAAGATTACTATCCAAATGAGATTTTGCATGAATGTGCAGTTTGGATAGCGCTACTAAGCTGTACTAAAGATTGAGCCTGGAGGTGAATAGTTACACTCTTTCTTATTTTTTAATTAGGTTAGAAGTTAAATAGTGTTTTTAATAACAAAATAATTTTCACAAGTTATTAATTTTGACAATACACATAAAATTTAAAATCTTTCACATTATATTATGCAAGTAAAAATCTCTTTTAGATGAAAAAGATGTGTTTTTTAAATAAATAATTTTAATAATAATATTATTGAAAGAATCTATTTGAAAAAAAGCCTGGTTTTATTTAACAGAATTCGTGTACAAAGAATGTATGATAAAAATCATCATGTTCTCTTTCAAAAAAAATTTTGGAGTCGGTGTAATGTGTTTTGTCTTTTATTTATTATATTATTTTATTCTTCAGTATACTGCTCACTCCGTTACTAGCCATATCCTTTTACCTACAGAGGTAACAATTTAAAATAGTAGCAGTAGCAGTTTAACGAATGACAAAACAGGCCTAGGAGTACATTGTACATTGATGAAAATTTTTGATGTTTTGGGGAAAAGGCAAGTCAGGAGTACCCAAAACATAATGACGGTAGAGGAATCCTGCAAGGCATGTAAGGATATAAGCATGTAGCGGCCTTTCGTCACTGCCTGACTCCACGGATGGCGTAGTGGTTTGAGAAGTCGCCACGAAGCTTTCTTTCTTCGTTAACAACAAATTGGTATTGTTCTACTAATTGTGTGATCCACAAATTATTTTTCTGAGTCTGGATGTTCTTTGTGTCCGTTTTATGTATGTTGGTAAAGTCCCCGCGACACAGGATATATTCCTAATGTGGTAGTTGTCTTTTTTAAAAGAACGAAAAGAAGAAACACAATTGTATCTAACTATTTAATAATTTCAAGAACCAAATATTATAAAACGATGTCAAATAGCAGCATAGCATAGCAGTTATTTCCAAAAAAATTAGATAGCATACATCCATAAATCCAAATCCAAAGCATAAATTATGTCCATACTACATCAATCTGTTTTCTGATTTTATGAATACAATTTATGTAAAAATGTTTAAAGTAAGCATAGAATGACGTAAGCATATTAACGATTAATGTTTGTAATTAATAAGTAGAAATTCGTAAGTAAAGATCAAAAGGAACCATCACTAATGACGTCACTATTTCGGATTAACAATTAAGAAGTCTAAGGTTTCTTCGATTACCCAATTCCAACAACACCCTATACCCAATTTACAATTACATAATAAACTTTATTTTTAAGTTATTGTATCACAAATTTGTCATCAAGCATTTAAAATTATCTGACTTTCAGTCTTCTCTAGTTATTATTCAAATCAAACGCAATTTTCTTCTGTACGTACACATATTATGTTTTACAGCTTCCTTTTTCTATATTTCCGTTTCTAATTAAAGCTCGCGATTCAGTTTGTTCTAAGAATATTCACAGGAACGAGCTCTTTCATTCGAACTTTTGCTCACTTAGATGGTTAAGTTGGAAGGAATCTAGGTGTGAACATTCAATTTAAATTTAATGGAAACGAAATTCATAAGATATAGAAGAGTACGTACATACACAGAAGTACTTGTGAATAAGTATTTTTAATTCTATCCGATTAATTTTTTCAAATAATAATAAATAAAATATAATAATTTATTTTTATTTCCAAAAAAGATATACTTAAAAATTTACGCATCAATATAGGACAATTTTAGAGGCCGTAAGATCGCAATATCTATTGTAAGGCTATATAATCTATATTAGAGAGGTATTGAAACACCGAATGTTGAGACAATACTGAATTTATTTTAAAATACTCAATGATTATATACGGTTACATCTGTATATATTACAAGGTACACACCACACTATTTCAATTATTGAAAACCCTGCCTTTTAAACTAGGTGACACCTGTATCTTAAATAAGTTCATTGACAACTGTCGATTAATCAACAGTGACATCATATGTAAAATTTTACACTAAGCAGTACAAAAGTATTAAACAGTTGTACGTAGATAAACAGTTTGACGTTTTTTTTATGTCTAGACACACAAAAAATTTACGATACCTCTTCGTAGGTATGTACAAGGTACTGAAGTGCATTTACGTGTTGCATATACAGCGTTTAATTAATGTTCAGCCAATGTCCCGGCTTTCAACTCTCGAGGCATTGCACATAATCCGTATTACCATACATACTCGTACATAGTTACAGTACTGTCGCCTTGGTATATGTTAATCGGATATCGTACGAGAAAAATCTGAGAATGCAAGCATGTCTTCAGTGTATTTAATAGCAAAAAATGAAATGAAATTTGAAAAAAATCTGCGTTCTAGTCTTGTTTGGAACCTGGAAAAGTACAAAAATAGAATGCTACAAATACACGCAGCTTTTTGGTTATGTCTTACATTTCGTCGTGTACTTTTTGTTTTGCCGCCAACATTACGTCATGTGTCATTATGTTATCCTTGCCGAAGTAAGAACAAATGTATGCTACATGTACGTAGATATTTATATGTATAATATATCATACATGGCTAAATAATAAAACAAATGTATCTATGATACTGTAAAACAAAGCCGTTTTAAACTCTTTACAATTTCTTTTCAGTCGCAATTCATCTGATTAAAGTTTCTAATAGCTAATATAAGACAGAGTAAACTTACATACAATGAATAGAATTTCTTCCGATTAGCAAAGTCACAAGCTCATGACGTCATGACGCAAGCAAATGACGTAGTTAGGTCATGGAAACAAAAGCTTTATTTTATTAGTACAATGTATTAATTCCTTTTTAAAGTAATAAGTACGTTTCTTAACTTCAATCATGTTATTTAATTATTTTAGGAATAGACGTTTAGAAAATCTCAGTGAACACGTGGATTGATCAAAAATCTTGTAACAAAAAAAAAACAAAGTTTTAATGAAATCGGTTTATTGGGCATTTAATTATTTATATCGGGCATAAATTTTAATGTACTTCTCGTCAGGCAAAACCTAAATGCCAGTAGTCACAGAGAGTCGGATCGGAATACATAACGCCGGTCCTGGGGCAGAGCTAGAGGAGCAAATGCTCTAGGTGTTAAGTGAGGCGAAAGAACCAATTCCAGTAAATAATAAAAAATCACCCTAGATACGTACGTACGTAGAGTACGTTTCGAAAAGGTGTTCTGCCTTCATCAAGAGGTACCGGTAGGTAGTATAAGAGGTATTATGCCAATAATTCATAGCTGTGCTTAAATGGTAAAAAAATTGTATAGACCTTATAGAGGTAAGTGTATTCGTATGTGTACGTCATTGGACAACTTTTTGGGAAATCGGTAATTTATGTGCAGAGGTCTGACTTGCAAGTGGTGCCTTGCACATTCAACGAAAATATACTAGGAAATAACTACTAATCTTATATATACAACGTACTAACCTTAATCCTACCTACCATAGCTATCAGGCACGATGAGGCGATCGTTCCTGGAGGCCATATAAAGAACGATCCTCCCTTAATTTTGGTGGAACACAAAACCAGTTCGTCCTTATACATAGATATCTTGATTATAATTTAATGGCGCAATAATTCATCTTATCCAATAATACATCAGTTGTCTAGCCTAAGGCTGACCAGCCCCTGAATTACTTTAACGTCATCAATAATTTATATTAATCAAATGAGTTTGAATCAATTATGTATGTACTACTGTGCACTAAGGAGATATGGTTAGAATATTCTGCCTTAATCTAGTATTGTGAGTGGCAATTCCTAAGGGATTTAATCATAGGGTTTCACACGATATATTATCCAATTGGGACGCCATATTAGTAGATTATACTGTTTGAGGAATTTTGACTTCTGAATTTGACACTAAGACGTCTTTTTAACACTAAAGTCGTTTTTTATGTTCACCTTCATCGTAGGAGTTTTGATCATCGTCACACCTTAAATTACCGAACTACACTTATGTCAGACTTGTTTAGCTGGACCTGGAACGACCATTTTCCAAAGCTTTATTGAGTAGGGATGCCCACAAGCGCCTAGTGTTGCGTAGTATTTTCGTACATAGAAAATAAGCAGATTTATGGATAGTATACATAATATTATGTAATTAATGACAATGTAAAGGTAAAATAACATTATTATTATTATCATACGTCTGTATAGAATACACAATACGAGTAACTATAATGCGAGAATTATTGATACATCATGATAACTTTAAATACACTAATTAGTCCATCCATTTCTGCGCTACAATCATACAGAATAACAAAACTAGGTTTTTTATTCCACAGCAAATGGAACTTCCAGACTTCATGCTCACTGATTTTACAATAACAAAAACATGTAATCTACAATTATTAAGGGGTTCATATTAATTTTTATTATTTGAATCGGAATATAGGTACTTTATTCCTATAGTTTAATATGAAAACAAATACATATCTTGTAAAACATACACTGGTTAAGAAATTGATGTAACGAAATAGTTCAAAAGAAAATACTATGGTTTCTGATAAATGATCCAAGTCTTGTTCACCGCTATTGAAGTACTGCGTCTTGCGAAATAAATCTAAATAAGGACTAAAAGCCTTAGCTAATGTATTCCACTACCCATTTTAAATTACCATTTTGCTGACCCAAAATTTAATTTGTAGATGCTGGTACACCATTTTAACAAATTCGTTTTTTCATTAAAATTGTTCTAAAGCAGTTACTTCGCTGTTTATAAAAGAAAACAGAATTGAAGTGAGTATAGAAGTGTATTTCAAGTAGTTTATAAGTTTTGTGTGCTCTGGCATTTCTGCCGTAAATCTTAGTGCGACGCAGAGACAAAGAATGCTAGTTGTTAAAGGACATCGAACCAGGGGCGGCCTCGGGGGGTGGCGAGCAGGCCAACCGCCAAGAGCCTCGATCATGCAGCCCTCGCGCAACAACCCAAGTAGAAAAAAGTTTATTTGTATTTCACGCCTTACGCATCGCATTATAAAACTAACGTCACGTAACGATTTACGTTCGGAGATCTCGGTCTTGGCATTCATTGTTGCAGACTTCCAGTGTCAACTGTCTGCGGCTTATACTTTTATGATTAAGAAGCAGTATGTATGGCGTTGCATTTTTTGTTTCAAGTCATCACAACTAATTCCACAAAGACAAGGGCCTCGCAATGATCTACCAGCCCGGGGCCTCGCAATGATCTACCTTCCCGGGGCCTCTCAATTTATTTATTTTATTTATTAATGATCTTCCAGCCTGGGGCCTCGCAATGATCTATGTCCGGGGAGATATTATTATTCGTAGGCCCGGGACCAGCAATGATCTATCTGTTCAGGGCCTCGCAATGATTTAGTTGCCCGGGGCCGCCACTGGATCTACCATATTGGTTAGGGTATTGATAGTATTTTGTGCAATGTCAAAACTTTTCCCAATTTTGGTCAGATTTCAGAGATCGTTTAACCTATTTATGTAATATTTAGTAAAACAAGTCGATAAGATAGGGTTTAAACACAACATTTATTTTCCTTTCCTTTAAAACGTTATTTGGTCTATTAAGAACATTTAAAAATAAAAATGGTTAAATCGGTCCCGCCATTCAGCAAATAATGTGCTTACTAGCGGCATTTCACATTTATTTAAATACATAAATACCCTCTTATTTCACTGTTGAGACGATTTCAGCAGGATGTTAATTATATGTCTGTTAAGTATTTGCGAACTGAGTCTATTTTAGAAGGTTTATCAATTTGACGTTAACGTTTTTGGGTTAAGACCTTTACGACTCCCTCCCCCTCCTCGGAGGGCGTCACCTCTATTTATTATTTATCTAAAAAGCTTTAAATAAAAAAAACTAGTGTTGCACCAAACACAAAAAAAATTGTCAATGATTACTTTGTTATTTAATATTTGATCCCAAAACTTGTGATTTACTGCAGACTCGTACCTAATACACATAATATTTTCCTCCATCAAATATTTCAACTTGGGCAAGGAACCATATTATCCAATTTCCTTATCCCGAATAAGTATAAGAGGCAGTAAGGCAAACAATACACATAGCCGTTTTATTCCGTGCGTGTAAGTTGAAAAAGATAAGCAAGTGTATGGCTGTGTGCCATCTACGCAACATCTATGACATCTTAGACAGCCTTGGACAAGTTTGTTCTATTAAACTTCCGTAGTCTTTTACTGCTCTATGTATCGCTCACATTTTGTCATTACTTCCATAAAAAGCTTATGAATTTTTCGTGACCAACAGTGCTTTTAATATTAGATTTTGAACTTGATTTTCTGTTATTTATTAGACTCGAGTTAGTTAAATTACAAAATTTTGACATTTGGAATAATCCTTTCTTTTTAATCATGCGCAAAAGAATTTACTAACATTTTAAAAAAGAGAATTGATACATTTCAAATTTACGTTCTCCGTATAAACAAAAGACTATTTTAAATAAGAAACGGTCCAGTAGTCCTACACAAATCTTTTTTGATCTTCGAGTTTAAAATTCGACCATAAAAATGCTACACCCAACTGCTATGAAAATTCTTTTTTGTTTACTACATTTTTTTAATTACCGTATCGGTCTTGCATGCGCATCATTGCGTATGTTCTTTTTGAAAGAACTATCACTAGGCTGTATACGCTGTATTGTCGAGTTACCATTGTCTAGATAAAGACGACAAACATCTATACAAATAAATAAAATTGAGGAGCCTGATTGTAATGTCATAATAACAAATTTGATATTTATATTAAATACTTTATACTAAAATTTATAATATACAAGCGTTACCCTGCCACGCTTTGCTGTAGCACATTTAAATTGTACTGATGAAATAAATAAATGAGGAACGAAATTGAAGCGAAAAATACATAAAAGAATCCTTAAAACGGTTTGTATATCGTGTCAAAATTTGAACTCGGTCGGTGCAAAACTTTTTCAGTTTTTGAAGCATAGACAAACCAAATTAACATTTTTATATATATAGAGAAAATATATTTCTAAATTGTTGTCTGTCTGTCCATCTGTCTTTAGCCTAATCCCTGTAACGCTTTGACTGAGTTTTTGCTAACCGGTTTTACAAGTAACAACAAAACTTTTTTTTTATTTTGAAATTAGATTTAATTAGAGAGAATAGCAGCTTCCTAACTAAACTAGAATGCAGTAATTATGGCTACAAACGATGACGATAAAGATAAAGCTTATACTGATGAGTTCTTATGACATTAATGACCCGATCAGGAAGACTTAATAGTTCGTCTTCACCCTAAAAGAGAAAGTTTTTATATATTTGAAAAGGAGTACACAAAAGAAATGCTGAATCTGTTGAAATTTGACAAGACTATGACAGCCATAACAACCGTACCTGCTTTTCCCTTGTCATCAAAAGCAAGTTCTTCAGAACTCTGGATACTTATAAACAGTGACTGCCAGAAGACACTTGGTTTGTATGATATAAATCCTCATTTTTCCACTCCTCATTTTTTTATTTAGATCACCAAAATTAACATTCAACGGTACTACTATACCCATTTATTGATTGTTAAAGAGCCTTACATCTCGACTCTACTCTAAACTATATATTTTTTTTAATTAACACAAATTTTATCATTTGTCCACAACTCCTTAAGCGCACCTACTTCTTCTGTTCTCCACATACCTAAATTAAATACTAGGTAATGGCTTATACATACAGAAGGTTTAATAAGTAAACATGAAAGGCAGAAAATCTTATCGATAACTTTTATTTATCTTACGTGTAGTTCGCAGTCGCTTAATAATGCGTGACACGTGACACCACTTCCAAGCGGAAATCTTTATTTTACGCAATAACGTTGCCGTTTCCTTATAAGGTTGATTCAAACTATGGTTAGATTATCTTATTTGGCCTGACTATCCGTGATCCTACTATTATAATGTACGAACTTCTATAAAGGAAGCATCAACTCAGAATAATTAAAAGTACGACAGATGTCTTACTTTAACAAGACATTTAAATTAACTTGTAACAAAGGATAAAGTTCATTCTTGATCGCGGTCAACACGCCACAATAAGTTACGAAAGGTCGCACACGCAGCTAGACGTGCCTAATCGATGCTTGCGGGATTGTTTTTTACTGTGATTGTAATGTTTGAGTACGATAGCAAATGTTACCGTGCACGTGGCTTTATTGATTAAGAGCCTTCTCGTGACAACATTCTGATATACACTATGTTTTTATTTTTTATCTTTGTAAGTATAAAACTATGACTACAATATGGTCTTAAAGATAATTGAATGTCTGATTTTTGAAAAGCAATAATTTCTATCATGTTTTCTATGTGATTCGATGATGACCAAACGATAACGGTTACAAGAACGTTATTATTAAATTTAATGGACCGCTAGGGGAGTGTACATAATTTTTTGAGGTAGCTGTAAGCTAGTATAATCACTATATAATAAAAAAAATATAAACAAAACCGGTAATAAACAGAGAAGAACATGGTTCTCAACTGTCTTGTTATTGCCTATTTATATAAATATTATATACATACATTCCGTGTTTTTCTAGATCATGTCCCTATTAAAATTACAAAAATATTTTTTGTAATAACTTTCTTTAGCCGTAGTAATATAATAAAATAAGTTTTAACTGAAAGTCGGTCAAAAGCGTTTCATTATTTCTACAAAACTGAAAACATTTTATATTTTATAAACAGTGCCTTAGTATAAATATCTGAATTGATTAGAATAAATAAAGGAAATATTTGAGCTATGAATATGTACGTTTATTGTTAGAAACATTTCTACAATAATAGGCGAATCTGCTAATATAAGGCAATCCTGCGTCAGTTTAGGCAAGCTGCACTAACTAGACATTAGTACGGACGACACTCAAATTGGCCTCCTCTCCTTGATTACAATTAACTGGCAGGTCGTCGCCGACGGCCTCAAACTGCCGAGCAAGGATCATCGTGTGAATTTAGGATACAAGTGTCTTGCACCATCAAAGTAATTGATGGTGAAGGGATTTGGTGAGAACGTATAACGTCTTTTTGTTTATTGACCTCTTGATTAAGGTACCTAAACGGAACGTATTTTACTATCCCAGTAATGTACAAAGATGAATATTTTTACATCTTCATCTTAAATTTAATAAAAATTGAATTTGTTTAATACTTAGTATCTTCCAAACAGCTGGATGGATTTCGACAGGTACGGTATAATTTTATCCGTCTCAAAAGCCCAAGTGTCCTTTTTCAAAAAGTCATTTTGAAAAAAAAAAACAAAATGGTGGCTTTTTGACGCAAAATAATAATAAGTTTAAAATAGTAATAAGTTTAAAGTAAAAAAAAAAATAACCAAACCTTTGATAGGTTCAAAATCAAGAAAATTAAAAGAGAATTACAAAAATATAAATAAGAGAGATATTTAAATTAAGTAAGGAAGACTTACCTGATTACTAGAATCATAACTCCTAACATAAGGACCAGAATCACGTACTGTGAAATATTTATTCTCACATCTACTATTTGTCGTCCTTCTTTAACAGACAAGTCTTTACGCACACTAATCCTCAGAGTGCTCCTAATACAGAATTACCCAACACAATTGAGTGGTCGGTACATTCCTCTGTAAATATTAGTAGATCAAAGAGGCAATCCTGTGATTGGGCCGCTAAGACAGAGACGTCAACGTCATCTGTATATTAATCTTAAAAATGATGGGAGTCATACCAGTAATACTAGAAGAGCTTTGGTACTAAATAATTGTTATATACTATTTACACAAGAATTTTGCGTTGCCATTCGGGATAATATACACAGTTATTACGGATAATACGTACGTGTACTGCAAGGATTAAACCTTAAACAGTCAGCCTCATAAAATAGAAATAAATACAAAAGTTGCCTCATAAATAAACGTTAGTGTGTTTCACTAGAATTGTCAACCAGACCTGAATGTTTCTTTAGAATTTTTATAGACTTTGATCTGGCATATAACAGATTTTTTTTACTTTAATGAACTGTTATAGAAAGAAAGATAAATATGAAGTGTTCTGGAAAAGGGTCATAAAAATAATTATACTTACCATTGACCCTTTTTCGTTTTTCCCGTATCAATTGGTCTGTTAGTCGTAAACCGACAAAAGATATTTATGGGATGGGATACGATGGTATATATGGTTATGATATAGCTCCAGTAAATAGCCACTGCTCAATACATCGCAATACAAGCAATCGATCGCCGAGAATGAAGCACGACGTTATGACCTTAGATGTTTGTAGGAAATTTACATATCAAAACCCCTCAGTGGCTTAGAAATGCGAAGTCCAAGGCCGATTAATAGAAACCAAACAGTGGTTAAGGTGATTATACACTTGCTAGTTACGATCTACATTATGAAGTACTACATTATATTTTCAAGCAATAGGTTACATTGTATGAGTTGGATATGTATATATTATTAAATATATAGGCTGGTTTGTCGGTATTGAGTCTTTATGCAGAACTGTAAAGGATATTGTCTGTTAACTCCAATCAACCATAGATTCGAAAATGTAACTTCCACATACACCGAAAACACAGTTGAATATCATCTTAAGGAAGACATACTGAACTATTAAGTCGGAGCTATTAATCCTGCATCGCAAAATGAAAACAACACCTATTCCTTCGCAAAGAACACGGCTTAAATAAAAAGAGTCAGAGTCATGGTGAGAATCATACCTTCAACCCCTTCAACAAAACAATTGAATTGAACGCTCAAACCAGTCACGAGTCTGAAAAATAAAACACTTACATTATTTAAAAACTTTAATCGCAGTAATATAAGAGAAAAAAGTAAACTAGAAATGGGGATATAGTGATCCTTTTTCTTTATTCGTTTAAGACAAAACTTAAATCATTAGATACTGTAATGCTTTGTTTTAAAATGTCGTTTTAAGTCAGGAATATATTCAAGGAGCAATATAACAAGAACAATAGACGACAGCAAAATATCATTAAAATGAACTCGCTGCTATAGTTTCTACTTTACTGTTTTTACTCTGAAAGTGAAGTTAAAAGATGAAAGCCATTATCGTGACCTATTGAATATAGTTTTATTTTAGCACTGACTGTTGCTGCACTGCGGTTTCGCTCTATAAATTATTTTCAAAACTAATTAAAATTATGTGTATCCTGTATATATATCCTATAATAAAAACTGAAAAGAAACAAACTTAAAAAGATTACTTGCCTATTGGTCCTGTGGTTAGTGACCCTAATCGCTAAACCGGAGGTCACACAATTATTTGTCCTGGGTTCAATTCCCACCCAAGATAAATAATTGTGTGATGAGCACGATCGTTTGTTCTATGTCTGGGTGTAATTTATCTATAATATGAGTGTATTTAGAAATATATAAGGATGTTTATTGGACGGACGGACGTCATTTACATTCATTTTACTAAATTTTAATTTGCAATAGAAAATTGTTGAAATTTAAATTTATAGGTATTTAATTACCTCTAATCAGTCACCATGCCTCCTAAGCATGTATAAAACCACAATGAAGTATTTTATGACTGTCAACATAACATAGTTAACTCTTCTCTAAGTCTGCAATAATAAGCCCATACACGATCCCACTACGGCACTTTACCAAATGGTTGTAGCTCTAACAGTAAGTCAATCGAAACTATATACTATATATACTGAAAAACATTATGATAAAACACAGAAAAGTAATTTATGATACTATTATTGTTAAATTAATGTAGAAAAAACCTATTTTGTAAAACCCGGTGCGTAAGTTTTTTCTGACTGTAATGGGCCCTACTAATACAATAAAAGTAATAAAATACTCACACGCACTCACTATTTCTAGAAGGCTAACTATTTTGTACATTGGGGAGTTAGAGAGGGGTAATGGTCAAAATACAAGCTCTGCCTCAAGTCATTGAGACGTATCATACATATTTTAAAGTTACCTTTGTAATCTTAAAATCAGGATATATGGCTTAAATGGTATATTTTAGAAGTTTTAACTTAGAAGCTCAATTTTTAAAGTTTTAATTTGTGTGATGTGAATTTTAGCAGACAAGCAGTCACACAACTGTCTAAGAAATGCTTTTTCGGACGGAAGAACGGAAACATTAAAATTAAAATCATTTCGCTTTTTTCAGTTTTTCTGTCACAAATACACACAGAATAAAGGATTGTAA
The DNA here is from genome assembly GCA_902825455.1 of Arctia plantaginis. Taxonomy (NCBI): domain Eukaryota; kingdom Metazoa; phylum Arthropoda; class Insecta; order Lepidoptera; family Erebidae; genus Arctia; species Arctia plantaginis. The sequence continues at coordinate 798,924 of CADEBD010000312.1, read as the reverse complement.
AATGTTTACAAAGTGTAAAACAGAGCAAATGCGAATGTGGCTTCTACTTATCTCCTAATATAAACCTCCGCCACGTACGATCTAAATCCGACACAATTTATCCAAGAATTACCAACCAATTTTACTACCATATTGATTAGAAATTAGCAATTTTGGCTTGTAATTTCGCTGGAAACTTGCACGTTGCGTACTGAAAGTTAAACAGTGCACATTAAACGGTACCAAACAGTCTATACATTACATATATATACTACATGTGATTAGGCGGAGCCACAGAAGCGAACACAATCACATTGCCATCCTGATGCACAGTTTAATAAGCATACCCAGCTTAAACTAATAAATCAAACTGATTTGATTATTTACTGCTGGCTTTGCAGTGCACGTATCTGATGTAGGATTATGCTAAACTTTGTATTGCTAGCATTACGGATTTGTCGTCGGGTAAATCCTCTTCACACAATATAGTCCTGTAACGAGTTCCTTATACTTTGTCCTTTCGTTTAATTTTGTCTTTAACGGTTGCTTTATGTTACATAAGTAGAATCAATCGGCAATTGACCAGGCATCTCTGTCGATATTCCATTGCGATAAATAGAATGAAAGAAGTTTTAAATTAAAAACAAATATTTTACTAATTATTTAAATTCTGTAGGGTATAGAAGCCTGTTTTTACAATAGATATATTTCATCGTCACATTAACATCAACAGCCTTAATAGTCCACCGCTGGACATATGCCTCTCCTTACAAAGGAGGTTTTGGCCTACTATACCACGGTGGACAGACGGGTTGATATAAGGTTTATTTCAAGTTTGCCTGCAGACTTTGCTCGTTTAGTCGGCTTTTACGACATCCACGGGATGAATAAGGGTGGTGACACTCCGTGTTTTTAATCCGTCAACACACCTACAGATATATTTACTTCTTTATTAATTTCATATAGACACGTTTCTTAATGAATATAATTTGATGCCATTCTGTCTCGGGTACGACCTCACCTTGAGGCTTCAAAACACGCAACGATTTATTGACAAAACAATTTAAAAAAAAGATGGAAAGTCTGCAAAATGATTCTATGTTAACAATAATCGTTGAATGATAAAACTTAAAATTAAATGATTAAAATAGTAAATCATTAATGCACCTACTAGGAACGATGAAATCATCTAAAAGTCTGTAGCAAAGGTTACAGGAAGCGCGGCGCAGCGGAGCGCGGCGAGCACCGCTGACTCAGGACACAGAAAGATACCACTATTAATGAAACTCGAAAATCAACTTGTATTCGAGAACTCAATATTGCCGAGTGAAATTAATTAATCGATATTATACAAACCCTTTTTTTAAGGTGCTTTGCTTAAATGTGCAACATTCTGTATTTTTGTTTAATAGTTGTCGAATAAACAGATTTTAAATATAACAATAAGAAGCATTATTGTTTTAGGATTGCAACTGAAAACTAGTGTATTAATTTTATATAATTTCTGATGCTATTTAATTAAAAATTTGATGTATTATGGCGTTGATGTTTATTTTAATTGTAGTCTATACAATAGAAGCGTCTGTTTTTAATGTCAAAATAATAGGTTTGTTTATGCTTACACGGTTATTTGCACGATACCTATGCCTTTTTTTTTTTTTTTAAACACCAGTTTAAATATTTTTTGTCTATCTGTCTGTCTGTTTGGTAATCTTCAAAACGGCTGGACCGATTTTAATAATATTTTACTACCAAGTAGCTGTCTATATAAGGAGTAACTTAGGCTATCTTTCCTCTCAGAAAAACCCTACAAAATTTTGAATCGATCTAGTCCGCGGGCACCAGCTAGTTAAGATATAATTAAGATTATTGTTAAGTAATTTAAAGAAAAATACAACAACCAAACACGTATATGTACTTCATCTGGACGGATACCGTAGCGGTTTAAGCGGTCACGTCGCCGCTTCCTACTGCGCTGAGTGTTGTGAATTTGGATCCACAAATTGTTGTCCTAGTCAGGGTGTTCTTTGTGTCCGTTTCCTGTGTTTTCAAAGTTACCCGGAAGATATATTTCTGGTGTAGGAGTTGTCTTTTTTAAACATATTAGGATAATATTAGGATACAAAACATCAAACTACGACCTTTAACGCTGGAGCAGTGACTACAAATGCAGGTAAAACACAGGGGCTGAATTTTTTAATAAACAATTAATGGTAGATCACAATATACTAGTTTTTGAATTGTACGAGACACGTGTTAGTGGTACGGAGCCGCGAGTAAGCGATTTGGCACATTGCGCCCGGGAGCGGGCGGGCCGTGGCGCGGGGACGAGCCACGACATAATTACGTACTACGAAATGTGAGCTGTCGTTTAAATCTTGCACTGCTTAAATTTGAAGCGAACTTTACTGAGGTCGTGGTATTAATTCAATTTTGTTCGCTCCGGGCAACGAACACGTCCACTGTGCACTGACTCACATATGGCACCTAGCGATTGTAAAGAAAATTATTTTTACAATTGATCAACTATGATACAACTTTCCCTTAATCGTTTTTCCAATTAAGTTATATTCTATACATATAGAATGTAAAAAAAAAGGAAAAGAATAAAACTAGTGACCACTAGTTTCATTCGAACCCGGCTCAATCTTGAACTCCTAGAAAAACTACTATAATCAGTATTGATACTCCCAAAAGCTGTTACTGTGTTCGCATAAACAAATTTAAGTAAGTTTGATGGTGGTACTAATGACAAGACCTACCTATGACAATCATGATGTATTATATTAAATTGAAAGCTCTCTCGCTTTCCTACTACTCTTCTATTTGGGGAACTTCGTACATGACCAAAAGAGAGGTTGCCGCACCGCTTACTATTTTAACCCAGCCTTTGCTACACGCTTTTGTGTCATTATCTAGCTATATGCATACTACTAAATTATCAAGATTATCTTTAGTCAATATACGCGTAGCTAAAATAGTTGTAAGAGAAAAATTACTTAACTGGTAATTGGAAAGCAAAGGAAACTGCTTAGAAAACTCTAATGTAACAGGTTCTTATTATCTGTAATTATAGACTAAGTGATAAAATCTTATTACTGTTTAAAAATAACGATGATTTTACCCGAATATAAAAGATTAAAATAATATTATAGGAGCAATAATGTCACCCCAAACATATTCCATATGAATGTGGACGAAAGTAGACCATTGCCGGGACGTATTAGACTACCAAAGCTGAACAATTTAATGACGATTGACTATTCATACCACATTCAAGCGGTTGACCGCTTTGCTACTCTTGATTTAGAGTCTAATTATTCTGCGATCTCAGCCGTAGCGGACGCTTGCTGAGTACGTAATGAGAGGGGCGAGGCGACGCGGGTTGGGGAGGCGGAATGCAAAATGTTGCAATTGCATTTTCCCGTCAGAAAAACAGCTTACACTAGCAAAAATAATTAAGAGTATTAGTGGAGTCGGCGAACGGAGTGTCGCGCAGTAAATAGTCTGCTAAATACCCACCTACATTTATTGGCGCGGGGACTCTGGGAAGGCCAGTGTAATGGCAGAAACAATTTTGCCCGTAAAACAGTGCAGGGTACCTTAAATACGAAATTATAACCGCTTCTGTTAAACGACTACATAACTGCGTGCTTAACGTGATTTAAAGTGATGTCAAAGTGAAAATATGAGTCTGCATTTTAATAATGAGGGTGGGTACGTGGGTTGAGCGTAACACATTTGAGTACTCATTTTTAAAGAGATTTTACGCATACAGTTACGAAACACACGGGTACCTAGTAAAGTTAAATTACGCTTAAATATTTTTATTTTTCAATCAAAGCTTTTAAATAACTAATTTAAATACAAGTTTGACTCGATTGCCACTTCTTAGACCTTGAAGGGCAAAATAAGAGTAAGTATATATAACATTAAAGTTAAACCTTTCGGTTGTCACATTTGTTAGTAAGTAATAAAGGAATTAAGAGGTGTACATCCATTAAACAACTGACGATGCACAATTTTCCATCGTGTCATGTCCCTGACAACGGTCCATCCTGGACACGATTGAAGCGGAAAAAGATTCCTCCAATTAAATAGAGCCACTGACCGTGAAATTGTTTACCTTTTGAGGTAAAGATTTTTACGATCGACGATGTAGATAATAGGGTACTTTAATTTACTGTTCATATGTGAATATACAACATGTAAACTCGCATAAATATAAATAGTGTTATAAAATGTGTGTTTTTAGGGCAAGAATAGGTTTGATTGATAATAATGAGTGACAGGACCTCCGGGATGTTTGTGTTGTGTTAAATGCAGTTAGTTAACAATACAGTTAGATTGTGATGGTACTCAATTTACTATCGTGTATCAATTCCAATCAATTCCAATCGCTTTTGCCCACGTCACGTAAACGGACTGCTTTTACGGGGAAAGTAGTTTATCTTGGCAGACTTAGGAATTGGCTGAGGTTAAATGTTTGTGCCCGCTGGTGGGTGGTGTAAAAATATGATCTACCAACCCCGGCCTATTCATTATTAAGATTATATTTATAATAGCTTTTCATACTCATACGTTATCTATTGATAATAAACATACTAGTAGATTTAGCAGATTGTCATCATCATCATCATCATCATCAACAGCCTTTAATAGTCCACTGCTGGACATAGGCCTCTCCTTAGAAAGGAGGTTTAGTAGATTGTATATATTATATACTTACAGTACACTAGTGATTGATGATGAAGACGACGTATATTTATTTGCCAATGACTCTTCAGAAGGTGATAGTTTAGATAGTTCCTTGACAGAGACTCTGGGTGAACAATTACGGTAAATATTTTCTTCTCAATCTCGTCTTCACTTAAATTTCTGCCACATAAATGCGCAGAATCTCACTGAGACTTTCTCAGACAATGACGTTCATGCCATCCTGATTTCTGAGACTTGGCTCAAACTTTACCTTCCCTCCAATTCCTACCCTCTCACCGGCTTTGTCTTCAACCGCAAAGACTGTTTGGATAAAAGAGGTGGATAATCGATCGATTTACCTTATTAATTATTTAGACCTTGCACCTACCGACTACTACTTTTTCCAAAATTAAGACAACTTTTTAGTGGGTAAAATATTCAATTCCCGAGAGGCAGTACAAAATGCCTTTGAAGAGTTTGTTGCCTCCCGTCCAGCTGATTTTTACAAGAAGGGCATCAATAAACTGCCAATGCGTTGGCAAAGATGCGTCGATTGCATGGGTGATTACTTCGAATAACAGAAATAAAAAAGTTTGAAAAAATAAGTACTTTCACCTATTGCATACAAAACGGCAATTTCATGGGTAAAGACCTAATATTTTACAATAAATGTCCACCATTTGACAACTAAATGTTTTTTAGGCTTTAGGTTATCATAAATATTGATCTGAATTCGAGATAAACATAATAACAACTTCTAGAGGCTCCTTTTTGCAATTATCGTAACTAAATGCTATTTAATTAAAAGCGCAGTAAAGGTGTCATACATACATCATAGGAGTCATACCTTCAGCATTAAAATGACAGACTTTAAGCTAGATCCACGCTTGTTAAACATATAAAAAGAATAAGAAATAAAGCTTCAATTTTCCAACATGAAACCGATACCATATCTAAATCCTCGCTAATAAAATACAGCTGTGAAATCAAAATCTTTATGTCCGACACATATGTCTACTGAATCTAGATTCCCTTCTCTAAGAGATCCATCCTACCGTCCTTGAGGGTTTTTTATTTAGCATCAATTCATCAAGAAGCGGACATGTCCGGGTGTCAGGGTGGTCGATGAACGACAATAGGTGACGGGATCCCCGGACGAAACCTTCTGTCAGCAAACGTGCTTAGATTCTAAGCACTCCCTGTTATATAATACGATTCGATGCTAATACTGTAATAAAAATAACCAAAAAGACGACAAGCTATTTTTAATGAAATAATATAACTACGGATTTGTAATCATTTTGCAGAACATAAATTTTGTAAAAGATACATATCAATTGTAAAAAGGGTCCTAACCAACTGCATACACTTTGTAAGTTCACCAAAGGATAACTATAAAGCGTATAAAAAGCGGCGGTAGCCTAGTGTTTAAGTCATTGGACTTGCAATCAAGAGGTCGTGGGTTCGAATCCTGACCAGTACACTACAAACGTGAACCCACTCCTAACACAAGCAATTTAGCTTAGCGGGAGGAGTTAACGGGAATACTAGTAATTTCGGTTGCTAGTAGACCTTTAAAAAAAAAGAATGTACAAGGTTAAATAAATCTAAAACAGCACAGCATAAAAGCTGTCATGCTGATTCATATAACAGCCTTAAAAAGTATCACCGACGTCCTTAATCTATAAATGTTAATAAGCTGCATTCTTTATCCCTCCATTTTCCACACTGAGAGGTGGCTTCCTTCAAATTTAAATGGAATCAATAACGGCGAGATATCGCGTAACTTGCAATTTAGGACCTTGACTATTTGCAACAGTAAAAATCACTAAGACTTATTCTGACTGACTTGAGTAACACCGGTTTGTACAGAAGACAAAGAAGTTCCCCCAGTCTTATCTCTTAAGGCTCATAGAGGGGCACAGCAGATTGCCGATAGAATGGAAATAGCTCGATTACGAAAATACCTTGTACGCACAGAAATCCGCTGTTAGTGAGCAATTACAAGCATGAGTACTAGGGGGAGTCTCTTTTCTCCTATACTGCGATCACCTGGTATGAAACAATACGTCACAACAGTGGTATGGTAAGTGCGTTTAGGGGTTGGTTCAATCTTTCATCGATCTGGCAGTTTCTTTATTTGATGTATCTTCTTTACACAGTATAAAATAAAGTCGTTTTTTTGTTGTACGATTACATCTTTTAAAGTAATCAACGGATTTTATTGCGGTTGTCAGCAATAGAGAGAATGATTCATGAGGAAGGTTTATATGCATAATACATGCATATTATAGCAGAGAAAATACCAGAATTTCAAAGAAGTGTTGTAAAAAACATGTTTTTGTGCGCTTATATTGCGAACGCTGGGTTAACCTTACGAGATATACCAGAATAATGTATTACGGAATTGTATATCTTAAAAAGATCTACAAAAAATTACGAAATGGCATATGTCTATCTCCTAAGGATAATCCACAGTAACCCTTGCCCTTTCTTCTCATAAGGCTCAACCCCTTGGAAACGGGCGGTTATAGATCGGTACAGGCATATCATAGATTTTGTATAAGTTTAATTTTTATTTAATTTATTTTGCTTAGTATTTCAAAAAAAAATTACAGAGATTGTTGCTATTGTGTGTGTTGACCTATGACTTTAGACTACATAAAAGACGATTCTAACAATTTTAAAAATTATATGAAATAAAGATTGAGTTGGAGTTTAACCATTTTTATCTTTTAAATATTGCAAAAAAATAATGGGTTATTTACTATGGTATTTTAAACAATACATTATTATTTCTTATCCAATCAAATACGTTAGACATGTTTTGTATTTAATGCAGATTAAAATTGCTCTGTACAGCATATCATTAAAATAAATATTTTAGACGATATAAGAGGTTTAAAACGCGGGGGCCGTTGAGCTGTACGCTCCGAGTGGCAGCGCCCGCCAGGATCGGAGCGGGCCAATAAATATTGCATTTAAAAATGTCCTGTAGTATAGTCCTATTATAATAATACGAGATAATTAATTTCACCACATTAGTAGTATTGGTAGTATCGTACAGTAGTACATTGCACCCGTGCAAAGCCGGCGCGGATCGCTAGTTTATTATAAAAAGAGAAATCTTAGCAAAAGTAAGTTATGATTTGTATCATTAATTTTTATTTGTTAGTCCACCATTTTTCAAGTTATTACTCAAAATTTCTACTTGATGAGAATACCTTGTTAGAATAGTTATTATTTAACTCTTTATCCTATAACTACTTAAACGTATTACAAGCAAGGAATACACACATAAGTGTTTCATAAAAGTGTGTTGTATGTGTTTAAATGTTTAATAAGTGAAATAAATTTAATGTAAAAAGTAATTCCTGGAAAGTATTTTACTATTTTTTAATATTGTTTTCGTTTTATTTGATTTCATTTTCCAATCTGATACAGACAATAGAAAACGAGCTTTGTAATGACTGTCATATCGCCGTGACAACAGCCTAACATTAAACCGCACAAACTTCTGGATACACTATCGTAACTGTTAACCTTTTGCGTAATATAAGGTGCCATCCTTCTTGCTTGCTATAACCTTACATAACCATAATGCTGCAACTTGCAGTACCGGCCCATAATTAAATGGCAGTTGTCATATGCACCAGCTCCAAGATGGACCAGATAGCCAAACGTAAAAAAGTAGTTCGAGTGGAAAATAAAATTTTGATGGTTTTTCAAGAACCGCTGGATGTGGTTTACCGTCTGTTTAGTATGAGTAAAATAACACAGGTCAACAATTTTTTTGCCCAGAAACCAGACACTACACTTTCCCGAAGAATTTTGGTTCAAATCCGGACTTTAAGATACCCTGTCTACTTTTTTAGGCATGAAATTTGAAGGGTTCATAACCTCAAAAATGGTCAAAACTGCGCTTTTTACACTTTTAGGCTAGAATATCTCAAAAACCTGACGTGATAGAAACATTTCTAAGGCCGAATTTGTATTCAGCGCACCAAAATCCTTCGAAAATAAACTTTGTCAAATTTTAATAAATTGGAACTTTTAAATTTAAATTCAGGAGGGTATTGAAGTAGAGTTATGCAAATTTAGTAAAATAATATTTTTTATCATAAAATCAAAACATAACACGAGAAAATTAAAAAAAAATTGACAGCGACTACTAGTTGTAGGGGAGAACAGGGCAATGGGAGCCTACTAAGGGAAAGTTTTGATAAAAACCACGTTTGTCAAAATTCTTGTAATTTTTAATTATCAACTCTTACCTTTATTATTAAAGAATACTTTAATCACAGTTATAATCAACTACAGACATGTATTAAGGTACAATCATAGTTTTACATAAAAAGTCAGGGGCTCCTATTACCCGACAAATGCGGCTAATGAGAGCCTATTTAACGCTCACACGGGAAATGGGAGCCATTATAATTACTCTTATACCAAAAAATTAACAAAACGTACTTTAAATGATATCTTAGTTATTTTAATAATCAATACAATAAAAGTATTTGTAACACCAATTTAAAAATATTTTTTTCCAACAAAACGGAGAAGTAAATATGTAATTATTAATGAAATACAAAATATCCAGACTTTAGAGATTCAAACAAATATAGGAATCTGGACTATCACTGCCAGAGCACTCTTTATGGGCCCAGTTTCCGCAACTTCTGCATCTGTACCACATCTCTCCACTTTTTCCAGTGTCTAAACAAATTGCACACAAACTTTTAATTAAATGATTACTATTAATCTCTTTGGTTTCTTTCTTGGTATGTTTTTTGTGGTTGTTCGATTCCTTTTACGTGGCATCTAAAACAAAAAATAAGGTATTTTATGTCTCTTAAACGTAATGAGAGCCAAGCTAGGCTCCCATTAGCCGCTAACCACAATTTTGAAAAGTAACAACATAAATATGTAATTCTACTTTCAATCACAATACAACTAATGGGACTTGTTAGTAAATTAATCTAGGGATATAATAAGCATAAATACAATAAAATAAGAATACAATTTCATGCTTACCTTGATCCTGGCAATTGTCATTTTTTTGTAAGCGTGGAGCAAAAAACACGCAATCGTCCCTCGTGACCAAACGAATGACACTAGCAGTTCGAGCGCGTCAGGCGTAGTTTGTCGATAGTTGACGGAAGCAGCCAAGTGCTTAGGATAGCTACCATTGCCCGACCGCTCTCATTACCCTGCGTTCCCCTACCTATCCCGGATGTTCGCTAGATTCCATAAGGAAACGCATGACATTAAATGTACTTTTGTACTGTATAATTAGGTCAACCATTTGAAGTAGCTTGGAGACAGCTTGAGGACAAATTAGTCTAGGTAGGTAGATAATTAGTCTGGTCCGAATATGGGCACATTTACGGGAGCGAGTTGGCATTGGGGCACTGCTGGCGACCTCCCAACCCTTCGAGAGACGAAGTGGTTACAACGTTTACCGCTAGCATTTGGCAGTCTTTCACTGCATAGTAATATGCGTTCAATTCATGTTGCAATATTTGACCGATTTTACCCCTCTTTTCCCTTTTCTGATTCTTAAATTGAGTTTCGATTGCTTTTAGGAATTTATAGGATAAAGTCTACATAAATACTTTTGAAATTAGACATTAGAGTAGCAACAAAGCAGTCATTATTAGTGAAATATGTAAAAAGATTTCATGGAATAAGTTTATACGTCTCTACATATATAATAATAATATAATTATACGTCTGTATGATCGGTCGGTTGACAAATAAGGGGGCAATATCTATAAAGTATCCAAAATCATGAATTGAAAAAATAAATAATGAAAAAGAACAATCAGTGCTGTGACTCGTATCTACCACCGAAAATATGTAGTTACCGAATGCAAAACGCAGTTCAGTTAGCTTGTTGCTCACGCGTAGCGTAGACGTAATAGTATATATTATATACTAGCGGACCCGACAGACGTTGTCCTGTCAAATTTGACACTGCGATGGTAGCGCCGTCTGTCTGATCCAATGTAAAACATTCCAAAATCAACAACTACTAATAAAGAAAAAAATAATTAAAAAAACATTGTCCAGCGGACAAAATTGTGAATCTAAACCATTCCCAGATCCCCTTGAACACACACAAAAAATTTCATCAAAATCGGTCCAGTCGTTTGAGAGAAGTTCAGTGACATACACACTCACAGAAGAATTATATATATAAAGATTTATCCGTAATAGTTTAGTAGAGTTATCGGATCCTGCAAATTAAAATTGACTAGATATAACACCCTTTTTTTTTTTTATAAGTAAAGTTTTTTTTATGGAAGTTTTATTATAAATTAGTTTTTTTAGAGCCCGTGTGATTTACAACGGTTACCTCGGCTTGGTTACATTTACAAACCAGCGACCTTATGCATACCTAAAAATTTCTGAAATAATATAATATAATAATCAAGACAAAAAGTATTAAGATTGTTGGAGAAGGAAAGCTAAGGAAGGAAAACAAACCCTTTTTTTTTTTTTAACGTGTGGAAATCCCCTCGGACCGTCACCCCGCCGGGGCTCTCTTTTCGGCGGGGCGGTGTGTCGGACTCGAACCGACTAAAACCACACGGTGTCTTTGCGCTTCCAGTTTAGGAGGGGTCCAGGTAGTTATCGCCTTCTGGACCCCTCCCAGCGCCGGCCCGCTCCTGTTGCGGGCTCCGTCTCAAAATTTTCCTCTCTTTAGGCGACGTCCGGCACACGCGGACGCCGCCCCCTCGCGGCTGGAGGGGAGAACCCATCCCGTCCACCCGCGGCCACACTCAGGGCGGCATGAGGCGCAGGTGAGCGCGGCTCCGCCGCCCGGTTCGCCGGCGGCGGATCGGGTCCGAGTGGAGGTCGTCCTCCCGGGCCTTCTCCGCCGCCTCCTTCTGCGAGATTACCTCCTCGCAGAAGGTTGCGACCGCGGTAAAACAACTGTCGCTACCGGCCATGAAGCGAATTACGGCCGGTAGCGAGAGATCTGCTCCGATGACTGCAGTGAGGGCCCGGCGCTGTGTCGCCCATGCGGGGCAGACCGCCAGCGTGTGCTGGGCCGAGTCCTCACTGCAGTCGCAGTGGTGGCAGGCGGGACTCGATTCCCTCCTAGCGACCGAGTACAGGTACTTTCCGAAGAAACCGTGCCGAACCCAGAAAGCACCTGCGTCAGCCGGAAGGTAAGGGTCTCGTGCTGCCGCCCTGCCCACTCGGCTATGACCGGCTGGAGAGCGTCCACGGCGACGTAGCCAGCGCGTGGAGTCTCCAGCCGGAACGACCATCTCACCATGGTGGCTCGGCGAGCGGCTTCGCGCCACTCGCGCACGTCTTCGGAAATCCGCTCTCCGCCCGGAAGTCTTCCTACATTTTCAATTTTAGTCAAAGTTAAATAAATTATCCGGCTTCACTTGTCGTGATGACAACTTAAGCTGGATGACTCATCTACGTCGGTTAGGATTCACTTGAACAACTAGTTTAGCTAGATCAGCATTGATCTCTCTGCTTTTAAACCAGAGTTTTCTGTTAAGTTGAGTTTTGCCACATTCTGCCACATTCATTCACTTTCCTTAAACGACCATATTTTTTTAATGACAAATTCAACTATAACGCGAAAAAACTAACGAAAATGATAAATTAAGCTATATCATATGAATCTTGAAAGTTGCCAATTGACTAACTGTAGTGACCCCTACTCACTATCAGTTTCACGGTTTTCAACCACACTTATGATACAAATCTAGGTGTCTATCGGTCACCTCTAATTTGAACAGAAATAGAAAAAGGCTAAATAAAAGATAACTTCAATAAAATATTTTATTAATAAACAAATAAATACTTAGGTACTTAATTATAATAAAATATAATCTGAACCAATGGAATGTTTTTTAACAATTTTGTGAAATTATGATATGTTTATGTTTCTAATTATATCTACTTATTGCTTTGTTCAACTGCTAACAATGAATAAATTTACATGAAGCCCTGGAAGACCAGATAACTTTATAACGAAGTTTAATCATTTAGTAGGCAGCAGAATGTCGAACGAATTAATCGGTGGTACAATAATACGATCCTTTGTAAAATATTATTACAAATCAAATATGTTTGGGTAACACTTACATAAGTCCTTTTATGTATATGTTATTGTAAAGGCAGCATGACGCATTTTATAAACACTATTGTCACATAAAATTATGAACGTGAAAGATAATACTTTTTTTAAGAAAAATAATAGGTGTTCAGTTCGTGTTATAGCTGCATCTTACTTTTGCCACATATATGTGACAATGGCGTTCAAGTGTTATTCTCCATAACGATATCGCTGGATCCTTGAAAACAGCCATTATGTCTGAAAGCTTAATATCATTTATTGCTTGTGGTAAATTCATCTACCTATTTTTTTTATTAATTAGTACCTTTGTAAGCACATTTTAATAATATAGTCTATTGTAATGAACGTTGATAAGAATTTATTTTCTTATTTAGGTTTAAACGGACTTCGCAACGAGGTCGAGCCAAAGCCATACGATATTTACTTAGTACTCAGCAAATAAATGGTAGTAAATACAATACCGATTAAGGTAGATATTTATATGTATATCACAATTTCATATGATACTGCCAATCTCGTCGTAAGTCATGTCTTTGGCACTATTCATTTTATTTATACAATTTCTCTTTATTTTGTTACATCATTACAATAAAGTTCACTTCGTTCATCTAGGTCAATTTCTTAATATATTTTTATTATTACAACTAACAATGCAATAAATTCTTGATTCTACGAAATGTATAAATCGCTACCGAGGCGAGTGTCTAAACATTATAAGTGATGTGATAGTTGAATTTAATTTGTTTGTAATTAAATTAAATTGAACTAACGCATGTCATGTATGACTCGTTATTAAAAATAATATAATAATAAAATATTAATAAAATGAAAAATAATCAGCACGTCTTTTTCCCTGAATTCGTTAATCTACATATAAATTAACAGGTGGCAAAATATATATTTTATAATATAAGATCTTTTAATGTTCAGTATTAACTACGTTGTTGCCGATAACAGTCAACCTCGATCTCCTCGTAGTTATAAAACCTATAACATAGCCATTTAGTTATTTGCAAATCAATAGCTTTCTCATTATAATCAACAAATAACATTTTCTACAGCACCCTATTCTAGGATAATAACAGTAATGATATTTAAATATTAACAGATTTCTTAGCAGGCACACGCGGAGAATTCGAGTAGATTTTTTTGAACAGCTCAGGTATATGGTTGTCAGGAAATAAATTCGTCAATATTGCTGTAAAAATAAACAAGAGTATTCTCTTAGTACATACATTTCTCAACAAAATTAAGGGTATTTAAATTTAAATATTTTTAAGAAAGCGTAGCTTAATTACTTTGCATTAAGAAGAACATAATTTTACAAGTGTCCATCCACATACATTAATTAATGTGTATGAATACAATCCATATACAATATTAGACAGCCCTTGTGTACTTACACTCGAGGAGTACAAATATGAGGCGCCTATTGATCTCCTGCGTTTGAAACAGATCGAACACAGTCAGTAAACCTCGCCTCGCCGTATCAGACCCTACAATGTGTCTTAAATCATCTGAAAACAACATATCATATGCTTAGTTCACAACTAATTAAAAAGCAGATTAATAACTAGATTATACTGGATTTGACCATAACACCAGCTACAAATTATTTGGTACATTTTTTGTTGTACCATGAGTATTATGACTGCAGCAATAGAAAAACAAATACCTGAACAGGCAGATAATAAAGCTACTTTAGCTGCAATTCTCGTTCTAGCTTTAGTTGCAGCATCCCTGTTTCCATGGTTTGAATTATTGCGAGTAGTTAACCACTGCCTGAAAAAATAATATCAATGAATTATACACTACTAACGAAAATTAAGGCAAAAAGCAAAAAAAGTCCAAATTACTGTCGGTTTTTAGGCAAGAAAAAACGAATATTAAAGGCTATTTCTTCGAATTGCTTTGAAACGGATCTTGGAGCTTCAAAATGAACTTGGATTTGCCATAAAATCATAATTCACTTAGTATTAGCCTGACAAAAATAGAGAAAAAATTTGTTTATTTCTATTCCTTTAATTTTTGTGAGTAATATGGTATATTTTAGCTAACATTACAAGGTGATAATTCCAAGCCGACTTTCGTTCGAAATTCTCGAAACATATATTACAACATTAACAAAAATTCAACGGATCAAGACGCTAATCAGCCCTATTCCTATCCGTATTGACGGATATACATTTACAACCATCACATCGCATTCGACACAACACTAACGACACCCAAAAATATAAAAACTGCACCAAAAGCCGACTTACTTGAAAGTTTTTAAATATTGAACGACATTTCGTGGAGAAGTCAGCGACGATACAAATTCTAGCACCTTCCTGAAAAAGTAAAGAAGTGTATTAATATTACTTTATTCATATAATATTACGATTTTTTAAATTAAATTTTCGATACTGGACATTTCTGTAGTACACTTCCGAAAAAGGATTATAGTGCAAATGCATACAACACTTAGCAAAGCCTTTATGTTGTTTTGTGAATTTGAGCATTGCAAAGATAGTTATGATTAAACTACAATCAGGGGCAGTCTTTGGGTGGCGAGCAGGGCAACCGCCCCTGCTTATGCAGGAGCCTTGCGTACAAAAGTAAAAAATGATTATTTGAATTTTACGCCTTACGCCTCGCATTTAAAACTACGGTTTACGTTCCGGGATTCTCCGTGTTTCATTCTGCCTGTCATTTTGATAGGCTTCCAGTTCAACTGTCACCGGATTTTATATTCAAGTAGCATTGTGTTGCTTTGAATATTTTGTTTCAAGTATCATCATTAAAACTAATTCCACAAAGACAAGGGCCTCGCTATGATCTACCAGTCCAGGGCCTCACAAAGGCTAAGACCCCACTGGCTACAACGGTCAATAGTCTCCAAACTAGAATTATATCGAGTGAGCCGTAAGGTCCAGTCCCACACCCTCTACCCACCAGTAAGAAGAACGCCCATCTCCAAATATAGCATAAAAACTGGTAAATAAAATTACTTATTGACTCTGTCGGCAATCAGTGTCCTAATTGGAGCTAGAAGACGCCTCCTTAGCCACAATCCTCTGATACCCAATACTTCTTCAAACAATTTAAGAGCTACACTGTCATCATTCTCCTGAAAAAAGGGACCTTTTTAAGAATTTGTTTTTTTTTTTCAGACACATAATACTAGCAAAAGAAGTCAATAAAATAAGGGCTAGTTGAATCTTGAAGGTTTTGGACTAAATATCTTTTAATTTTAGAGTGTTACATTTGATTTTGCACTCGGTTCATATACCAACGGTGATAGTATGAAGTTAAACCGTAATTATGTTTAGAATTTTAATGGTAAAAAAGACTTGCATCTTGTCCGTCAGAAGAGCTGCCACTTTTTAATCCGTCGCAATAATTTTCTTCACTCTTACCTTGGAACACTTTCGAAATACCTGAAATCATTTATAATATGAGAATGTAGAAAACATTCTGACTATCCCAAAAAAAAAAACTGGAACTGTCAGTAGCTTTTTTATTGTCAAATAGTAGTTGACTCCACGTCAAGTTTTCTCGAATTTATATTCGGTTATGATATGAGTTAAGTTTTTAATTAAAATTCATAACTCGTACAGGAGTACGAGTTATGAATTTTAATTAAAAACTAGTAGTAGGAACTACCAAGTATGGCCCAGTAAGATAGTTGTACAAGTGAATTAAATATTTTAGCAACAAAACTGGTAACACTACCTGGTATTCTAATGTTATGATACCATAGCCTGTGGTAATAAAGCCCGAAATAAAGTTCATAATGAAGATGAATATATACTTAAATAAACTCACCGTCCATAACTTCATCAACTGTGTTCGCAAACTGATCAGGCATATTCTTAAGCGTCCTCATACCCGCTCTCAATGAGTTCACCAGTAATGCGTCGATCTGTAAGGTTAATAATTATACTTCCTACCTTAAATTTAAAGAAATTTACATTACCATTTAACATACATTATCCTTTGGTACATATGGGACGGCTCGTGATACCACGACCTCACACAAAACCGATGTTAAGCAATAGGCTATTTGACAACATTGAAAATATCCTCCTAATTATAGTCATCCTATTAGGGAATAGGATAGAAAAGCATAATTTACTTTATTTCACGCTAATTGGTGTAAAATTTTAAGCAAATTTAGCGTTTGTTTTTTTTTTTATTCATTTTATCTCAGACGGAAACGTCCTATGATTTTACACAAGTCTGTGACGACACCGCAATAGTCACAAGTGTGAAAAGTGAACCATAGATTAAAAGATACGAAGTGAACAAAACAAACTTGTTTTTCTGGTCCTCCTTTCGCTTAAGGTTTGCTGGAAGAAAACTCAGTTTTGGGTTTATCTCGCCTTTGTACATGACATTTCCTTGTTACTTATATGTATATGTGTGTGTTCAGTGTGTACAATAAAGAATAAATAAAAAATAAAAAAATCTCAATTTGTGGATTTTTTCGACCGATTTTAAGTGCGCATTTTTATGTTTTTTTAAGTGTGTTAGTTAGTAGGTGACTAGCCGTGTGACGTCAGGGCATGTTTTTGCCGCGGTATAATTGCGATTTTTCAGTATAAATAGATCTAATTTCCCGGAAATATTAATGTACTATGTACATTAATATTGACACTTGATTAATATTGCACTTGTGACGCTCTAGTTGCAAGGCAATAGAGTTCTTGGGCGGCGATAGTCGCTTATCATCAGGTGAGCCGTCTGCTCGTTTGCTCAGGCTCTCCCCCCCCCCCCCCTTAAAAACATATGTGTTAGTCGCCTGCGTCTCAAATATCAACAACATAACATGCATTAAATACACTTCAATATTTACCGTGTTGCTAGTTTTCTCAGTCTGATTCTCCGCACTAAGGAAACCACCTAAATAATCTTGAGATAATAACGTCATATACTTTGCGTCTCTTGCCAAACTGGCTAGAGTCTGGAGGTAGCTGTTCAACATACGCTTCCGATTCTCTAAGACAGTACGGGAAGTGTTCTGAAACGTCTTCTTAGCGGGGAAAGGTAGGTTCCCTAGTTCTGGCCACTGGAATTATATGAACATTAGCTTGTTTTATGCAATTGAGTGGCAATCTAATAAATCTGTCTCAGGAAACAAGAGCTAGTTTGTATTTGACACACTTTCTTTCACTGACAAAGCTTATTTTATATAAAATTAATGACTACTCACTTTCTCTTTCACGGAAGTATGGAGATCGTAAAAATCGCTATATCTCCTGTAAATATGCCACACCTCACTGTCTGATAGTCGCGTCACAGCTATTGCGTAGATACCGAAAGTTTTCCCTTTATCTTGTACCAGGGCTGGAAATATTAAAAACAATGTAAGCCTGCTTAGAGATAAAGAGAATACGGACCCATGAACATTGACATACCAGTTTCAATGATACACGCCGATAACGGTGACAATATATTCTTCGCATTGCGACTAATTTCTGTATGTGATAATGACAAGCTACTTGTAGTAGCTGAGGATAAATTCGAAGAACCTGTAATGTGTTAAGACGTTAAATAATTTAATACAAATAAATATATCGTTTAAATTCTGTCCAATACAATACATGTGATATATATATTTTTTTAATAATTCTGAAACCTGCACTTTCGTTGATCATCCTTTGCGCTAAATTGCCAACAATATCTGACCTGGAGCGGTTATGTCTCGATCCGGGTACCGGTAGTAAATCACCTGAAAATTATATTCATCGTACATTAATACATTCATTTAAAATAGAGCTAGTGTACTACGCACACATATACGTGCGTAAGAATTACTCTGAAGAACTACACTATCACATCTGTTAACTATAAAGATAGGAATAAGGCGAGGTATCACTGTTATCGAATAGGTAACTGCTAAGCATTCTAAACAAAGTATTACAGAAGAGTGTACACATTTTCTATGTCACTTATGTTATGCAATATTTTCGTTATAAAAATAAACATTAGGCTCAAAATTGACTTTGACAGACCTCGTAAGAATTCTAAAATACACGCATTTTATTCCTATATCAAGGGCTGAAGATTTTTTTTTTTAAACTAGCCGTTATATCAGCAATTTTTTGTGAGATTTAAACAATTATTTTTGTATTGAATGGAGTTTTCAGTGAAGAGGTAGGCTCATTGGAGCATAGCCATCACCTTAAGCGGAAGTCAAGCTGCAGGGAACGGCTGGTTTGAAATATATACTACGAATATTAATGAGTTATGTCCGCATTAAAAATTATTAAGATAAATAAATAATGTAAATGATTTTATTAAATTAGGCTCAACTAACCTTAAAATATGCCACACCTATCTGTAACACATTGTATACATGCGTTTTAGAATTTAAGATTTAATGGTTGACCTTTCGCTTTCAGTGTAACCTCACAAAGAAAAGTGTGATCGAAAAGATAATAAGAAGAATAGAAAAGTACTATCTAGCAAATAATCATCAAGTTGCCTGATGCTAGGAGTTAACTACAAAATAATACGCTAACACTATGGGTAGTATCTATTCACTTTGAAACGTAATACCAAACGCATTGCATTTAGGTAGTGTGTGGTTCTTGTTACTTGGTACTCTTCGGGCGAGGGAGCGAGGGAACGTTGAGAACTTGTTCGGCAGATCATACTTGACTTTCGACTTGAAGAACAATTTTGGCAAGTGATTGAGACATGACTTCATAATTTTCTTGCATTTGTCTGCGTATTTTGGACGGCAACGAGATGTAAGATCGGGGGTATAAAGATATATTAGTAACAATCAAACAAATTATATTAACAATAGCTTCTTACCACTGTATTTTTTATCAACTTTTTCGTCCTTTTTACAATCACTGGAATATGAAAATATATATTTATATTAATAAATAAAATAAACCGTTAATTTATTTACCAATGTATAAGTAACGATCTTAAAAATTAGTCATTAAAATACAAGCTCGTGGGCGGCAAATTGAGTAGCTTTATTGAAACTTTATTTTAACTTTTATTACTTAGAAATATATTTTTTCATTATCTACAATAATAGATTATTAAAAAAATAAAAAATAATGACCTGCTTTTATCAGAACTGTCTTCGCTGTCCATCATAAAATCTGATTGCCATGTTGGGTCGTCCTGGAACACAAAAGGGTTTTATAAATACTTGGCTAAACAATTCTAAGGAAATGAATTAATATGATCTGACAACATTATGTGACAATCGCATTTCAAAACCATATGGAAAGCCAATCCTTGATTGAAAATGAAATAAGAAATTACAAAACAAAACAAACACCTGACTGTGTTAATAACAGTAAGTTAGTGAAATCAAATATCCTAAGTCACCCATTTTTTTAGTTTCAGACTAGAAACATCATGCCACGGGAGTGTTAGGCGTCAGTTTACCTTCCTAACACCGTGGCCTCCGTCGAGTCTGAAACTTATCGGCCGGACATCTAATTAACATAATTTCATACCTGTTGTAATTTAGTTGTACAAAAATAATTATATGGACAACCAAACGAAATAAATACCTTAAAAAATTTAAGACAGTAATATTTTTGGGCAACAATCAAGGAAAATAATCTGTGAAGTTTTCAATTATCGACTATCAGTACATCATGTCTATTTGTCTTATATATACATACCTCCAACGCATCACACACACATTTCTGCACATCATCAAAACATAATACGGGATTATTTGCGAACTCTTCGCCTTCCGTTGTAATTTTTCTCACAAGTTCTGAGTGACAATTATCTGGTATACCCATCACGCTTGGTCGGGTAGGTGCAAGATAGAGATCACACAGTTCGAGAGCGGAGGAGCGTAGATTATCGAGGACAGCTTTTGATGTATGTTGAGCATCTGAAAATTGTTGTTTTTAGATTATAATTACCTTTGTCTTTTTATCTCGTATGCCCACACATATCCCACATGCCCCCTGGATAGGTTTCTCTTTGGCATGTTAGAAGTTAAAAAAATTTGATAGTTATAATGAATACTTACCAACTTCATTCAACTCAATCTCCAATAAATACTGCGCATTCGATCTCCAGGCCGTAATAGCTCTCAGGAACTTCAACGATCTCGTGACTTCTTCTGAAATTTTCTCAGCACTTGTGCTACTTGAAGAACCTGAAGATGAAAGTATTAAGTTTGAATTAATCATTATTATAACTCAAAAATTCTAACAGGCTTTCATTGTTAGTAAGCATCCCAGGCATTATATGACTCTTTTTATTTTTCCGTGCTTTTGAAACTACTTAGATGTCAAATTTAATTACTTAAATATCCAGATTACATGCTCTACCAAAATGTGTAAGCAAAAACTATTTTTCTTACTAATGGTACCTACTTACACAATAAGAAAAACCATTAAACTACAGATTATCCAATACAGTTTTTTTTATTACTACCCTCTGTAATACACGTAGAACAAAATTAATGACAGATAATTTTAAGACTTATCATTCTGTTAATGAACAGCAGTTTAATACCTTCCTGAGGACCTAACGTAGCTCGTCTCGCTTGTAAAATACGGGCGACATATTGCAGTGAGGATAGTTTTTGTCGATCTTGCAATTCCCACTCCCCTGCACTGTCTCGAGAATGCTGTATAAATATAATATGTATGTATGTGAACACGGTAGGTTATACATATCTCACGGCGTACAAAAAAGTCGGCGTACAACATTAAGATATGCACGAATTGTCTAAGAAGTTAAAATTTAATTTATTAGATACAAAATAGATTTACTTACTAATTTCTGTATATCTTTCTGCACTAACTCCAAGGTGGCGTCCAACTCTTCAGCGTCGCCACAACACCGTATGACTATTAGAAACAAATCTGATGGCAAACTAGAGTCACGGCAACACTGGGAAAATTAACAAATTATATATTATTGGTTATTGCTATGCTTACATTACTTTAATATCAAGAAGAAACCTTCATAGTAAATATGTAATATCCTTTGTTACATCTCCACAGATATTATGAGGCTATTTTTAAGATTTATATCCAACTAGAATTAGCGATCCGCCCCGGCTTTGCACGGGTGCAATGTAGATACTAGGTACTAATGATACTAATGTGGTGTCAGTGTGGAGTAATTAATTATATTATTATTATTATGATAAGACTTATACTACAGGACATCTTTATATGCAATATTTATAGGCCCGCTTAATGCATATGATTTAAAAGGCAATTTTAATCAACATTATAAGAACAACGTATGTAATGTATTGATTTGAATAAGGAATAATACTGTATTGTTCAAAATAGCTTGGTTACTGCCGGTTATACTTAGGAGTAAGACATACAATTCTGTAGTACATTATTTGATCTAGCTCGTAAGGTTTAGCCAGCGTTTGCAATGTAAGCGCACAAAACCATGTTTTTTTTTTGACTTCACATTACAATTTTCACATTGCCTCTACTATAACATTGTTGCGCCATTAGAGCAAGATCCCAGGGCCACCAAACGTCACGTGTTTTCTGACGAACGAAATGTATACCATTGAGTAGTGTTAGTATTTACTACAATCGCATGCCTACCTGCTAGCCTGGTCAGACGGCCAATTTCCAGGTATCAAGTAATCAAGATACATAAAACATTATTTACGTCACGTAAACTCTCCAAACTGATTTTTGCGTATATTTTTATATTTTAGACAATATCGTTAAAAATAAGTCGTCAATAATAATAATAATTATATATGTTCGCCAGACATCGATTTTAAAACCTTTTACAAGAAGACAGACCGATCCAAGGGGCCAATCATCTCCCAAACTCAATTTTAATGCCTCGATGGATAGGAGTGCGAGGGCATTATCCACGCGCATTAGAGTGAGTGAGACATGTTTTAGCATATATTGCCCTCTCTCTCTCTTACAGTTTACTCATATCAATTAATTATTAATAGCTAAAAAAAAATAACTAAAAAATGAGGTAAATAATTAGATCAACTAGTAAAAAAGTGCTCATCCGACCACAATCATTCACAATATCCTACAGGCCGTTTTAATAACATGACAAAGTTTTAACAAATTCATTAAATAACAGCAATTTTTCAATTAATTATTTATTGGGAATTAATCTTACAAGAAACAAGGTAGAAAAATAATAACCCCTCAACATTTCTAAGTAGTGTCTTCATTATCGTTGAAATAAGACAAGTCATCATCGAGTCAGTCTTGATATTGAAAATCTAAATCGTCATTTTCATCATCAGCATTATCCTTATTTTCTTCCATTGTAAAAAAACAAGTCAAACAATGAAGATCTGAAAGAACTAAAGACACAAAAATATAAGAACCGAAAATAAATTACCTGATTGTTCCTCCAGCGACTGACTGACAAAACACGGTAATTTTGGTCTCCCCATCGAACCAATGAAAGTCATTTTTACCATCTTCTAATGCCCAGCCATTATTTTCGGGACTGAAAATATTTATTATCTTCGTACTTGCTTTGTTCCAAAGACTAGCAATATAGTTAGCCGGTTGGAACTGTTACCAAAGCTCACTTTTACGAGGTGGTAAGTTGCTTGTATCGAAGTTTTTCACATTCTTCCGAATGAATTCTTCATTAATATCAGATACCATATACCTACGTATTAATAAACAGTTGACGTCTGGCAGCATCTACATCAAGGCCCAAAGTGGGCCTTAACAGCGCAACCGGCCTTAACAACTTGAGCTCCTATTTTTTTAGTTATAGCTGTTTTTTTTTAACTATTAATAATTTATTGATATGAGTAAACTGTAAACGAGAGTGAGAGAGAGAGTTCAATATATGCTAAAACATGTCTCACTCACTCTCATGAGCGTGCCCAATGCCCTCGTGCTCCTACCCACAGAGGCATTAAAATTGAGTTTGGCCTTAAAGCGTCTGTAAAGTAATACGGCCGAAGGAAAGTGTCTGGGAAATTGACGACTTATATTTAACGATATTGTCTAAAATATACTAAAAATTAGTTTGGAGAATTTATGTGGGGTATGTAATGTTTTTATGTACCTTGATTACCTGATACCTGGAAATTGGCCGTCTGACCAAGCTAGCAGGTAGGCATGCGATCGTAGTACATACTAACACTACTCAGTCGTACACATCTCGTTCGTCAGAAAATACGTGACATCTGGTGGCCCTGGGATCTTAAACTAATAGGATTCAGTGGTTCTTGTGTTATACGTTGTACTGACTGGAACATTCCATCGAATATTCGGGATTACTCTAGTAATTTCGATAGCACTATAAAAGCGAAACGTGTTGGCCGTACGGGACAGTATCGTTTTACGACACAGCGAATTAACATGTTCTATTTCTACTGCACCTAACGAGTTATATGTTTAGTGATTTCTTGTTTGTTATAGTGAGTGTTTGTTAATACTGTGCAATAAAAATAATTAACCGACAACTTTTATTTATTATATACCCCGGTCGTAACAATATGCATGTATTACACATATAAACCCGCCTCTTGAGTCATCTCTCTATTAGTGAAAACTGCATTAAAATCCGTTGCGTATTTTAATAGATCTAAGCGTACATGAAAAAAAAAGCGACTTCATTTTATACTATGTAAAGATGCCATTGCCTTTTTAATTTAGAATTAATGAAACTTGTAGATTTACAGTGCAAAAAACAAACTTACATTTCTAATAATAGTTCTGTTGATATTATCGGGATCGCTAAGTAAATTAATAATTGGGTGCAGTACAACGGCCGAGAGCAATTCTATAAGGATTAGTTTTAATGAATGACACCGAAAAGCCTCTTCTGGTACGATCAGGTACAGTACAGCTTCTGATATTTCACATAGCAATTCTGGAAATTAATATATAGACAATATATATAAGACATTTTGACAGAAAGAGGCAAAGATATTGTCCATGAAAGTATTTTTAAAACAGCATGATTAACAATTGTAAATAGGAGTGATAACTCACCATGTTCTTTTTCGGGATCCGTACAGAATATGTCCCGGCAAAGTTGCCTGTTCTCAAAGGAGCATTCCAATTCAAAAAATATATCCTTCAAAGTTCTCCCAGATATGTTTTCAGAACTATCATAAAATTTTGATTTGCCGAAAGTCTGAGAATCTGGGAAAGTAGTTCGTGATATTTTAATATTTACACAATATGTAGCGTAAAGAATTATGATATTTTATCCTCTTTACTTACTGTTTTGGTGTGATTACAAATATTACAATATTTAAATACTATATTGTAGCCTAAAGCTATAAATGCTAACATTATACATCAAAAGGTTGTGACGCTTATGGGCTACAGTTCACATAATTATTAATTATCTATAGTTAAACCGCAGTAAGCTTGGCCCTCCTGATGGTTTGCGGGACGCGGGGCGGGTGATGCGCTCGGCTATACATGACACGATGTACTAACTCGATATCTTCAGATTTATTTGTTTGAGATTTAATCTACACACGATGTAATAAAAATCGAATTTATTTCCATGTATTATAATGTCAGTGTATTGTAAGTTTTTATGATTAATTGTAAAATTTAATACTGTAAAATAATTTTAATAAAATCACCTTATCTTCATCATATAAATTATATTGAGATACAATTTTAAAAATTAAGTAAAATAATAAATATTCTTTATTAAAACTTTATCAGTAGAACCTCTGTAAGCCGAACTTCAAGTTTTTAAATCTTTTTGTGACGCAGAGTCGGCAGATTATCCATGTTGCAAAATAATACCGTGTGTAGCAGTCTTAGGAAAAATAACACGTACAGCCATGCTTTCACGTCAGTCACTGCCGGCGGACAGCGACGCACTAGCTAATTGGTTGAATGCATCCCCGCCCCGCGTCCCCCAAACCATCAGGAGGGCCAAGCTTACGGCGGTTTGACTATAGTAAGCTGTTCCAGTTTATCGGGAGCAGAGTATTAAATGGCTATTTATGTTTTAGCTGTCGTAGTGTTGTATTAGCCTTTTGCAATAACGTGTAGAAATCACTTTGAATTATTTAACTACTGATCCTAAACGTTTGGATTCATTTCATTAGTAAATGTGTAATTAGTAAATCTTTGTTTTCAATAACTCGATTCGTTTACACGTCATTAAAGCTCCTTGTCTTTTTTTTCCTATAACTTCAGCAAATTTATACCAACTCATAATGAATTATGAAAAATGATTTGGTATTTTTAGAGTTTAATGTATTTAGACAGACAAATAGAAAGAGACTAGGAATGTAGTAAAAACAGTAATTATTTTTATGACGCTGGAAGAGCCGTGCGTCGGCAGAGATGATCCGACTCGACCCGTCTACTCGTCCCCTCCCCTCCCTTATCATAAAAAAATACAGAAATGCACCTGGTGGCCAAGTTAAGTCAGTGTCACTTTTATTCCTCCTGTGTGTTTTCCTCTCATCTTGTTTCTTGGGGCTAGGTTTTGAGTTCCCATTAGAAACATCTTTGGCACTTGACAGATCTATGTGTTTTAGTCTCACTCTTGATTGTTTGAACAATTTCAAATGTGTTGTCAGTTCTTCAGGAAAGCGTGTGGACAGAAGGTGAATCCAATCTACAGATTTCACTCTTAAATAAAGACAAAAACAACAGTATTATAATTTTATTCTCTCACAAGATAGAGAGAGAGAGATAAAGTCTCACAATTCACCTTAAGAAACTATGATAAAGACTTTATTTACTTTGTTATCACTGGTGAACACTTATTATGTATACTAGTTAGACATAACAAGTAGCTAAGATTGGTATATTAGTTTTTATTTCATATTCTTATTACTCTAACATTTCAAAAATAATTTCTAGCATACTGCTTCAGTTGCTGTAAGCACGGTAATGAAGTAGTACGTCAGAAAAGAATATAATTCTGAGCCTCGTCGATTCCTAAATTTGACCTCTTTGTACAACCAGATGATACAATATTCATAAGTAACCCATGTAATAACAAGGTGTTAAAGTTTTAAATTTGATCATGACCAAATTGGTCATATATGATGCTTTAAGCCAGCCTGGTTGGTAACCTTGACTGCTAAATCAGACATCGGTGATTACATTTTTAGCCTCCTGGATGGGAATCCAAGGAAATATTTATGTGATGAGCATGATCATTTGTTTTGTCTGGATGTAATTTATCTATGTTGAAGTATGTTTATTGGTAGTCTTTGTACCACAGCACAGGCGACTGATGTGTGTGATATGCGTGAAGCTATTATTATTTATTTTTCTTGCATTAACCATCATCATCATCAAAATCTTAGCAATATGTTGTTAAAGACATCCAGAATATCTGGTCATACAGGACAGAGCTGAATAAGTAAATTTGTACAATTATTGTAATTCACTTACCTATTAGCTACATTAGCACCTGCAGCCAACACCAATCGTTTAATAGCATGATTTGTAAACTCTTCGTCGTTAGTCAGAATCTCATACCAAGGTGTAACATAGTCATTGATGATTATAGTAATTATTTCATTCAGAAATGAATCTACTGTCTCACTTCCAGTGATTCTGTTATCGAATTTTGGCAAAGCTTCATCTTTTTTAAATAATTCTATTACCTACAAGAAGTTACAATTGTGTGTGTTTAAATGACAATATACAGACTAACTTTAAGCTAAGTTCTATGTGTTTTTTATTTATTTGTATTCCAATATATACATCGGAAAACTTGACCTGAAACTTCAGGCATATAAAAATTTTCACTGTAGGAGGAACAAGTAGAAGACAGTGCAGAAACATCCAATGCTTTTTTTTTATTACTGATGCTATGATCTATTTTTAAAGGTCAAAGGCTCAGATTGGCAAATCAAATTATTAGAAATCCATAAAATTATACACACTATTGCGTGAACCAATTTATTTAAGAGTTTCATGTTTGTTTGTAAAGTCCCCCACAACACTAGATTCTATTATTTTTTTTTAAATAGGTCCCAAAAAATTTAGTTTTCCAATTACCAGGTATGACCAACAAAGTAACCATTTCTAAAATAATTTTATTAAAGCGATAGCATTATTCACCAAAAGGTCTTGAAAACGAAATAATTGCTTAACAAGTGACTCTCAATCAGTGTTAACAAAATAAATTGTACAAATCTGATATCCCAATCAAGGAGGTATACTGGCTACATACCTTAGGTATCTGAATAGAGAAATTTGATTGCTGCAACGGGTCATCTAAAGTATCTAGGTCTACTGAGAACACCTTTTTGTGATCATAAGATAAATACAGAACAGTAATAATCCTGGAATAAACACATTAAATGAGTAATTTACTGTCAAGATCATAGGAATTAAGAATTAGTGACAATTATAACATTAAAAACAAAAGCAAAATTAATGTAAACTACTAAGATATTATTTAAAAAAACTTCTCTAGACATAAAATTCAAATGAAATTAATTTTCTTAAGTTTTTTAATGTAAACATGGAAAGTAACATTTGGCAATTAAAACAAATTTTCTATGAGAATGCAATGATAATAGGCGTCTTTATTGTGTTCCAATTGTTAGATATGGATTCATATAAACTCACCCAACAATAAACGTTACGAGAAATGTAAGAATTGTGATGTACAATCTAAATCCAAACAACCCAGTGATGATAATGGTGACCAGACCATACCAACCGATAAGTCTAATAGCCATATCTAATGTATAAGGACTGTAACTACAATTTGTAATGCAATAACAAAATAAAAGTGAAAACAAACTTCAACGCCACAACTTGATTTATTTTTGTAAATCTGACTACAACACTGTCATTAGTGTCAGTGCCAAATGATCGTTTTAGAGATGCGCAAAATAGTGCCTAGTGTAAAAAGATGATTTTTTCATTCTTGATTATTATTAAAGTAGAGTAAAATAAGAAGTTATTTGTGAAAACTAGTTACAATAATGTATTGTATCAGAATCAAATTCAGTTATTCTTATAATGATAAAAACAAGTGAATTTGATTCTGAGACATGTCATTTTTTGTGTGACATTTTGTTATTATCAAATATTATGTTAATATGTAATTTCGTATACCTATTAGGAAAGTAAAATTATAGTATACATTGTTACATTAAACACACACTAAAGTTGGACCCAAAAGACTATTTATCATGGTGAATGTTACATGTACGAGCCAACTTGACAACTGATTTGCTAAGAATGTTTTAAGAAATAGAGTTTAATCATCATCAATCTTTCTTTGCAACAAATATTTAAATACATTTTGACTGTATGGATGGAGTAGTGATTTAAGCAGTCACCTCACCGGTTTCTACTGCGCTGAGTGTTGCGGATTCGACCCCAGCATGGGAGAAAACTTCGTGTCATCCACAAATTGTTCTTCTAAGTCTGGGTGTATTTTGTGTCCGTTTCATGTGTTTTTGAAGTCTCCTGCGACAAAGATTTATTCCGAGAGTGGAGTTGTCTTTAAAAATATCGTTTTTTCTACGACTACCAATAGGAGTTATAACCCTCTCAAACTCTGAAATAAACTGCGCTAAACCTTGACATTTAACAGTCAACAAAAAGTTTTCTAAGACTACTTTGCTGAACAACACTATCGATAGCCGTTATGACATATAACATAGTTTATAAGGCTAGGTACATCTATGTAGGAATTATGACGTTGTAAAATTTGTAATTAATTAAAACAAAGATAATTTACAATTTTTATTATAAACATGTTAACGTTTAGTGCAGTAGCCCAATGGATTTTATTCCTGTCTACGCAGAAAATTAATCTATGTATGTTACGATTATACCAGAACTAAATTTATTTTCAATTATCATCCATCCATCCACAGCCTTTTCTAGTCCACAGCTGGACATAGGCATCTCCTTAGAAAGGAGGTTTTGGCCTACTATACCACGCTGGCCAGACGGGTTGGTACAGGGTTTGTTTCAAGTTTTCCTTCTTTTTGCAGTGCTGTTGTCCTGCGTAGTTTGCTCCCTTAGTCAGCTCTTACGACATCCACGGGATGAATAGGGGTGGTGACACTCTGTATTCTTAATCCGTCACCACACGGTCACGGATCAATTATACGAGAGGTCAATTTAAACTTAATTTCCTTCCAACCCATAGTTTATGTAGGCAAATTCTCAATTAAAAGACCACGTTGCAGCGAGTATTGGTAGACTAAAAATAACTACATGCCTCCTTCGATCATTAAAACATAGGTGCCTCAATTCCATTTGGAATGTATGAAGGACACATGAAAACAAGAAATATACCTACAGGAAGAAATTGCATGGAATTATATCTTGACACAGTGACGGATTTACCAGCAGGCTGATTAGGCTGTAGCCTAGTGAGCCAAATTTTATGGGCGGGAAATTAGGCCCAAAAGTTTTTGGCTTACAGAAATAAAAACAAAAGATTATTTAATATGATACAGCAAAAGCCTAAACTACGGTAAATTCTAAGATTTCCTGGTAAAACCGGAGATTTACCAACGAGTTACGGTAAAAGTCGGATTTCGAGCATTTAGCACCACTCACTTGGTAAATCTTAAGATTTACTTCAAATACACGGTAAATGTCGCTAAACAGACATGTTTCGTGTTGACTGGAGATCATCTTCCCGGGCCCTCTCGACCGCCTCCTTCTACGAGATAACTTCTTCGCAGAAGGATGCGACTGCGGTAAAACAACAGTCACTACTGGCCATGGAGCGTATGACGGCCGGTAGCGAGAGATCCTCTTCAATCATTGCAATGAGAACCCGACGCTGCTACACCGAAGCCACGCAAATTGCCAGCGTGTGCTGAGCCGAGTCCTCTCTGCAATCGCAGTGGTGGAGTGCAGGTACTTCCCCAAGCAGCCATGCCCGTGCTGCCAGCCTCCCCACTCGACGATAACTGACTGTAGCGCGTCCATCACTAGATCCGAAAGTGTTTTGACTTCGTGTAACAGTTTTGCGAAAAGTTCATAATTATAGGAAGATAACCATGTGCAGAATCTCTCATATCACCATATCATCTAATTATATCACTGGTCATTATTATTTAATGGCAAATCATTAACTGAGTTAATCTTATAATTATTTATGACTAGTTGTTTTGTAGTTTATGTTAATCAATAAAATGTGATAAATATATAAATAGTCATTAGAAAATATTTTAAACAATTTTTGTTGACATCCAGGACACGACACGACTTCTGTTTCTGCTTGTTTGTGTTTTCTCAGGGAACCGGAGCGAACGCTGTTGACTATTTTAGAAGTCAAACACCTTTGAAAAGTGAATCAATAAACATAATCATCAAGCCTTCATTTATCAGTAAATAAAACAAATATTGCTTAACAGCATTTTGATTTAATGAAATACAACACAATCACATGAACTGTTTATTCAGTAGGTATAGATAAAATAGTCTTGAGACTACCTAATAATACTAGTACAATAATTTTATTGTCAAACATGTCAAATAAATAATTTGAACATGATGGTCTTTTTACATATTTGAAGCCAGCACCTCAAATCATTAAGTGATGATCAACTCGAATAAATGCATTTTAAGTAGGATTTAGGCAGACATTCAATACAATAGTGGCACTGCAGTGTCAAAATAAAAAATAAGATGACACCTAGTGTGGTGTGTAGGTACTATAGAGTGGATTAATTTTAAAATCATAAATTATTTCCAAGGTTTTGTTTAGAACAGATCCTTTAGTTTAACAACTGAGTAGTTGAACTCAGTAATGTTCAGAAGAAAGCACAACTCGTTTATCCTTAAGACACTGCTTGGAATGCTGCCAGAAGATAAAGGAACCCATGACGGCAATACATATAACCTTTCGAGTGTCACACGGGTTTGTTGTTACACGGTAACATCACCTCCCAGATACGGAAGCCAAAGCACCCATAGTTGCAGAGACTGCAAGGGCTCGTGCAATGTGACGGCGATGTCACGCGTCTTTGTCGCACCGACTCGTATCGACCACCGAATAACAGTGCAGTGTGCGGGCGACTAGTGATGTGCGACTACTTGGGATATTAATTATTATAATAAAATAAATTACAAAAAATTGCGATGTGCAGTGGCAAACGCAAGTCTCGCGACCAGTGATCGTCCGTCGCGGGCACGCTACACTAGGCCGTTTAGTTCTAAGTATACGTTCCGACGTGACCAAAGTCGCATGATATCGTAGGCATGCTGCCCGAGCTCTTAGTCATTCTATAGCCTATAACCGGAATATACACACAGAAAGAACTATAAAAATTGGATCAATTAAAGTCATAGAAAGAATGCAGTTGGAAGAACTAGATGAAATTTTCTCTCATAATGAAGTTCATGGAAATTATAACGCTACGTCTTGAAAGCATTTGTTGCAATGTGTTGAATTTGTATTGGATATTAATTGACACACAAAGAAGGCAGATGTTTAGTCTTTTCCGAGAACAAAGTGTCACGGCTGCTCAGGCTAGAGAACACTTAGAAACTGTTCGTGCATGGTGAAATGCATCATGCGAAAACAGTAAATTGAAGTTATAATGAACTGTTCTTATAGTACGGATGAAAGTTATGTTCTGATAAAACGCTTTGATGTTACTAACTTATACAGAAGTCTCTGAGAAAGTGTTTAGACTAAACTATTAAAAAGAGAGTAATGAAGAAAAATAAAGTACTCAAGAGACACCAAGTCACAATATTTGGGAGGGAGAGTGACATGTAAAAATGCAGCACCTGGTTTTCAGTAATGCATCTTACACTAAGTACAGAGAGGAAAGACAATAGTGATAATACCTTTCCTATAAACAATAGAAGTCCTTCATTTAATGTTGACCAATGAATATCCTAGCTCTACAATCTCTATTTCGTGGCAAAGCTAACCTTTGATGAAGAATGGTTGGCGCTAAGCGAGTATGGGGCATAAAGAAAACAGGTACTAATGTAAGGAATAATGTCTCTTCAGATCCAATTAATAGAAGACAAAGGCGCAAATTTATGACATCTAAATGAGGTCTCTATAAAACATCAAATTGCGTACACTAATCAGAGACGCTATCTAAAACAATTAATCCAGGACCAGCTTTATGATTCAGGGAACATAGAACTGAAGGAGTATGATTGGCTTACAAATGTGTGTTCAGAGACCAAAGCCTTATTTTCAGGTACTGTAGTGTAAGAGATCAAACAGAAGCTTTAGAGGTAATGCTAAGATGAAAGTAAAAGCTTCTACATCAGGGTCCAGTCTTAAAAATATTGTTTACCCAACGGTTTCTCCTGAATAATCGTCTGCATCAATTTCAGTCAGAAACTATGTGTTCTATACCCAAGACCATGGAGGAACGGGGAGAAAAAAAAATTCAGGTAAAGAGTAGAAGTTCCTATAAGCAACATTTAAAAAGTGCCTTAACAATTTTAATACAAGTTATCAATAAGTGCATATAAATACAATTTTAACCTTCATCTCCAATTCCATCGCAAATTACGTTACAATCATACAGTAAATAGTATATTTAATTAATACATTCCGAAATCTAATAAATGCTTCCCAAATATTGTTTTTTAAACAAGTTTTAGTTAGTAATTAGGAAAAGTAAACGGTATTTTCTAATAACAATATATAAAATTATTAAATCTTTTGGAAACCTTTTTAAGTCAGTCCTTATCAACGTGTGTTATTTTTACATAAGATTAGATCTTGAAGAATTGAATTGTATTTTTCAGATTGACAAACTGACCACGACATAAGTATTAAATGTGTTGCAGAAGGGTCACATTTTATAATCCCAGATAAAATCGAGTTAAATACCAGTATAATTATAAATCTGAAAACAAACTACTGAACTTTTTTTATGAGCTTGTCTGAGAATCAAATTAATACAATATCTTTTATTTTTCAGATTGGGTCAACCGTTTAGCAAAATGTAAATTCTAAGCTAGCTTCTAAGGAGCTAATACTCCCGCCTGTAACACATTACATACACATACACATACTTTTATGTGATTGTATTTTACACAATTCATGCTACAAAACAAAATACCACAAAAATAATAAGATATTCTATTTAAGAAGGTTTGTAACAAATCCTAGTTGGATTTGTTACAAACCTTTTATTTGACAAACTTTTACTTTTATTTGACAAACCTTTTAACCGTTATTTGGGAAGCAAATTTGTAGCCATAAGTTTACTAAACAATGTAATAATTATTATCACATTTTTACAAGAAATATTAATTCTATTAAAGTTGCGCTTATGGAACACATCCTCATGCAAACTTTATAATTAATCTATACTTTGATAAAAAAAAGATCCATTTTACCGACTTCTTTGCGCACAATTCTATTAGGTAGAAACCTTTCTGTATACTGGCAATGGTTTATAAATTTGAGATCTGAAGTTATATGAGGAAGTGAACGAAAAGCAGTTATTAGTGTTAAATTGCTTAGATGTACATACATTCTTAGACATCAATAATGTATTGGTGAATTGCAGTCAAGTAATTAACGCCTTAAACACTTAAAAGATAGGTGTTATTTTAAGATATAAGTGCTCTTATAGTTTTTAAGCAATTTTCGATCCAAGTAAGTATGTACTATGTACAAAGGCCGGGATGGGGATCACATAACTTTAACATAACTTTACGACATATATACAAAAAAAAGGAAATCATGTATTGCTGATAATACCTTTATCTGAAATCACGATGTGATAATCATGACGAGAAGTCATCCCAAGATTAATGAATTATTTATTAAACCAATTCTTTTTTGTAAAACATTATTGTTTAATAAACCTTCGTACGCCTTGACTATAAAAATACTAATTTATAAAAAACTTATACAGTTCTTCAAGGGAAAAATTAAATAATTATCTTCAATTTTTAAATAAAAATACTATGAGTATATAGAATATTTTTTCTAGTAACATTGGCGTTCTACGTACGTTCAAAAGCCAATGAAATTTTATTTTATTAACTTAAAATATCATTTTCCAATGTTTCTTCTTCCCACCCCATGCTGTCTGTAAAATATTGTTAGCGCGATAAGGCCGCCAAATGTATTAGCCGCATAATACTGCTTTATCTATCTTACTCTTTGTATTATCTTTGGTATACAATAAAAAAGTAGGTATATTTTTGAATTATTATAATTATTAAAAAGAATAAGATTTTTCGAACCAACAACCTGCTTGTGAATGTAAGTAGCTTTAGAAAAAGCTATTAATAATATATATTACTTTAATTCTTTCTAAGTAGTCTTCTTCTTCTTCTAAGTAGTCATGATTATCATACCGTAAATATGTTATAAAAATATTCTGGTCGCTGTACTTGACATTGAAAACATAAGGTGGTATCCATAATACTTTGGCAATTATATGTTATGTTTAGAATTTAATGTATCATTGTAGCTTTAGACATTCTTACAAAATAATTATTTTCAATAACAATTTTTATATATTATTAAAATTAGACTTATTCAGAAAGGACTATAATTGTAACATTCAACAGATTTTTACTTTAATGTGTTGACAATAAGTTATCAAATACCTGTTACATTTTTTTTATAATTGAGTTATTTTGTTTTATAACTATGGCAATACCAGGAATTATATCGAAGGATCATTGCTTCTTAATTAAATTTTTATATATTTTATTTTTTTATTTACACATTCAGATCTAGTATTATAATGCAGGCTATATAAGTTATAAAATACTTAAGTTAAATTCTAAGGGTATGTAACGACGTCCAGACAAGAGATATACAAGGGAAAGTTAACATATTTTTTTTATAGGTTAAAAATATTCTTATTTAAAGTAGATAAAAGAGCTTTAAGCTGCAGAGACCTACGAAAGAAATAAATATAAGCGGTCATAAGTTACACCGCCTTAATTATGAATGCGCACACGTGATGAAAAAAGCAAAGATGGCCGT
Organism: Arctia plantaginis; assembly: GCA_902825455.1. Classification (NCBI taxonomy): domain Eukaryota; kingdom Metazoa; phylum Arthropoda; class Insecta; order Lepidoptera; family Erebidae; genus Arctia; species Arctia plantaginis. Next base: position 763,262 of record CADEBD010000312.1, on the reverse strand, counting down.
GACTTTGTTTCCCCTTTCTTCTCATAAGGCTCAATCCCTTGAAAACGGGCGGTTGTAGATAGGCACGGCATATAATCTATACATATAATGAACATTTTAATTTTATGAAATAAAAATGTTTTGAGTTTAAGTTTAATCACCAATCCTGAACAGCCTTTAATAGTCCACTGCTGGATATAGGCCTCTCCTTAGAAAGGAGGTTTTGGCCTCCTATAATGAAATAAAGATATTTTTCGTTTAAGTTAGATTAAGTGAATATATATTTTTCATCTAATCAAATTCAAAGGTAGAGCTAATATTCAAAGTATAAAACACATAATTGAACTAACTCTATCCAAAACGATAAAGTTTTGAGAAAAGCAATAACAGGGAAAATTTAAAATTGCAGCAATGTATTTGAAAAGCATACCTACATTCTACTAATACCACAAAAGTTCATAATTTCAAAAATTTGCTCTTGGTGAATAACCTTAATGAATAGGAATATTTTCTCAAGATATTTTATACATGAATTACTGTGATAGCCTGTTTCAGATGTAGTGCAGACGCATAGGTGAAGCATTTTTGTCCGCTTTCGGGCTAAAGCACAGTGTCGACGGAATCCATCGCAGGGCTGGTCAACAAGTCAACATCAAGGGTGGCTTTATTACTATGTAATTGAAGATGTATCTCTCTTTTACAATATTTTATACATATTTACATCATATTTAAACAACAGCTTTTCAGCCTGTACTAAATTATTGCTTTTCATATCCTACAACACCGTGTGCGTACAATGGTCATTAAAAATTTATATCAACCTGGCTGTCTGACCAGAACATAGTTATAATAATAAATATTATGTAGATTTATATCTAACGTACAGTAAAGCGACACGAGGCCTCGGTACACCATTAGTCACAAAGAAAGAAAAGAACTTAGTCACAATCATTGCTGCCATTAAGTCAATTACGTATTCAGCTCCGATGCGTGTACACATGTTGATCCATAAAAGAATAATGTTACTAATTCTGAAAGATTTTTGTACTATTTAATAACATTGTAAGTTATATAGACTTTAATAAAATTTACTTTATCTAATAGACTTCTGTTTTCTGTTCATTTAATACAAATGGATTGGATAAAATATAAATGTTGTTCAACAGAAGTAGGTATAATAGGGGTTTCGCAATGTTAAAAAAACACCCAGTTACTGATATCATCGTGTTAAAATAGCCTGTTCAGAAAAATGTACACTATTTTAACAAGAACCATTCGGCCATCAATACTGAAAACTGTTGTCGTGTCCTAGATCATAAATTTATCAACTACATGTGTGGTCCACCGTTTTTTGAAATGGTTGTATTTCATGAAAAAATACGGCCAGTTTTAACTGGCCGTATTGTTTAACCGTCAAAGTTTAATGACACGTCAATTCAAGTTAGGTCATATCATCAATGATCAAGAAAATAAATATTTAACTGCATTGAACATTGTATTTTAACTTCTTGTACATTCTTGTTTGTACGTACGTACAAAATAATTGTCCGAATAATTGTCCGTCGTTTTGTCCATGTGATCCACACGATGGATGACATGGACAAAACGACATGAGCGACTGTTAATTTCGTCAAACGCTGACTATTCATTGGTTTGATCAAGATGAGACTTCATGAATCACTTCACTTTCTGAAACAGTCGACCCCATTTTAAAGTCATAAATTCTATGATTTAGCCACGACATTCCACTCCAAACTCTCCAATCTATTGTTTAATGAGGTACTTTACAACTGATAACGTTACTTTGCGCTTTCGTTTCTATATCTTATATGGTCATAAAACAATTTCCTTTAAACTCAATCATGTTTATACAAGACACTGAGCGATTACATCGATGATTCACAAACTTGAAAAATAAATATTAGTAGTGATAATAAAGAACCAAAGAATTACACATTTTAGTGTTATTCAAAATATACACTCGTGGCAGACCTAACGTTAATATTTCCTATAGTTATTGTTAACATTATTTTTTATACATAACTTTACATCATACTCAACAAGAATATCAACAATGGACTCATTAACTATAACTAAATAAATACATGTACTTACACCATTTTGTATATTACTCATACCTATAGGTACATAATGCTTACATACACTTGAGAATTAGTTAACATCCTCGTAGATACTATTCAGTTAAACACCATTGACGCAGATCTTGATCCCACAGTGAAATCTTTGTATTGCGAAAACACACACACCTGGAAAAAATATACCATCAAAAAGGTTTTAGTAGACAGTTAGAAATCATATGCAAGTAGTATATTAAACCGGGCACCAGATTTTTATTTTCAGTTCTATTTTAAAATCTAATAAAATGTGAAGTTTAACTTGACCCTCATACTACCTACACATACTAGCTAGTACATGGACCTGTAACGAATCAATTAATTTAATGATGCGTCTATACTTATTGTGACGGCATTTAACGATTCCTTTTATTAGTTATTAACTTTTTCATTACATAACCTTTAACGATAATTTCAATTTCATAGCTGATTTGACTGGTGCTATATTAATGATGTGACGGTTTCAATCGGTCCTTAATACTTTATACGTCGTGCTGTTTTTTTAAGAAGAGTAGCACCCCTAGTCCCACGCTTTGGTTATCTTATATATTCTCTGTCTACTGGGGATTCCCACTTATATTATTTATAGTACGTAAATTGATTGGTCTTAAAAGGGATTGAAAAATTTTGATACATACTTTATAGATATTATTTTATTTGTAGACCGCAACTACGAGTATATCCCTGACTATGGCAACACTGACATGGCAACGGAAATAGCAGTAAGTCAGAAGCTTCTACTTCTTATTCTATCTGGATTACCACGACTGAACAAGGGATCAGCCAACTTTCCAGTGTGATTTAAAATAAACTCAAGCTGAACATTTAATTTATTTAAAAGTTAAATTTACTTTATTAAAGGACACCAACAGAATAAGAACAATAAATTGAAATAACAATATTACTATTTCGTAGCTGAAACTATGAAGAAACCGATAGTTTAGTGTCCAAACAGTTATAAAAAAATAAAAAAAAAATACAAAACATCTTGTTTTCTTGTGAACTGATGTTTGAAGCTGAAAATTTGCATTTTATTAACTGAAATAATTGTTATTAACATTTATTTCATTATTTACTGAACATCAGAAAATGCTACCTGAAAACTAAAATTGAATAGATATCAAACAAAACTAAACTGACGATGGTTACCGCGTAAGCGAATGATTGACTGACATGAGCTGACAGATTTGTCCAAGTGTTACTAGAATATAAAAAGAGAATTATCCAATACATTTTCCAATTTTGCATAACAATTTATTTTTAAAAATATTCTTTGTATTAATCTCACATTAGAAATATATTTATTAATAAAATACAGATTTTTACATTTTTTGAAATGAGACTTTTATTCAGTATTGAGCATTTTGGCTTTTTTTTAACGTTTTTGTAGTTTGCAACACATACGAGTTCTTTTGGTTGCAGATTGAATGAAATTGTACATCAATATAAATATTTTATAATGCTTTTTTTAATATAAATACATTTCTTACAGCCATATTCCCAAGATTATTTATTTCACAATAAAATATAACTATTACTATTTTTTTTATAAAATTGCTGCCAGTCTTATGGCCGGATTCTGTCGGTCTCCTTTACATTAAAACTGCAGCGTCATTACGCCCTACGTCATCTTTATGTTGCCAGTCCTACTTTATGATCGTGTGACATAGCTTTTTTTTAAAAATAGTTTATAAAGTTACTTTTGGATGAAATAAGAAGTATACGAAAAAATTACAAATCTTTACTCGTCATCTTACGAGCTTTCAGTCTTCCACGACAGGGTTGAACTTCGATTTTTTACGTGGTGTGATTGCCACCAGACCTCTACAACCCAAGTACTAGGCGATATCGAAGTTCTGTAGATAAACTATTGTCGGAATTTTTAGGGTTCCTGCTACCAGTAACGATTGCCACAGATGTTTGTATGGCAACCGGGGTCGCCAAAAAGATTTTATAATACATGATAATTGAATAAATACCTTTTTTCTTAGTAAATTTGTTTTTTTTCTGCACAAGTCAATATCTAGAAAACTACAAGTTTCCCACTTGTAGTTTTCTAGATTTTTTTTATGAATGTAATCAGTATACTGTCCTGAATTTAAAAAAATACCGTGTCTTGGCACCAAAACTAGTGTTGACCAGTGTAATATTTATCAACGATGTCCCTATCAACGAAATTGTTAAAAACTTGTCCATTGGATTTTTTTATTAATAAGTCTAGCTTTCTCTGAAAGATTAATTACGGTAATGACTCCGAAGTAGTGAAGAAAGCAAAAAAAAAACGACTTTATATCTTTAAAAAAAGTTAGTATGTCCTAAAAATGATTACTCCAAAATCTTTTTCTAAGGCAATAAAAGCATATTAGGGCAAAAACAATATTTTTCGTGTGTTTTCAAAACAAATTTAGGTAATTTTGGCAAAAATATTTCGCAATAAGATTTTTATTTACAAACATTTTAAATTAGCCCCAATCGAATCAAGAAAGTTGTCAATTTTACTAAACTTAATTAACATAAAATATGATTCTGCAAATAAATTCATCTTTGTTGTAAGCCCAGACGATTGATAATACGGCCATGTAATGGGGATAACAAAGCGTGTATAATAAAATGATAATAGTTTCAATGTCATTAAAAAAATTGCCATAAACTTTTTATTAATTTATAGATCAAAATTATGTGAAATATCTCGGCTGACGAAATCTATAGATATATCTTTTATGACTGATAAGGGATTTAGATAATAACTGATTCTCATACACCTTTACAATTTTTTTAGATAAAATGATGTGCTCGCATGGACGTCTCATTATCACATACGCAAATGTCACTTCTGCCTTCTGCGCGTCGGAAATATGTTTACACAAGAAAACTGATTCTGTTACTATCTTTCAGTTAAGTAGCGTAATACTACTGAAAAAACGGTACTTATTTATAGATCGACGAATACATTATACTAAAATATAATTGGAATGCAAATAAACGTATAATATACGTATTATACGTGTATTTTACCTACATGATATTCGACATGAAGTTCTTATAAAAAAAAGTCCACGGACATTGTTTTGATGTTTTGGCGACCACTGACAGATATGAATGACAAGGTTAAACGAGCCTAGCACGCAGACGATATATTAAATAGACATTCTTCTGTATTCTTAGGATTCTCAAATACATAATAATTATAAGACACAAAGCAAATGACACCATATATGTATGTAAATTATTATAGTGAAAAGTTAATGTTTTCAAAAATGTTTGAACCGGCCACAACCACCAGTAGTGTGATATATTATATCATATAAGCTTATCAAGATTAGTATGAAACAATAATCTATAATAAAAAAATAAATATCATTGCATTTATTCATTTTCATTGCACATTACATTAGAATGAAAGCTGTGTAGTGCGTGCACGCACTACACAGCTTTCAGACAGACAGAAAATGGTTTTTAAAACTGGTAGAAGGAATACGCGGACATCTTCCATACTAGAAGTATCGTAAAATACTACGTAGTATTGCAGACTGTGCAATCGACCTACAGTTTAGTTGAATGCAGAGCGTGTTCATGTTGGTGATACGAGTACGTCAGATATTGTTTACAAATCGGCCAGGTGTCATCATATAAAAAGTTAAGATTTCATTTTCAAGATTGTGATGCATGATTTGCATGATGTATATGACTACCGATACATACTACTTCACAATATTATTCCAATCTTACCTTATCCTTAAGCTGTTGACACATATGAAGTGCTGCCGTCAACATAAACAACACATCACTGAGCCATGGGACTGCACAGTCAGACTGGCAGGAATCTATGCGCATCGTTCCATGTACTGAACTTAGTTGATACGCAACAAATATAAGCTTGTGAGACTGGATGTAAAATGATATTGCTAAATCTTCTGGTAAATTAGGCGATAGAGCTTTCTGGAAAAGAGTGCGTGTTAAACATTAGTACTTACAAGTATGTAATCAAAATCAAAAGTAATAAATATCAGATAGTAACATACCATATTTCTACTTTTCATAAGCTCGTCAATCGCTTTCTTCTTAGGCAATACTAAGGCGGTACGTGCTCTTTGTAGAGAGCCTATCAAGCACTGTATTATGTGCAATACTTCTTCGGATGATCTATAAAGCAAAAGAGAGACAGCAATAAATAAAGAAATGAGCGTAGCAAACAATTGTTAATTATTTTTATGATTTATTTAACAAATGTATTTTTTATAGCTTCTTTTTTATGTTTCAACAATTTTGTACAACAGAAAATAGAATGTATGATTTTAAGTTAGTGTCGCCATTAACTGAAGAGGTAGTGGTAAGTAACATACACATAATCGAGAGAGGGCAATATTGTTCCCACTTCAAGGATTCCTGACCGAATCTGCACTGACTAAATAATTTACCAGATGTGGAAAGTAGTATTCTTAAGATACACATATAAAAAATAATGTCTCAAAAAGTATATGAGCTACTAAATAAAACCAACTAGTGGTGTAAGTTGATCCTTTTTTTAGACTTTTACTTTATTTGTTGTTGTCTTTTAACTACGGTTTTAAGGCATAAAGGTACATTGCTAATACATAATTGTCATGTTCCGTTTCGTTCGTAACTCGTCGATGTGACATATTTATGTCTCATATTATATCGTAAAAGGACTCATTCCTTCCTAGAATGCAGCGCATTTAAAATAGAAAATATGTTCAAAAACAAGACTGACGATAAGTGAGTTTCAAAATGTGGGTAGGTATTATATTACATAAATGTCCTAGTTGCTATGAGTATTATAAAATATCCGGACAAAGTAGGTCTAGATATGTATGCATTACATGACCGGCAATACCTTCCGATTGGGCTTTGTCATCATTCGGCAAAAATACTAAAGAAAATTTCGGCTTGAATAAATATATGCGGACAGACGATGTATGTTTGGAGAAAAGTGGATAAATTAGTATTTTTACACCCCTTGTGTCAGTAGTACTTTTGATGATACTAGTGACAGCGCTTTGTATCATTAGTACCAACAATGGAATTAGTGATACTAGTTTAATAATAATTGTTGTATCACTAGTACCATTGATAGTACAAAGGATACAAAACTATTTGATAATGTACGTAAGTACTAAGCAAAGTCGAAATTAATTGGCAGGAATAATAAATACGGGCAAATTCAGGAAGGACATTATGAGCTAGGCGAAGGTGTACTTATTGGTACTCATTGTAATCTTGAATCATTATTATCTTATATTCAAAGCTACTGGATGCCGAAGAAAGCAAAGTGGTGTTGCTTTGGTGACAGGCATAGAACATCTAACTTATGCGAAGGGTGGAATGGGCAATTCAACAATACTTTTAAAAGAAGGCCAAAAACATTATGCCATCTATTGAAAACACTCAAGGAGGATGCATCGTTCCCCGCTGTCAACGCGATGACAATGGAGACGTTCAAAAAATGGTCTAAATCCGTGATTGAGTACAATGACTATACAGCATGTTCAAAATTTGAACAGCTCCTGAGTGAGTGATCTAAATGATATATATCATTCACGTCGATAAAATGTATCACTCACACTAGCTCCGAATGTATCAGTAACTCGGTTCTAGCTCACAAGATCACTAGCTTAACGACGCCGATCTTTGTTTCATGAGTGAGTGAGACTAAAGATAAATGAGTGAGATAGATGATGGTTAAGTTCACGCTATTTAGTATCTTTAGGCAAAATGTACATTATTTCTATAGGATCAAAGTTTGACATTACTTAATTATTATTTGAGTATTAAGCCTGCCAAGTATGAAGAAAAGTCAATTTAATATGTATGATTTTTAATATACAACCTAATAAAAGGTACAAAAAAAATATTATAAATATTTCTTATTTTTAAATATCGTTAATTATTATGTAATCTTATCAAAACGAATAAATTTGTATTTGAAAAAAATAAGTTAAAAATGAAGTGCCAAGAACTGAATTCAAGTTAATATTGGAATAAAGGAAAGGATTGTATAAGCGAGAGTGGTTTGACGTGAGTGATTTATACTGAGCTAAAAGATCTAGACGAAGAAATTAATCAATGGAGAGACCAATAAATTGTAATGGTTCACTGAGCTAGTGATCTAAATAAGCTAGTAAGCTAGATGAGTAACATATATCTTTAGAGCGAAATGATGTCTCTATCTTTTTAGCTCAGTGATACATTTTGCGCATCACTAGTTCAAATGTAACTTATTAATTAAGAAATTAATGCGCCGTGTGTAGCTATATTTTATTTTCCTTTCTATTGTTGTCCTGTTCTTTAATGTTACTAGTGATACAAAGATGAATGAATGGTACCATCAATGTTATGGAGGAATATCTTTCCTATTCTTTAATGGTACTAGTGATACAAAGTTGGATGAATTGTACCATTAATGTTATGGAGGAATATCTTTTCTTTTCTTTAATGGTACTAGTGATACAAAGTTGGATGAATTGTACCATCAATGTTATGGAGGAATATCTTTCCTTTTCTTTAATGGTACTAGTGATACACAGTTGGATGAATTGTACCATCAATGTTATGGGGAATATCTTTACGTTTCTTTAATGGTACTAGTGATACAAAGTTGGATGAATTATAAAATTAATGTTATGGTGGAATAACTTTTCTTTTCTTTAATGGTAGGTACCAATGACACAAAATGGTATCACTAGTTTCATCAATGGTACATGTGAATAGTACTACTGACACAAGGGTTTTTTAAATATAGGTATAGAATACCGATACAGCCTAATTAACTTGAAGGCATACCAAAGTTAATCCTAGCACGCATATGTTTTGTTTTGATTGACGTCAGATGTTTGACACCTAGGGACAGGTGGTGTAATATACGCCGTTGTTTTGGATTGGAAAAGATTTGTTTTTTTTAAGATTTTCCTAGAAATTTGTACATTTATTTTCTCTCCTAAAGAACCTTCCTTGTGCCTTATCGAATATTTAAATAAATTGACACTCAGTGTACTAACAAGTGAATAATAATTATTATTCACTCGTTAGTACACTAAGTGTCAGGTAGGAACTCCTAATTAATACATATTTATTTATTGTTACAGTATAGTTACGTTTAATTTAATTTGTCAATTGCTCATGTCATGAAAATGAGCATTTGACAAATTAGAAAATGTTTAAATAAATTAATTTGTTAGTCTAGTTTACTACGATACTCGTCGAGATAACTAAGACTTTTCTTTTTTTAAATGACAACTCCCGCATTAGGAATATATCATGTGTCGGGGAGGACTTTACAAACATACATGAAACGGACACAGAACAGAACAGACTTAGAACAACAATTTGTGGACTACACAAAGTGTCGTCCCATGTGGGGATCGGACCCACAAGACTCAGCGTAGTAGTGAGCGGCGCGGCGTGGCAACCGCTTAAACTACTACGCCATCTGCCGAGACTGCTTATGAATTGTTTATTATTTTAAAGCAAATAAATATTATAATTAATAATATTGTTACCCTCTCTATCTGGACCTTTTGTTAATTTTAATCACTTCTATGTTAATTCCGTCAACATAACTTTTTCAAACTTGTCAAAATAAAAATAATATAAAGCTTGTTAGAAAATTTCTAGGCCAAAAATCGGCTTACGGTCGAACACACATTTCCGGGGAAGAAACATAAATTTCAAGTTCAATTGTTGCATTATCGCATGTATTAAAATGAATGTGTTTAATTACTACTGGTTATATGAAGTAATTAATAGTTATAGTGTGACCCCTTGACATATTTAGACGACTTCCACTGAGGACTGATAATGTCAGCATTGTGAATAACAGTAAGTACATGTATTACTGTCAATACTATACTTTTTCAGTTTTTACTTTTCAGTTTATTCATAAGTGTTTTGTTCATACTGTACACAACTATATGGATGTGTCCGAAGACATAGAAAGTTAAATGCATTGCTTGGTAGGACTATTAAGTTAAAGACTGCAAGGATAATGTAGTGGTTTAAGCGGTCGCCACGCCGCTTCTTACTACGCCGAGTGTTTTGGGTGCCATAGTTCAGGATCTAATGTGTCGATTTCAATTGTTTATGGCGTAGCGATCAGAACGGAATTGGAAGTGGTTCTGGTACAGGTAGTTCTTCACTATGAGGGATCGGTCTTATAGCCGATGGCAAGACAGGAGACTTAATTTTACTTTTTGTTTGTTTCAATTATAATACCTTTTGTATTAGTAAGCCAAAAATAACAATCATATGAGTGGTTAGTTGGTTCCCTCCAAACCGGTCAAAAAGCATAGATCAAGAGTTTCTCCCCCATCCAGTAAGAAGATCCACACAATGTAACACAATAGACGTGTAGAACCCACACTTTATCTTCTTGTCTGATGGCAAAGACAAAATACTGTTCATATATAAGTTATATGAACAGTATTTTGTCTTTGCCCTTACTGATGGTGTCAAATTCCTTTGCTGAGTTTAAAAAAAAAAACACTTTCTTGACATTATTTAAAAATCCTTTAACTCAGAAAACAGAAAAAACACTATGCTCTTCAAATAAGTAAATTCTCAGAATGCGAAAGTGAAACAAAAACGGTTAATTTTCAATTTTGTGAATAGTAGCACGAAAGCGAGACCTTGATAACTTAAGGGCAGGTAGGTCATTAAAATTAGTAAGCACCTTTCTTGTTACAAAACTTTGTTGACCAGTGTTATTTTTTCTAAAATAGTTTTTTTTTTTTTTATTACAAATCTATGAAGATAATTAAAGTAAAAAACGTAACTTGTTGTTGTTTTTTACTGTTTCGTCTTATTTTCTCTTTGTGAAACACATTTACTGTATGGCTTAGATTATTAACAAAATATTAACGAAAATAATCAAGTTTGTGTAGGAACTAACTGTTTGGAGGAAAGTACAGTCTTGCAAGGTTGCACTGTATTTTGTATGACATTGAACGTCGATGACATGTTATACAAACATAACTTTATCTATTCTATAGTTACAGTATCTAGAGAAGTTGAGTGTGACTGATCATAAATCAGACAATGACCATTCATTCAATATTTGTGTCATAATTTAAACATATATATTACTTTTTATTTTTCATTTGCAAAGATGTCATTGACTATTAATAATAATCTATATACAATTGATTGTGTAAAAGATTATTTAAAATTCTAAGAAGTGCAGATTCAATAGTTTGAACCTTCTGTAGGCTTTAACTACTAAGTTTTATTTGTGTCCTGTGTCGCGGGACTTTACAAACACACATGAAACGGACACAAAGAACACCCAGACTCAGAATAATAATTTGTGGATCACATAAAGTGTCGTCCTATGTGGGGATGGCACCCAAAACACTCGGAGTAGTAAGAAGCGGCGTGGCGACCGCTTAAACCACTACATTATCCTTGCAGTCTTTAACTTAATTTCCTAAACTGAGTGAGGCAGTTGGCCTTGTTGGCCCTCAAATCAGACAATTGGTGCAAGATGACATATTCAAAGAAAAGTGTAAAGCAATTTTCTGGGACATTACCGATCAAGTGACTACTAAAGGATTGTCGTGGAGAGATTTCAGTTTTAATCATGTGTGTGTGTAATGAACATGAGTGCAATGTGTTTATTTATAAACAATATTTTCATTATAGTTAGGACTAGCTGGTACCTGTAACTGGCATGGAATTTGAATTGAAAATTTTTGTTCAATTTGCAACATTCATGAAAAATAAATGCTGTAATATGGTATAGACAGCTACCTGGTAGTAAAATATTATCAAAATCGGTTTAGCCATTTTGAAGATCACGCAGAACAAACAGACAGATAGACAGAGAGTAAAAATATTTTAACTGGTTTTTAGGCATAGATATCGTGCAAATAACCACGTGAGCAGAAACCAATTATGTTCTCATCATAAACAGACACTTCAATTTTATTTATTTGTATAGATTTGCAAAGTTATTCAGTGTGAAATAACCATGATTAACTAATGGTGAAACCGAAATTATACCTGTAAATAAAATCAAAATTGATTCTATAATTGAAAATTTTGCAATGCTTTTGTTGTCCTAAATAAAATACTTGTCTTTTTTACAGACTTCAAAAAAGGAGTTTTTTTGTTGTTTGTTGTAGAAGTTGGAGTTGGCTGTATACATACCTAAATACATAATGTTTATCTACATTGTCTATGTAACCAATAGCTTGCTGCAAGTGGTTTGCTGCATCTTGTATTTGTTGGAGTTTCCATGGCCCATCCTGATTGATTGATGTGCGGCATATTGTGTGCATTTGTCGAAGCACCTTGAAACTTATGTCCTACAATTGTAATATATGGTTAATAACAATTTGAAAACCACGAAATAAGAAATAAATAATTTACAACAATTCTATTTAAATCACTGATTTCTAAAGTATATACTTACTGCATGTGTTATACTGTCCCCAGTGAGAGTAACAATACATTTCAATTGTTCAGGCTGCGATGTCAAAATGAATTTATCTTGTTTTTGGCCTTCGTTACCGTACAAGGGCACGGGAAATCTGTGAGCGCACTCCTAAAAGAGAAACTCTAGTTTAACAAAATAATTGTAATACAAATTGTAAGAATGAATTTCATCTGCACCACTTACAACTAAAACAGAATGCAATTGATGTAATATTGCATGAACTTCTTCACGAAGAACCCATTCGAATTCTTCTTTCTAAAAACAATTACACATTATTAATAATTACATGATGTGTAGTAAAAGACCGTAACAAACATTTTTACATATTATGTCGTTATCAGAGACAAACCAAATTTGATGCTTCTTCTTTTTCGTTGTCACACATTTCAGTACCGTATTTCAGGCTGAATTACTAAACAAAAGTTTAGTTTAAATCTAGCAAAAATTCCTAGACGCCTCACGAGAATTTTTGTAAGTGAATTGAAAAGGCGATGAGCGATGAATGAAAGAAGAGAAGGGGAGTGGGACGTAAGGGACTTTGTCAGATTTAATTTCGTCTAGAAATGAAAAAGTAACGAAAGTGTCAACAACTAAACATTTAGAAAAAAAATTGGTCTAGTGGTAAGTGACCCTGACTACTAAGCCGGAGATTCTGGGTTCGAAGGGAGGTCTTGGGACAAATAATAAGCACGATGATTTGTTCTGTATATGGGTGATTTATCTATGATATGTATGTATTTAAAAATATAAGTACGTTTTGTCAGCAGTCTGGTTACCATAGCACAGGCTCTGCCTAGTTTAGGATCAAACGGCCGTGTGTAAGATGTGTGAAGTTAGGCTTTTAAGTCTATACGATACGGCTGAATTTTGATTTTTTGCCAACTGCCATTAGACCTCCACAAAACAAGTACTAGACGATATCGAAGTTCTGGAGAAAGACTGTTGCGGGACACTTTTTAAAGCTATAACCATCCGAAATAATTGCCACAGATGCTCAAATGCATCAACACGTTACGCTCCGAGGCACAGAGGGATCTCAATGTGTTAGGAAAAGAATTTGCTTAACTTTACAATGTGGTAACCCATTCGGTTACCACTTAGCCAATAATGCTGGTAATCTTAAAAAATCAGCAGTGTGGTCGCCATAGCCCTATGGCGACCACACTGCTGATTTTTTAGGTTACATACCTACAACATACGGTAAACTTTGAAGAGCAAATGTTACACACACGAAGAAAAAAATCTTAATCATAGAAAGGTTTACTAGATAAATTTCGCAAAGGGTTGTGTATGCAACACAGAGTACATTGTAATATTGCAAGTGCTCAAGTGCCCGTGTAGGGTTAGGTTTGAATACACGCTGTATAATAGTCTATTCGTGAACCACACCGTATCAAATTTAGGAGTAGTAGAGTAGGAGCTCTACTCCGAAGCATGATAACATATTGAGAGTGGCGCTTTTTGTATTATAAATATTTATGAGAAATTTGTTGATAGAAAGAAAAACTAATGAATAAAAGTACACTTTTATTGACTTTAAAAACAGTTCAAATTAACGTGACACTTCAATGGCCATGGGCTTCCTTTTCGGCATTCTTCAATTGGGTTTGTTGCCAACTTTTTACATTTGCTTCAGAATTAGCCAGAGCATGTATTTTAGCGAAAACATACAATGACACTGAAGCGCCCACCGGCCAGTACATCCAAATCCAATTATTTTTCATGTAAAAGAATACTGGGAATTGGGCTATCTTGGCACTAAGCGTATAAGGGAACTTCATGTGGCGACCTGACTTTCTGAAAGACAAGACTTTTATTTTTGGTTGTTAAAGATTATCAAGTAAAAATGTAAAAGAGGATTTTTATTTTGCCTTGTGGTGGATACTAATTTTGAAATTTTAAACATTACGGAGCAGAAATCGCCATTTCTGCCAACAAGGTGGACAGATGATCTTGTAAAAATCGCAGGTCTTCGGTTGATGCTTCGAAATCATTAGTCCTATATCTTTGGTCTAGAGTATATTATCTAGAAATGAAACGAATTGTGATTTGGCCGAATAACGAATATTCAGCGAGTGTCTTGGCCGAAACGCTGAATATTCACCAACACTTAATACCTTTCGCGGGTTTAAGCCTGAATCAGTAAAATAGTCAGCAACCACTAAAGAAAAATCCTAACCTAACAGAATTTGCTAGGATTTATTTATCGTCTTCCGGAAGTGAGCGGCTATTTTCCGAAGCAGATATAATTTACGAGGAAAAGCGCGTTCGTTTCCTATCAAAAAATGCTGAAAAAAGTGTTGTATTAATACGATGTCATTGGTAGAATAAAAATCTTTGTGAGTAATATTATGCATTCCTTTTTCGTGATTTACTATTCGGTGTTCGGCCGAATAATTAGGAATATTCGTTCGAAAACCGAATAGTGGAGAAAAATGCCCGAATAGCCGAATACCGAATAGTATGCCGAATATCCGTTGCATCTCTAATATTATCTATATCCTATATTCTGCAGAAGACGTCCCGCGGCTAAAATGATAATGACGATAGTGATAATGATACTTTTATCGAGTCGTGTTAACTACATAAATAAGATGATGATGACATAAGTCTATGTGATCGGTGCGAACAGACGTATTCAAGGGTGTTAATAAAAGTTATGCCTTTTTATTTTGGATTGGTGCCATTCAAACTGCAATCTTATATGTGATCAGTAACAGTTTACCATTAAACAATGGTGATAGTAAATTAAAATAAAGAAGTCGGTTATCGCGTAGCATCTACAAGTGATCGCTGCGCTTGCCACTTCACCCACGCGAAGAAACGAGAGCGGCGATATTTTCCAACCCGCTCACTCCACCACTTATTTACGCAGCGAGCGACGATACCCACTAAATATGAGTCTACTACGTTCTCCGGAGGGATCCAAGTCCACGAGCGTTAGCGGGTACGGGTCATCCCCTGATAAGCGTAAATTAGATGCAATGCCTAGTATCAATATTACCCACCGCAAGAGAAAACAGCCCGAGAATGAATATCTTACTCAACTTGAAGACTTTCGCTCAGAAATAATGACGTTTTTTCAAAGAATTTGCCAAAACCCAACAAGAAACCTATTCAAAATTACAAAAAGAAATAACTGAAACAAAATATGAACTAAAAAATTTGAAACAAAATTCGGAATCAATAATTATACAACAAAAACCATTAAAACAAGAATTAACAGATATGCAGATAATGAATAGTACCTATCAACAAAGAATCACACAACTTGAAACCGAGATCTCTAAACTGATTGTATTGAAGTGGTGATTATTTCAATGCAATCGTTATAACCAAATAGTTATTTATGGTGCATAACATTAAAGGAAAGTAAAATTAGTAACGTCAATATATAAATCTATGTACCCTGCAATGAAGCCATTATCTCGCCACACTTTCTCTATTTGTCCATATAAATTCCTTAAAAGAGACGGTGTCACCATGATTGCATCTGCACATGAATTTATCAGTCACTGAAATTGATGGTTATAGTGTTTTTTATATGATCTTGATGGCATTTCACTTTTATATTTTAATTATAAATATTCAAAGAGGTTGCACTACTACTGGAACAAAAAACATTCGGTCTTTGCTTCTATAGATAAAAATGGACTTAGTCATAATAAATGGAAAGAAGTCCTAATACCTATTTAGTTTTATAACTAATACTGCAGCATGTAGATTTTGGTTTAATAAGCCCTTTTAATGTTCAAACTTACGAAAGCTTCCTTCTAGAGCAGTACAAACACACACACATAAGACTCAATCATTACATATCAAGTCACCATACTTAAAACCTTCACCAGTCAACATACATCTAATAGCTCACGAACCCGCATGCTTACATAGTTCTAATAGTGGTGGTTGCTTTTCTGTTGTCCAATTATGGAACTTGTAACCTCCCATACATATCTAGGCCTCATTATTCACGACTAACTAAACTGGAAACCCCATATCGATAAAGTATGTGATAACTTAAAAATGTTGTTTGGAAAACAAAGATCTTGAATCGTCGTATCCCTCATCGTGTTTAATTATTACTCTATAACTCCCTAGCCGACTCTCATATTCAGTATGGACTCCCCAGCTATGGACGGACTTACAAGACTTACATAAATAAAATATATATAATAGATTGCAACTAAAAATATTCAAGACAATAACATCACCACAGTCTAAATTACAATACATCAACGATGTTCTGGGTCTTCCCAAACACTGTAATTTTTTACCCATTCATCTAAAAATTAAAATACAGAAAACTATTTTAAATACAACTTAGGTAATGAAGTAGAAACACATAAAACATTTACAAGAGCAGTTTCACAAAACCGGTTGCAAAGAGCCGACTAAGGGAGCAAACTACGCAGGACAACAGCAGTTCAAAGAGAATGAAAACTTGACACAAACCCGTTTCGCCAGCGTGGCACAGTACCTCCAAAACCTCCTTTCTAAGGAGAGACCTATGTCCAGCTGTTTACAACTAAAGGCTGTTGATGATGATGATGACGACTACTGTTATTCATGTTTATCGGTTTTGTTTTAGTTGAATTTATGAAGTGATTATTGAAAACTGAATCATTTCAATGACGGCTTTAATGTTTTTTATGTTATTTCTGGGATTATAATTCTTAAATTTATTTTTGACCTGACCACGTGGCTCTAATTATAATATTTTTTTATTTTATTTTATTATATTTGGGGAGCTTACGGCTAAATTTACAAAATACATGTTATGTTAATTATCCAGATGCCATTAACAAGCTTCCACATGTAGACAGAAAACAGTGCTGGTATCTATAATAATACATACTAAATAGACTTACACATACATAGATAGTTACAACAGTTTAGGATCTAAAGATATAACATTTTTGAGGTTTCTGGTGCTACTGCAGAATAGATCTATGAGTTCACTGTGGTTTAGTCTATTAAAAGATCTAGAAACCCTGGGTATGTAGCTGTTATACCGATAATTACTGTGGCAAAATGGAACATGGAGTAGACTACTAGAACGCAAATTTCTGGTGGGCACATTAAGTTTAATATTGCAAAGGACATCAGGACAGTCTAACCTGCTTTGAGCTATATTTAAGAGGAGACAGATATCAGCTATTTTCCTACGGAGAGAAAGAGGCAAAAGATGTAGTTAACTGCATTGCTGTTCGTAATCGAGATGCGGTAGTTTAAATTTAAAACCTAAGTATCTGATAAACCGTTTTTGGATTTTCTCTATGTTATTACTGTAGACATTATAACAGGGATTCCAAATTTGGCTCGAAAACTCGAGATGGCTGCGTACATGCGTACATAGGCACAGTAGAGAACTGGAAACGCGAATTATGAAACCAAGTGCTTTGTAAGCTTTGTCAATAATATGTTCGATGTGCCGGTCAAACAGCAATTTACCGTCGTGTAAAACACCCAGGTGAGAAGATATGAGATATGAGAAGATAAAAATGTTGCGTTTCCGTGTAAAGGTGATAGAAAAGCATTTAGATACGTTTAAGTCCAATTTGTTACGTTCACAATACATGTCTAATCTATCTAAATCTTCCTGAAGAAGTAACGCATCTCCAACATTATTAATAATACGGAATATCTTCATGTCATCAGCAAACAATAGAAATTTAGAATTTAAAAAGCAGGAAGCAATGTCGTTGATAAATAAAATAAAAAGAAGTGGTCCTAATAACGATCCTTGCGGAACACCCGACGGGATATCTACCCAGTCAGAAGAACACCCATCTAGAACAACAGCTTGCTTTCTATTAGTCAGATATGATGCAAACCATTGAATAAGATTGCCACCTATGCCCAAACCTGCCATTTTGTATAATAATATTCTGTGATCTATTCTATCAAATGCTTTAGTATAATCTGTATATATTGCATCTATTTGATTATTATTATCCATATTATTACTTAAATATTCATTAAAGATAACTAAATTGGTCGTGGTTGATCTAGCTTTGATAAAACCGTGTTGCTCAAGAATAAGTTCATTTTTTAAACATTCGAATGTTTGATCAAAAAATAATCGCTCAGAGATTTTAGCTACATGACAGAGCTTAGAAATAGGCATGTAGTTTACAACATCATCATATATCAATCTTATTAATATATTTGATGTTGGCGTTCTTTTTTTTAAATTATAAATGCACTTTTCAAAAGCCAAAGCCTAGTATGTCAAATATTTATCTATATTATTAGTTAGTAGTAGTTTTATTTTTATGGTATTTAAAAAGCAATTGTCTCTGTAACACAGCTTTTTTAGACCCTTGCTTATCCAGTTTTGTTTGCCTCTATTATTAGTGTACAGGTTTTATTCAAGTTTTGGAAAGGAGAGTTTCTAGAAAAGGCATAATAATTCATGAAAAGTGTCGAACACAACATTAGCATTCGTTTTAGAGTGAGTAGATTAGTAGTTGACCGATTTACTAAGCATTCTTTAAACTTACTAATATTGTGGATTTTAATGTTATAATTGAAAGATATATCTTGTAGCTTGTTAGTAACTATCTGTCGGTGGGTTTTGGAGGTAGTTAATGGGCGTTTCAAACGGGATTTTAGATTTTTGAGACATGTCAATATAAATCGTGCTCTTCCTCACATGTTTGATTGTTTTAAGATAGCGGCTGCTATAATTAATGCATACTATATACTAATAAATGACAATATTCATGCCCAATCCTTTTTGGCCATAATAAACCATAGAATGTCAATCCCTAACACGCTCGCTGATATAGTTGTAAGGCATAATTATAATAGAAGACAAGCACAATTTCAGCCGATGTCCGCTGATATGCGCGAGTTCAATGATTTTCCAAGGCTCTCAGAAGAGGATTTAATATTATTTAGTTTGGGTATTTATCAAATAAAACAAGCTAAAAGCTATTACGGCGAGCACATTAATCCAAATGGTGTTTTTACGGTCAAGCTTGGCGACAGACTTTTAACAGAACACGTCAGAGAATTGGGAGAAAACATAATAATTATAAGAGGAAGAGTACAATCTCGGCGTACGAAAAATGTTTACATTGGCATCGACACATCATTGAGTAGCCATGATGCCATACCGTATTATTATTGCTCATGCAATGTTAGCAAAAGAACGGTGGGCTGCTGTGCGCACACTATGTGCATAGTGTGGTACATGACGTTCGCGAGGCACCAACAACCTCTCATAAATCCACCTGCATTAGGTTTAGAAAATGTTATCATAAGACCTGCGGCATTATAACATATAAATAAAGCCACGTAGATAACGAAATGAAGGCTTTTTGTCATATTATATTATTATTAAGCGAAATTAAGTTATTCTTTATCATCATTATTTCATTTTTGCTATAGTAATGAAGTAAAAATTGTTCAGATGAACTCGTATAAATGCATTTTTTTATTATTTCTAAGTCATATAACTCATAAGTAATCGGTCTTAGCTCTTAGTCGTCTAAAGAAAAAATTTCATTTCATTCTCTAACCGATAAAACCATTTTTTTTCGTTGGCCGGCACTTTTTTTTGGGTACTTTTTGTGTGGAGCGTGAATGATGTCCTTTATGTTTTTAAATAAAGCGCGTAAGAGTTAGTTTATTAGAGATACATTATTTTCCACATGCTTTAAATGTATTTAATGTGTCACAGCTTGTTTAAAAAATACAAATGTAAAGTTCTGGATGTACATGATTAGAATTAACATCTGTGTTCCATCTCTTAGTTGTACACTACAGAGGACATAGCCGTAAATCTTTACAATGTTTTTCTGTATAAATGATATATAGAAGAAAGTTTCTAGACTGGGATAAAATAAACCATCAACAATGATGACCCATTAGCCATTCATTACCAATTTATCCACCCCATCCATCTTTTAAGGTAACGCTTGACATAAGCGTCATAACATTTGCTAAAAGCCTATGGGCCAGATTGATTGTTTAAAATGACATTTCCTTAAAACAAATACTTGTCAAAGTTGTCAAAAGACATTGTTGTTTGTGTGTCCTTGTTATAATTTTCTGTTTAAAAAATCGACAAGTGTGAAATATGGTTGTTTTGAGTGATAATTAATTTTAAAATCATTGCTGTTTTTTCAAACAATCAAAATGTGGGTTAAACCTCAAGAAGTTTTCTTGAAAACTGCGATGTGGTAATTCTGTTTACGATAGCTACATTAATTGCTTCCTTATTAATTGTATTCTACGTTGTGAAATTATATATTTTTTTCATTTGTCTTAGGGATACTGATGAAACGACATTATATTTCGTTCTTCAAAGAAGAAAAGGACATGAGAAATCGAAGGGGTTCTACTCGGTTTTAGTGGGTACTTTAGACAGTGTTCGTGACACTAAGCCAGCGCCGTATAGAATTCTACATCAAACTCCTAACTCTGAAATATATTATGGTAAATAAAATTGTTTCGGCTAACTGCTGAGGGAATAATATGAAAGTAATTTAAAATTACATTTGTCAAATATATTAATAACAAAAACCAATAATAATTTTTAATTTGTACAAAAAATGCAGAATATTCCATTAAGATATATTAGTTTATGTTTTACTGTAATCGCTTTTTATAAATGTGCATGAAGTTTTACTAATTGACACAACAAATAATTATTAAAAATCAGATTTTACTTTAGTGTGACTTGTCACTATAACCAGTTAATAGGTAATATTTCTGGAAAAATAACACTTATTTATTCTTATTAACCATATCTAATTTTCCAAGACTATGTTCTTTTTCGTGATGACTTGAGTGATTTCAATTAAATTTGCAATTACAATTAAGTTTACAAAAAAGACAGTTAAGCATGATTGGAAAATTGTTGTGAGTAACAACACTACTTGTCAGTCACAGAATGATACACCATGTGCTTTTAGTTGGT
The DNA here is from genome assembly GCA_902825455.1 of Arctia plantaginis. NCBI lineage: Eukaryota > Metazoa > Arthropoda > Insecta > Lepidoptera > Erebidae > Arctia > Arctia plantaginis. The sequence continues at coordinate 741,769 of CADEBD010000312.1, read as the reverse complement.
TGAACATAGTGCCCACCACACACTAATGTGCACCCACAAAAAATATTTGCAATAAAAAGAGAGCTTATTACAAAAAAACTACAGGATAGCCTTTTATTAAATTATAAGAATTGTCCTCAATTTGGCACCCTGAGCTTGAGATTTCACTTGACAATAATATTTTCATCCCTAAGGAATAGTAGTTTTTTCTGCTTGAAAGATACCCTATGTTATAATAATCATTATATTCAGAATATGTATGAAATATTTTATAATGATAGTGATGTGAATAAGCCTTAGATAAATTAAAGTTTAATGAAAGTGATATTCCTTAATGATTTATCTGAACAATGTCATGTAATTAATTAGAATTCATTTATTTATTGCCTTAGTGATTGCCACGGCTGTAACTGAACCTGAGATACGTCAGGACTGGTTATGGCTGTTTGAAAATATATGTCCAACACTGCATTTATTTGACACCGAAGAAGAAGTCACTGCCTTTGTTTGCTGTAAAATTAACTCCATCATTGCAACAGAACAGGAGAATTTAACAGAAGGTAATATCATAACAGAAGGTGATATCAGTACTATAATAATAACTCGTGACATCTTACACAGTGCCGATGAAATAACATTACAAATTCATCATAATTAGGCTGTTGATAGACATACTTATATATTACTCATGTATACACCCAGACAGAACAACTGATCATCACACAATTATGTGTCCTGGGTGGAAATTAACCTACAACCTCTGGTTTAGCATTCAGTATTGCTAACTACTAGGCAAACATGACTATTTTATCACCTAACTAATTAGACCATTAGAAAAAGCATAAATAGATTAAAAAATGGTCCAAATTCTTGATCACACATTGATTAATAGAGTTGTGCAGGCTATATAAATATTACACATCCTATATTTCAAAATAATAATATTACAGTTGATGTTGTTGTGTATCATATAGTTAACAACACATTTCCTAGACAAGTTTTTGCTGGTATTTTTATTGAAACAGTAATGTACTGTTAAAGTGAGAAGGGTTCCTCTCCATATTAATAATTTTAGATTTATGATGCAGATTTCAGTGTCAATATTGAATTTAGTGTGCTTATAAGATAAATAGTTCTTAAGTAGACTAAGATATTTTTTAGATTTAGGGTATTATTATTACAAAAATGGTTTTGACTCGTGAAGCGATTTTTTATCACCCAAAGGAAAAGCATGTAAAGGTTCTAATTGGACAAGACGAAATTAATTAGTTTTTGACGAATTTGAACAAAAACCGGTGTCTGAACAATTTTTAGACTTGACTAATAATTTTTTCTGTATAAATTGAAAAACTATCTTTTTTAGAGGAAGACACCGTCACATTAAAAAATGTCGAATTTCACGAAAAATTTAGAATGCCGAAAGATGAGAAGCTGGTTTGTTATTACTCCTGCAGGTATGTACTATTTATTTGTGTGACTGTATTCAGCTGAACGTAATTAACCTGGTCAATTAGTTACTTGTGTTTGGGTGACTCATCCAAGAGAGTAGCCGTCTGTTCGACCCAGTCGAACGTATGTGATATTATATGATACGCTTTACCGTCTATGGAAAGTCTTTAAATGAATTGATTTGAATTTATTCTAAAAACAATTGCTTGTGTGCCTATTAGGGAGTCTCCCAACTATCATACAATTTTTACTAACGGAAATTTAACACAGTGCAACACAAAGGAGAAGAAATATGCCATATAACACTATAATATATATTTTTTTTCTGAAGGAAAAAGAGCTATACTGTGTCCAATGTTAAGTGCTCAATAATGTACAATAAAAGATATCTTTCCTCTTAAACTAAAATGTGTGCACCAGCGCAACGACCGGGTATTACACGGGATAAAACCAACGTTCACAAATATCTGTGCATCAGTTAAATAATTGATGTCCTATTTGGGAAACAAACGATAGTGTAAATAAGTTAAAGACTATTATTTATACGCCTTTGGTCATTATCTCTATTCTGGCTTTGTGCAGTTATCGTAACACAAACATTACGTAAAAGAGGGCACGAAATGCTTTCGAATTCCTAGAACAATAAAATGCGGTTTAGGTAGTGCTTGAACATTGAGCTAGATTTAGTCTGACTAGTGTATTACTACTTGTTCAGGGTAATAAATCTATAGGTATATATATATCTATAGGTAGGTAGGTAGATCTAGGTCAATAATATATGTATTTTCCCGCGTTACAGTTACTGGAAAGGCAAAATGCCTAGACAAGGATGGATGTATCTTTCAGTACACTATATGTGCTTTTACTCATATATATTTGGACGCAAAACATCTATAAAGATCCGATGGGCAGATGTCACAGAACTTGCGAAAACTAATAGTATTCTGTTCCCTGATTCTATAAAAGTAGTGACAAGAGATGGAGAACACTATTTCACGCTGTTCCTAAGAAAAAACGAGACCTTCGCTTTGATGCAACAGCTTGCCAATATTGCTATGAAGCAGTAAGTATGTCAGAGAATACTAATTTTTCGGTCATTTTTTATAGGATAAGGATTTAACAGTTACATGTTAGTAATACATATGCGATCTTACAAAGCTTATGACAGAGTTCGTTTACACATTAAAACATAATACGTAAATGATATGCTCTCCTCGCCAATACATAAATTAGTAACATACATAATAAACAACTTTGTACAGCGCTAGTCTGTGCACAGAATGTAGATACAGTGCATTACATAATACATAATGTATTGTTTAAAATAGCTTCGTAAATAACCCACTATTTTTTGTAATATTTAAAAGATAAAAATGGTTACTGTCGGTTATCCTTAGGAGATAGACATATATATACTTTCGCGGACTTTTTTGCAGACCTTTTTAAGATATGTAATACTGCAGTACAATATTTTGGTCTATCTCGTAAGGTTTAGCCAGCATTTGCAATGTAAGCGCGCAAAAACATGTTTTTACGGCAAATCTTTGAAATTCTTTTCTCTGCTATAATATGCACGAATTATACATATTATCCTCCCTCTTGAATGAGTGATTCTCTATTGGTAAAAACCGCATTAAAATCCGTTGCTTAGTTATAAACATCTCAACGTACAACATAAAAAAGCGACTTTTTTTATACTATGTAAAGACATGTATTATTCAAAGGTATCAAATCTTGTGTTTTAGGTATAATTATTGCCACTTAACACATAAAAATATGTATAATATATAATTTATATTTTTTTTTATAAAATAGCACGGTTATTTGCAGGATACCTATGTATATAATACTAGCTGACCCGCGTAACTTCGTCTGCGTCTCTCAATAGTAAGAAATTTTCTCCGTTTTTGAAACATTCTTTATTGGTGCTCCGCTTCTATTGGTCTTAGCGTGATGATATTTTATAGCCTTCCTCGATAAATGGGCTATCTAACACTGAAAGAATTTTTCAAATCGGACCAGTAGTTCCTGAGATTAGCGCGTTCAAACAAACAAACAAACTCTTCAGCTTTATAATATTAGTATAGATATATATATATATATATAATATAATATATAAACCACTACGCCATCCAGTCGTCAAACAACTGCAGCAACTTCTGTATTTATATTGAATAACGGTTAAATTGGAATAAAATTTAAAAAATTATAATGACGCGAATATTCTCCTCCTAATCCATCGGATAAGGCTACGAGTAGCTTAAAGAGATAATAATAATAATATTGTACCACATTTACAAAACGCCATCTAGTCCCAAACTAAGCAGAGCTTGTACTATGGATTGTATATGATAAAATACATATATACTTTTTTTTGTAAATACATGCATATTATACATAGAAACACCCAGACCAAATCAAACATTAAATGCATGCACACAAATGTTTGACTTGAGCGGGAATCGAACCCGCGACCTTTGGAATAGCAGTCCGTTACACAAACCACTACGCCATTCGGTCGTCAAGGACAGATCTCTTTTCAGACAAAGATCGATGATAATTTTGGAAGTGGGCTTGTGAACCTCGGCTGCGCTGCCCACTGCGGTGTTACCCGCAGTTTATCCTACAGGAACACTACATATTTTCGAGATAAAAAGTAGCCTTTGTGTTAATCCAGGGTGCCACCACCATAATTTTTGTATCTAAATTGGTCCAGCCATTTGAGCGGGAAGAAGTAATAATTTATTTATTTAATTATTTATTTATTTTATTATTTAATTTATTTAATTAAAGTAATAAACATACAAACACACACTCATAAACTCATTATTTATAATATTAGTGTGATAGCTTAACTGTTAGCAAGGGCATGACTGACAAATTTATTTAGACTATTCTCCGATAACGTACTTGATATCAGATATTAGTTCAAAATAAACAGATTAATCGTAAATAATCACCAAATTCAAATCCACTCTTTCTTACCCCTTAAAATATTAACATATCAATTTAGAAATGTCGCGACCTGTTTAAACCTTATTCATTCTAACATAAGCCATTTTCAGTAACTTCATAGCAGGACAAAGTGCTTCTTAATTTAGCATTATTTATTTTTTGTTATTATTAATTGAAACCAAATTACAACCAACTTCAACTTACACATAAATAACAATAAATATTCTAACATGTATTTGACAAGTGACACATCATAGCATTTCTTTTTATTCTGCTGTATAACCGCTATGAATAATTTTTATTGTTCATTCATCCTTAAATTCTTAATAAACAGAGTTTTATTTTTAATAAATAACCCATGATGACTGACTTTATTTATCAAATAGTAACATTAATAGCTTTATTCATGTATCATATAACTATAAAATTATTAATTCAGCACTAAATATACGATTAAATACAATACAACTTTAAATAAAATTACAATTACATAATAGAAAAAGGGATAAACATATGCATATATTTACAGTATAACTATATGATCATCAACCTTTAGTAGTCCACTGCTGGACATAGGCCTCTCTTTAGAAATAAGGTTATGGCCTACAATACTATACCACGCTAGCAAGACGGGTTGGTATAGGGTTGTTTCCCGGAGGTCCTACACGCGCAGTCGGCGGCGTCACCGTGGAGACGGTGAGGAGGACCGGCTTCATGAGGAGTACCGACGGGCGCGGAAAACTCTGAAGCTGGCCATTAGCCGCGCCAAAGAGGAAAAAAGACAGGAGATGCTGGAGGGTCTTAATCGTGACCCCTGGGGTCGCCCTTACCGCGCGGTGCGACAAAAGCTCCGCGCGTCGGGCCCCCCCCTTACGGAGACTCTCCAGCCCAGCTTCCTGCGAGAAGTGGTTGAGGGCCTTTTCCCACAACGGGCGGAACACACTCCCCCGTCGATGGCCTCCCTGGCCGGAGACGACGGGGAGCACGGGGAGGACAATGTTCCGCCCGTCCGGGAATCGGAGGTAGGGGCGGCTGTTCTACGGATCCGTTCCAAGAACACCGCCCCTGGGCCAGACGGGGTACCGGCCCGAGTGCTGGCCCTGGCCCTCAACCACATGGCAGACCGCCTCGGGGAGGTGTTCGACGCTAGCTTGGCGTCGGGACGCTTCCCTGAGTGCTGGAAGAGCGGGAAGCTGGTCCTACTGACGAAGCCGGGACGGCCTGCCGATTCGGTCGCGGCCTATAGGCCCATCGTGCTGCTGGACGAGGCGGGCAAATTGTTTGAGAGGGTTCTTTCTGCCCGCATCGTCCGGCACCTCTGCGAGGTGGGCCCCGATCTGTCGGACGCCCAATTTGGTTTTCGGGCGGGGCGTTCGACAGTCGACGCCGTGTTGCGCCTGAGGGCCGTGACCGAAGAGGCCGTGAGCTGTGGCGGCGTGCTGTTGGCGGTGTCATTAGACATCGCCAACGCATTCAATAGTCTGCCATTCAGCTGCATCAGGGAAGCACTCCACTATCATGGGGTGCCAAAGTACCTGAGGCGGCTGGTGGCAGACTATTTAGAGGAGCGTACCGTCGTGTACGAGGACCGAGAAGGTAATCTGAGGTGTCGGCCCATGTCGTGCGGTGTTCCACAGGGGTCTGTTCTTGGACCCCTCTTGTGGACCATAGGGTACGACTGGGCCCTTCGCGCCGATTTCCCCCCCGGGCTGGGTGTAATCTGTTACGCAGACGATACCCTCGTGACAGCCCGGGGGGCAAACTTCCAAGAGGCGGCGCGCCTGGCCACAGGGGGAGTCTCCCTGGTGGTCGGGCGCATTGAGGCGCTGGGCTTACGGGTGGCCCTAGATAAGACGGAGGCCCTGTTATTCCATGGGCCCCGTCGTGGTCCACCCCCTGGCGCCTCAATAGTGGTCAACTCGGTCCTCGTACCGGTTCGGGCCCAGATGAAATATCTGGGCCTGATCCTCGACGGGAGGTGGCTCTTCGACGAGCACTTCCGACAGCTTGCTCCAAAGCTGGTCGGCGCTGCGTCTGCCCTAGGGCGACTTTTGCCCAATATGGGTGGACCCAGCGTCGCGACAAGACGGCTGTACACGGGGGTTGTCCGGTCAATGGCACTGTACGGTGCACCGGTGTGGGCGGCGGCTCTGACCGCCCAGAATAGGGTACGCCTCTGGCGCCCTCAGAGGGTAATGGCGGTCAGAGCCATACGCGGTTACCGCACCGTTTCGACGGAGGTGGCGTGCGCATTGGCCGGAACTCCCCCGTGGGATTTGGAGGCGGAAGTGCTCGCCGAAGTTTATCGGCGAGTGGCTGACTTCCGGGCGGAGAGCGGATTTCGCCCTCCGCCCGAGGATGTGCGCGAGTGGCGCGAAGCCGCTCGCCGAGCCACGATGGCTCGTTGGTCGTTCCGGCTGGAGACTCCACGCGCTGGCTTCGCCGCCGTGGAGGCTCTCCAGCCGGTCATCGCCGAGTGGGCAGGGCGGCAGCACGGGACCCTTTCCTTCCGACTGACGCAGGTGCTTTCCGGGCATGGTTGCTTCGGAAAGTACCTGCACACGGTCGCTAGGAGGGAACTGAGTCCCGCCTGCCACCACTGCGACTGCAGTGAAGACTCGGCCCAGCACACGCTGGCGGTCTGCCCCGCATGGGCGGCGCAGCGCCGGGCCCTCACTGCAGTCATCGGAGTGGATCTCTCGCTACCGGCCGTAGTACGCTCCATGGCCGGTAGCGACAGTTGTTTTACCGCGGTCGCATCCTTCTGCGAGGTAGTAATCTCGCGGAAGGAGGCGGCGGAGAGGGCCCGGGAGGACGACCTCCACTCGGACCCGATCCGCCGCCGGCGAACCGGGCGGCGGAGGCCCGCCTACCACAGCCTCATGCCGCCCTGAGTGTGGCCGCGGGTGGACGGGGTGGGTTTCCCCTCCACCCGCATTAGTTGGCCAGCCGCGAGGGGGCGGCGTCCGCGTGTGCCGGACGTCGCCTAAAGAGAGGAAAATGTATTGAGACGGAGCCCGCACCAGGAGCGGGCTGGCGCTAGGAGGGGTCCGGATGTCTTAACAACAGCTGTTCCCGGATCCCTCCTGTTACAGGCGCAGAGTGGCACACCGTGTGGTTTTAGTCGGTCCGAGTCCGACACACCACCCCGCCGCAAACCCCGGAGGGGTGACGGTCCGAGGGGATTTCCACACGTTAAAAAAAAAAAAAAAAAAGGGTTGTTTCAAGTTTTTCTTCTCTTTGCAGTGCTGTAGTCCTGTTGTTCTGCGTAATTTTCTCGAGATGAATAGGGGTGGTGACACTCGGTATTCTTAATCTATCACCACACGAATATATAAAACTACAACTACAGGCAAATTATGGTGCATCTACAATTACCTACTATGGTACCATAATTATAGTGTTACTTAAATCAAAGGTATCTAATTATGACCACATTGATTTTATTGTAAATTACAATAAAGTGATTATATGTATAGTGTCATTGCATATAGTTCTGAAAGTTAGCTCCCCGGTAACCGATTTAGAACTTGGCCGAATGCCGGAGTGGCCAGACGGCCGTTAGCCTCTAGTCTAACCACTAACCAGTTTGAACTATATCCAATATTATAGTTGGTTTAGATGGCTTTGTAACAGAACAAAGCGGGTGTTTAATGAATCAGCTGTTATCTATCAATATTGATTAGTTCGTACGTTGTTTAGGAACCAATACAGATACCAAGACAATACCAATTGTAATTTGCGATATGGTCACGCCCAAACTAAGCTAACCGATAAGACACAATGAATTTGTGATTGAATCCACTTAACAGCTGTGATGTTAATATGCTCTACAAGGTTTTAGTATTGAGTATTAGACAGTCTATCCATCTTAAACGCAGTTTGTTTGTTTTGTCCGTGTGGTGACAGATTAGGAATACGAAGTGTCACCACCCCTATTCATCCCGTGGGTGTCATAAGAGCCGACTAAAGGCGCAAACCACATAGGACAACAGCACTGCAAAGAGAAGGAAAACTTGACACGAACCCTGGACACCCGTTTGGACTGCGTGACATAGTAGGCCAAAACCTTACAGTGGGAGAGACATGCTTCGACAGAAATGGGCCGGCTCGACCGTTGCGATAGCACGGCCTGACAGAAAACCGGTCGTTAAGATTGTTTGCATTTCACCGAGTGAGTGTGGTTTCCGGTGACGGAGACACAAATGTCATCTCCATCGCACACATCCTATCTCTCCTACCTTTTTTTTGTTGACGGGGTGGGATATCCCTTCTGATCTCGGGCTCCTTGGAGACTGAGGGAACTAGGAGTATGTGGTGACTCCTCTGGGAGGACTCGGACCATGTGATTTCAGGTCCATAGCGACGACCATCCCCAGCGTGTACGCATGCCTCTACAGGTCCCACAGCGGTGATACAGAAACTGACCGACTGATAGACCACGTCCAAATGGCTAAAGTTTTTTATACTGCAGCACATCCTATCCGCAAAGATCGTGATACTTCGCGACTTTAACGCTTACAACGCCGAATGGCTTGGCTCACGCGGGGAGACCTGTTCACGATTTCACCCTGACCTATGGCTTGCCACAACTGCTATTAACGCCCAGTCCCAGATGTGGAAAGTCATGAACCTCAACTGTTAGACCTTCTGCCGATCTCTAATCCTGACGCTTATAAAATTACTGTTGAGGCCCCACTTTGCTCCTCGGGTCATTGCCTAATCCGCAGTACGTACACTGATGTGCTTGCAGCGGCCGCGAGTTGCAGGCTGCTACCGCGTATGGCACCATAGGTTAGTGGACTGGGATGGAATGCGTTCTTTCTTTGCTTGCGATGTAGTGCTTCAGGACATGGAACTACCATTTTCATTAATCTCCATCGGTGGCAGATCCAAGCCTTGGTTCGACAGATCCTGCAAATCGGCGTCTTGCCGAAAGCAGGATGTTACCAAGCATGGACAAAAGCAACGAAATACCAGCACGCTAAAAAAACAATACAACTCTGCAAAATTTATGTCGTCAATACTTTGCACCCACGCAGATAGGAAATAATTCGTAGGCCCATGATGCCAAGGTGAAAACCGGTCTCCTAGGCGAACCCTGCATCCAACGCGACTTTGTATGACTTTGAAATAAGACTTTTTTATAGGCGCGGATACGGCCGGCGAATTAAAGTTTTGTCACATACCACATATATAGTTTACCAGTATAGTTAGTATAATTTTATTTCTACGGCCTATCATAACGTGATAACTTGACATTTGGCGCCAATGTTCTCGAAGTGGAATGCCTGATACTGCGCACTAGCCTGATCCTGTGATTATTGTTTTATTTGATCCACCTATATAAAAAACAAAACAGTACATGACAAGTACTACAATTACTACGCATCTATAGCGACATTCGCGACAGCTTAGAAAGTATCTTTGATCTGTAACTGTCCGTTAGATTACGATGAACTACCCTATAAAAATATTCTATTGGCTACTGCTACTTCTGTCTTCTTCGATAACAGACTTTTACCTAGAGGTTTCAATTCTGATATGAATGTGAATGAATAACCATATCTTTTACTCATTTGCAGGTTAATAGATGACAAGTCGGGAAGCTTCAATATTGATAAGGATCTATTAACGAAACTAAGCAAAAACGTACCAAAGAAACCTTCCTTCCTTAAGAGAGACTTAGATGCTAGAAAACAGTCCAACTTATTTACATTAAGGTTCAGATTACCACAGAATGAAAAGTTGGATGGCTCAGAAGAATGTACTTTATGGACACCCTACAATAAGAGACATAATTGGGGAAGACTGTATTTGTCGCAAAACTTTATTTGTTTTGACAGCCGGGTAAGATTTTTATATTATTTTGAAATATTTTCATATTAAATATAGTAACAAGAATGAAAATTACCTGCTAACTTGACGACTGCCATAGCTAGGATAGTATTTACTAGGGACAGAAAGACAATGCTGACTGGTTTGGTTTTAGGATCTTGTTTTATTTACTTCTACACTTATGCAACATTACAAACAAAAGATACGAAAACCCAGTCTCGAATCAATCCTACAATCCTTAATGTATATAAAAATAAACATTGATTTGAATTTAATATTGTAGAATGTAATCTTGCACGTGCTCAGTAATCATTCAATTAACTGCTTTATGGGCATGCTTACAAGGTTTAAATTTTTACTTATTGGTCGCGCTTACAATTTGTAACAAGTGTTTTAAAAGCTATTATATTCTAGTATTATCATTGTTGACTCACAAACCAGTTTATGTAACCTCTGTTGTTCTTGATAACAAACTGAATAATCTTTTATGTATGAATACTTTAAAATATATTTGTATTCTGATAATAAGAGTGTACTAAAGTGGCAAAGAAGTATGTATGCCTGAATGATAGAATCTAATAGAATAGGAACGATTTTTTTGTTGCTTTTTATCTTATACAAAGTATTACTACTACTTATAGTTAGCCATAATTATTGAATTGTTCTATTTAAGCCGTGTGTAACGTATAAAATATAACTTATAATAAATGTATCAAAAATCATTAATATCGACGCGACCGAACTTTGCCCATCGTTTTATCTATACTAATTTTTGTTTGTTTGTTTACTCATACGCGATAACCTTTAGAACTATCAGTGAGACATTTTGTATTGGCTGGGAGTATTTATTGAGGAATATTATAGGCTATAATATCACACTACAACACTTACGAGGGAAGCAGTGACCAATAAGATTATTACCGTAATATTACCGTATTTTAAAGAAACATTAAAAAGTAAACCGTAATCTTCAAAATTTCACCCAAATCGTTTTCAGGAGTCGGTTCCGAAATAAACCTAATGTACATATAACCACAAGAATTGGTCATTTAAAGTTAGGTAGTTAGAAGATTTAAATTTAGATTTTTTCATACATACCTATAATTCTTCTGAAAGTCACTGAACTGTTACATCTCTGAACCGACTTTGATGAATCTCGTAGGTATGTGTTTAAGTTAGTCCCTCGATGGTTAATTTACAATTAGGTGACGCTGCAACCGATTTCTATTATTGTTAATTCATTTTTAATGCAATTTTATCTACGCATGTGTGTGGTAAACCCGGAGATGATTTAAATATATAGCTTAGTTGTTTTACAATGCTTATAATCTGTGTATTTTAGTTACCAAACAGTTTTGCCAACAACATAGTAAAATACAAACTGCGTTATACTTTGTTCACGGGAAGTAAATTAGCACACTTTTCCCCTATGCATTATCACGAATTGTTAGAGTAAGTGCTTGTTTGATAAGTGCATTCTAATAACATTAGTTTAGCAAACCTAGGCAATGAGCCACCAATGACTAATCGGGGGTAAACTTGGATTAAGATCGAGCCCAATCGTCGCTGTTAATCCACAGCTGTAATATGAAGGATACTTTTTCTAGAAGTCTCATAAGAGCTTTACTCTATGCAGACGTATCGTGACTAAAATAATGATGATATAACGACAAACATCCATACACATTTCTAACCATGCAAGTCAAGGCGGTCGCCTTGCTCATTCATTTTTCTGACACGTTACACAAGCCATCTAACACACAAGCCATCTTATTTCAAACTAAGCAGAGCTTGTATTATGAAAGCTAGCTTGACTGATAAAACACCCAAACTTCAAAAGAAATATTTGCAGATCATACAAACATTTGGTCCGACCCGGAATCGAAACCGAGACCTCAGCACAGCAGTCCCATACGCTACCACTGCACCACCGAGGCAGTCTATAGGCGTAATAGAAGGATTATTGACATTAATATTTTTATTTACCAGGTCTCAAATCTAGTCCGTCTTACTATACCTTTACGAAACGTTCATCAAGTAGAACGTGCTGACTCTGGAGGAACAGCTAGCTCGTCAGGCGATTCTGGAAGCATCCTCATAACCACTGCACACCACACAAGTTTCCTCTTCGGCAGTATATCTGACAGAGACTTCCTGGTGCACAAGATTTCAGAACTCCTTGCCAAGTTACCAAAGTAAGTAATACTTTGTTAGATGCATGTTCTGAGACTAATAGCACACTTAGATGATTGACTACTAATATTATTGAATCATTGATTAACACGTTAACCTTTCATTAATTTAATCATCTTGTATGTTATTTATCTTTGTTTTCTCAACGATTCGATCGACGAGATCTATGTTCAACAATACATATGTATTGCTGAACATAGATCTCTCCTAAATACTTACACAAATTGTAACATTTTCAGAATGACAAAATTCTACGTAGGTAAGAAATTTTGTCATTTAATAACTCTAAGATAGCTAATTTTTTTAATAATCTAGGTCTATGTTTGCAGCAAAGTTACATTTCAAATATTCGAATTGTTTCTATAACTTCACAACTATTGTGGAGTTTTTCTTACAATGGATGTACTTTGTGTCTGTTAATTGTATTTTATTAATTCCTCAGGGTTTGTTTTCTGCCGCGGCAGATACGCAATGCATGCTTCAAGTTATTTCGAAACCAAACAAATGCGTGTTTTTCTTCTTTCATTTCTATAACAGGGTTCTACATATAACAGCACGTTCCTGCCTTGACTGGTTAACAAAATTTTAACTCTGGGTTTGATATATTAAGGTTGATTTATGTTCACTGACTCAATTGCGTGAATGATAGTGATGTGTACAGGGAGAAGTCTACGAAGGCGTTGCAGCGCACCGAAGTAGAGGGATGGTCGCCTCAGCCCCCTCTCATGACGCTCTTCAAAACGCACCAGACTTCACCTATCAGGCAGATACAACTGAAAAAAGTGAGTATACGTTTAGAATTAAACATTTATATTTTAGGCGCTCACTTTGTTGATGAGTAATAAGTGTATGGCAAGCTACCACTGAATGATTAGTTAGCGATGTTTTAACTTATACTAAAACAACTATGGAATTTCATTCTTAATATTTAATCCTTTCGAAGCTTGCATCGTTGTTTAAATGACTGAGAAGATATTGGTAGCGCATTCTTTGCCTCTTATAAATATTTAAAGCATGTTTTCAATATCACATCACATCACATTAACAGCCTTCTATATTCAACTGCTGGACATAGGCCTCTCCTTAGAAAGGAGGTTGGTATAGAGTTTGTGTCAAGTTTTCCTTCTCTTTTCAGTGCTGTTATCCTGCTTAGTTTGCTCCATTAGTCGGCTCTTACGACACTCATGGGATAAATATGGGTGGTGACACTCCGTATTCTTAATCCATCACCACACAGACATGTAGCTTAGTAGTAGTAGTGGCTGCGTAGTAGTTTTCAACGTTTACAAACGCTGTTTTATTTTTGTGAACTCCATAATAGTAAAGCGAGATTTTTCTAATCATTTTTATTATTCATGTTGATCTATAGAGTAAATTATAATACAATTTACCCACTGATAAAAACCAAGCCATTGATAAAGTTTTATTAAATAATTTCTCTTTAAGGAAAAACAATGGGAAGACCACATGGCTGAAGTGGGTCGTGGTGTCAGTATGTACCAAACCACAGAAGGAAGCGAACTGGTCGTTAACGGCCTTCCTGAATCACTGCGTGGAGAGCTATGGAGCGTTTTCTCAGGTTCAACATTGCAGAAGACACAGAACAAAGGCTTATATAAAAAGCATGTTGATGAGGCGCTGTCTTCGAAGAATCAAGCAAACGACGAGATTGAAAGGGATCTGCATAGGTCCTTGCCAGAACATATGGCCTTTCAGAATGATGTTGGTGGGTGTTCCTATGTTTATAAAAAAAATGTATTTATATTTAGTGTTATATGATTACGACTAAAACTATGTTAATAAGCGTATTTCTATTAATTGTCTATCTATTTTTACTTAGTATTTTTTGTCGTAGGCATCTCAGCTCTCCGTCGCGTGCTATGCGCCTACGCACTGAAGAACCCGACAATTGGATATTGTCAGGCAATGAACATAGTGGCATCAGTACTCCTTATATATTGTCCTGAAGAGCAAGCCTTCTGGTTGCTAGCAACCATCTGTGAAACCTTGTTACCAGATTACTATAACACAAGAGTTGTTGGAGCCTTGGTAAGAAAAATATCCTTGTTAATTAGAGTAGATGAGGTCATAGTAATGTTGCCTGATTCGATATGTTACCTTCAGCGTGAATGCTGGCGTTATAGGGAACAAAAGTATGGGTTAGTAGTATGACTGACTGACTGACTGTTTCTGTGCTATAGCTATTATCAATTCGAGTGACGACTTTGACCTTCTCGGGCTGTTGCTTACACTCGTCAGTTTATGACGTGATACTTGATACAAGAGTAGACTTGTTGAGACAAACACATAAAGTCAATATGTGAAACATTGAAGACATCATTATTGTTTAAACTAAAAATGCGTTTTCACGCTTCGTTAATTGTTTAATCGCGCTTTGGAAGCTACTTATAAACTGTGTAAAAACAAAACACCTGATTGATTTTCCAATTTTAGAGCATATACCTATCTCATCTCATGCAACCCATCATCAACAGCCTTTAGCAGTCTACGAGCTTGACATAGGCCTCTCCTGAAGAAGGAGGTTTTGGCCTACTATACAACGCTGGCCAGACGAGTTGATCTGGGGTTTGTTTCAAGTTTTCCTTCCCTTTGCAGTGGACAACAGTCCTGAGTAATTTGCTGCCTGAGACGGCTATTACTACACTCACGGGATGAATAGGGGCGGTGACACGCCGTATTCTTAATCCCCACGGATAATACATACACTGAATATCTATTGTTTTCCATGGGTTTTCAGTAGTGTCTCGTAGCTTTGTCGTATCTAGTCAACATTATTTGCTTTCCATTCAAGAGAATATATGTCTAATTTGTCCGACACAACTATAGATTTAATATTGTCATACCCAGGTGGATCAAGGGGTCCTAGAAGAACTAACGGAGGCTCACTTACCTGAGCTCCACGCTAAGCTGGACGAACTGGGCATGATGAAGATGATCTCCTTATCTTGGTTTCTGACTCTCTTCATCAGCGTGATGCCATACGAGTGCGCTGTTAATGTCATGGACTGCTTTTTCTACGACGGTGCTAAAGTTATATTTCAGGTGAGCACTGGCATTGCGCCTGCACAGTATGAAAAATAATAATAGGTTACATTAGGAACAAAAAACTTTTGCACTATACATTCTTTTATTATACTACAACTATATTATTTTAATAATTAGTGATTTTTTTTCAATATTTGCAATTATAAAATTAATAATTTTATTTATCATAATTAATAATATGTTTCATTTTGAATTAAATTATGTAAAAATTCAGCTCTACAAAATCAAGGCCATTTTTTGTACGTTTTTACTAAGGTAACAGGTTTTTTAGCACAGAAATTGAGCAAAATTTCTAGTTACAACATAATCCGCAATATACAGTTGACCATTAAAAATGTGTTTTCATTCTAGGTGACATTGACAATACTTGACATAAATAGCGAAAAGCTACTCAAATGCACAGAAGACGGGCAGGCGATGCAAGTTCTTAATGACTACCTACAAGGCATCTACAATGAAGAAGCTATGGCATTGTCTACGGAGCCTAGGACTGCTGAAAAAGTAGATATCTCAGGCCACTTACCTATTTATTAGTCACCATATGATTTACGTAATAGGAAATGCGCTATAAGCCATATAATAAATTTTTAGCATAATAGTGAATCACCGAGAAAATGTTTATTTGAGAATCATAAAAATAATATTAATAGCAGGCGGAATTAAAATCTTAAACATCATAGATAAACAACAAATTTAATTATGAACCTGTGGAACAATGATCGCCTCTTTCTTTTTAATATAGACAATAAAAATTCAAGAGCTGATCTACCAGTCATACCGGACATTTGGGACCAGCGTGAGCAGTGAGAACATCGAGCACCTGCGACTGAAGCACCGACTGAGGGTGGTCAGGCAACTGGAAGATAGCCTTGAGAAGCATACGCTCCGAGCTCTGCAGCAGGACAATTTGCTCGACCCTAACGAGTTGCAGGTACTGAATTTAATCACTTAACTCTCACTATTTGAAGTTCTTAAACACTAAAAGCTTATTTCAGAGTGAACCATGAGTATAACTCCAAGAACTTATAATTTGAAAGCTGATTTTTACTTTTATTTTCTGTTGTTTATTTATAACTATCTTGGAATTTATTACTTCGGCAATGGTATAGCTACCAGCACGGATCTTGAGCGCTCGGCGGTAGAGTGGGGATCGCTTTGCGCATCGTGCACTTAAGGCAAAATAAAATGAACACCCATTTATTATTATTTATTTTTTAGTAGTAGAACAGAATAAAAATAGATCAAAACCATAAGACGTTACGTAGTAAAGTTACTATCTTCTTATTTATTCTGTGGTAAGAGAAAATGGTTTTAATTAAAATTTCAATGAAAAAACGTGAGTATTAATTTTGTTTAAAAAATATTTTAATTATAAAATTATTAGGGTCAAATAGAAATGAGAGCTTCAATCAAATTACCTTTTTAATTAAAAATCCGTACTGGTACGGTGTCCATTTCTTCATCGTCGTACTGTGTTATAGGTACATATTAGAGAATCATCATCATCAACAGCCTTTAATAGTCCACTGCTGGACACAAGCCTCTCCTTAGAAAGGATAGAATAATTTTTCAATTTTTATATTAGAGGATACATTACGCAATCTAATACACTCGCATAAAAATCTCAATTTCTAACTATCAGAATATGAAATTGATGAATAGCGAAAGTAGAAATTATTAAATTATTAGTAAAAAAAGAAAGACCCTATTAATTTGCTCGGAGTGTACTCGTCGTACTTAAGTGCGAGTAAACGAATCAGGAGCAGCGACAATACCGGTGAGCCAATCACTGGCTGACGTTAAGATTCTTGAAAGAGACTTCATACCTTAAAAGGGACCCAAAAATCGCAGGTGAAGGTCAGCACTCAAGATCGGTGCCGGTACTTTAAAAAAAAACAAATTTAAAAATAATAGTTTTATATTTTTGGAACGAAGTTCCTTATCGCGCGTTGTGAAAGCTAGACGGAAAAAATTGGTACGAAAATTTGTCACGACACTTTTTAATATAAATTGACGTCTAACTGTGGATACCATACATTAAATTTGCTTTAACGTTCGCCAACGTCCATACCATGTTGAATACACCGGTTCTCGTCCGATCACCGAAGTTAAGCAACATCGGGCGTGGTTAGTACTTGGATGGGTGACCGCCTGGGAATACCACGTGATGTTGGCTTTTTGCTCTTTATTTTCGTGTCATCTTGTCAGACATTTAGCGCCATCTATCGAATACATAGGAAATCATTTCGCAAGGAGATTTTACCAATGTATAAATTGTTATAATTGTTTTTAATATGTAGGTAATAGCCGCTTTCATAGATGGCGTTGTAATTAAAATCGTGTCAAATCAGTTTTACTCGATCGTCACAACTTCGTTCCTATCGGGTGTCCCACGACACCACACGGCTTTTTTTTTGTAATGTACACACTTGCTTTGTATAGGTTACTTAATACTTTCAAATTAATATTACTTTTTTAAATTCTATAAGTTATGACCACATTATAAACGTAATGTTTTATTCTGTTTTTCTAGGAGCTATTGAGTGCCATTCGGGAAGAACTTTTGTGGGCCAAGCGAGTACCGTGCGAGCGGTTGGAGGCTCCTTACGAAGCGTACAGACTTGACTTCTCACAATTTAAAACTTTATTCAGTGCACTGTCACCTTGGGCCAAAGGAGATTTCGCTGAGGCCATCACAGCTAGGATGTTCAAAGTGAGTCTATGATGGTGATACGATTATTTATTTTTTAAATATGTTTCTTGAGAGTCTTTCTATGAGAGTGAGAGTGTCTTTTTAGGTTTTTTCTCGGTCGTTGATAAATCAAATATCTTGCACGATTTTAGATGTTACACAAAATAATATACATTTCTTTCCTTAACTTAATTAAGTTTATATTTATAAAAATATTAGTTTTGCATCTACCCGACTTAGGCTATTTATGTCACTTTTTTAATATTGTTGTTATTATTTATCGTGGAAGCGTCACACTGTTTGGTCTTTTTTGAAGTGAAATTTTTTCAGAATCGTTGTGATTTGAAACTTAATTAAAAATGCGTCACGATAAAGAAACAAACATATAAATGTATAGGATTAAGACGGCGAGAGAATGAGATAGAATACATTATGCATTATATTTAATATAACATTTTGACAGTGTGCATATTTTTATCTTTATATTTAATACTAGCCGGTATTCGCGACTTCGTTCGCGTGGAATTTGTAAAACCTTGCCTCAGTGGGTTCGATTCCCGGGCCGGGTCAAATTTTATAGGGTTTTTCTGAGATAAAAAAAAAATATATAAATATTAAATATAATATATATATTAAAATATAAAATATATTTTTCGGCAGTTTCACTTCTGCCGTGTGTGAGTTGCACGCACAAACTGTAGTGTAGCAAAGTAGGTTATATTTAGGTCCGTTCGGTCGGAGTTAGAATTGAGGTAATAGCGCTGGGCGTGCGGTCGCAGCTGGTGGACGTGGACGACGACGGCGTGGTGAGCGCGCGCTCGCTGTCGGTGGCGCTGGGGCTGAGCTGCCGCGCCGACGCGCCGCGCCGCCTGCGCGCGCTGTTCGCGTGCCACGCGCCGCCGCTGCTGCCGCGCCGCGACCTCGTGCCCACGCACTTCACCGACACCGGCGAGGAGCTCGCCGCCGACGCCATATCCTTCTTTGACAGGTTCGCGTTCTTCTACCTACGAGCCTTCTTTCTTCTCCTATACTATTTCGATAAAATAAATATCCTTCGACTTACACGTGCCTGAGTATATTACGAGCAAATTGACACTTTTGTAAGTGCTACCGATTCTTATACTCGTGTTCTCTTGCTGACGCGAGATAAGTCGTTATCGAGGATACTACTGATACGAAATAAAACTAACTTTTTGAAAAGATGAAATCGTATTCGTTTAACATAAATTTAAAAGTCAAATTCAATTATCTATGTAGGTATATTTCGTGTCGTTTCCACTCGAGTCTGAATACCAGTGGAAATAGAAATGAAGATGTTTTATTTTCAATTTTAAAATAAATCAAAAATGTGTTCACAGTTTAGAGGAAGAAACTTCTACACCGGAAGCGTCGGCAGTAGCCATGCACAGGTCTATAAGTGATGTTTGTGGCGACGGTGGTCAAATGGACAAAAGAAATTATGAGAGCAGCCAATATTGTGAGTATTCATACTTTAACTTATTCATGTATGTTCTGTCGCGGCAATCAGTCCTGCTAGTAGCGCCTCGCTGCCGACCTTGATTTGGAATATGGTCCGGAGCGAGAGTGCATAGAGCGCCGTCGTTTCCTTCTGCGAGGAGATGATGTCCTCAAAGGAAGCCTTTTTGTGCGCAACTTATCACTTTTTAGTAATACTTTCATACATATATACCATATTTCAGTACTACTAAAAACCCATCAAGGTTTATACTTGTGCTGTCTTACGTCTGTCTATATAATACATACAAATCAAACCAATAAAGAGTATGAACATAAAATTCCATACTACCATAATTCCATACTTTCATTACAATAAATCGTTTTTAAAAAAAATGAACCGACTTCATACAGTATTGACAAAGAGCACTAAAAATAATTACAAATCTAAGTAGAAAAAACTATAATAATTACCCTCAATATAACAAGTAACATTATAATAGCAATATTCTCTTCTAGTCCCAAAGGTCCCTTCCATCATCAGCTCAGCAACATCACATACCGACTACTAAACGCAATATAAACTTACATAACTAGACAAACAAGCTAAAACAGATTGTCGCCCCTGTAAAATTTGAGGGTTTCCCTCGATTTATCTAGGATCCCATCATCATCACTTGGTGGTAAGGGGACCACCTCGGGAGCATACCCTTTCGATTAACAAACATAAATAACAGAAATACAGACGAATTGAACGTCCTCTTTTGTGTTTTTGAAGTCGGTAAAAAAAGTGAAGGCGCGCACGATAGGTTGTGCACAAAAAACGTGACAAAGTCAGTAACGAGCTCTTTCGGTCACTAAATTATATTCTTTATACGAAGAGTAAGCCTTATTTGAAAATCGGTTCTTAAGGAGTAAATTCTAAAAAATAAGTTAGTTGCACCTTGTCGATACACGACGGGAGGTCGACATGAATATCGATGTCTTCAGGCGGCGCGATGGGCGCGATGGGCGCGATGGGCGCGGGCGTGTCGGCGGAGAGCGTGCGCGCGTGCGCGTGGAGCGGGCTGGCGTCGGGCGGCAGCACGCCGGCCGCGCCGCCGCTGGCGCCGCCGCTGCCGCGCGACCACTTCCTGCAGCTGCTCGCCGTGCTGCACGACCTCACGCAGCGCGACCCCGTTGTCTACGAGGCCGTCGTCCTGGCCGGTGAGCACTTCGCGTACTCTTTGGTGGACTCCGACTTCTACTCGATCGTGACGGTGATCGCGTTCGGCGCTACGGTTGGCCTGCGCTGATATCTCCACCGATTGCAACGCAAAACACGCTCGCCTTCGAGAGCGACTTGATGTGAAATAAACTTGCACTCAGCCCTCATACCGTCCGGTAGTCGCATGTGATTACGTCTAACATATGTCACCGTGCGCTCTCATCGGTCAAACCGAGTACGATTTGACCAGTGAGCACACCTTCCATCCCTTTGTATACGAAATCACTTCCACACTGCAGTAAAGCGATAAAAATTGGATTTCAGAAACGTAAAATATGTAACTTTTTGCAGGGATTTAATGTTTAATCTGAATGTATATTTCTAATGGTATCGTCGACACCCTTCATAGTAGTATAGCATAGTTTTATTTAGCCCTCTTTCTACAATATTAGCTTTATCAGCGAATTTATCAATTTTCAAATACGATCTATATTAAAGTCACATTTTTTTCTGTGAAATTTTTGACACATTTTTTTATAATTGTAAATTATGAAATCGCCTTTCTGTAACACTCTGTATATCTCCTATTATAATTTCAGGTACACTTCTATTACAACTGGGTGAACTGAACCATCGCCCATTGTTAGATCGCGAGATATCGCAAGACAGCCTTTTCCTGGCCGCCGCTGCTAAGCAACCTGTAGTACAGGTTCGTACAAAACCACCTACGATCAAAGTGTAAAAGTTTATTTACTGCTAACAGTTAGATCTACCTTACTTGTTATCTGATACATTTATTATTTGATTGTATTTGTTGTGAAATTTACAATATTAGCAGTATTGAAAACTGCATGGAGGTCACAGAAGCAACTAATATCATAATAATTGCAGTTGGACCCTAACGGCAACGCAACAGAAGCCGAACAAGAAAGCCCAAAGCCCTCGCCATCCAAAGAAACAGAACCAGAAGGCGTATGGTCGATAACTTTAGAACAATTTCTAGCTACGATGCTGGCCCAGCCCGCCTTGGAAGAGTTCTTCAACAAACAGGTGTCTATACTGCCACAACTTGAGGTCTTAAGGCAAAGAGATAGCGTATCATAGCCAATGGAAATGGTTGAGTTGCTGGCTATTGGGATGTAGAATCAGCTTTATAGAAGTAAGAAGATGAATTTAGACGTGCCCATACAAATTAACCACCTTCTGTCCATTCATATGAATCCTTCTGTCCATTAAAAAAAAAATCGTACCAATTTATATACGTATGTCAGTGTTTTAGTAACAGGTCGTTGTGTTGTCTAGATTTATGAGTGAAGATTATAAAAGTGTTGCAAAACGATGTATAACAATTGTACTTATTGTTTAAATCTGCTAAGAGGATTGTGAGCAAAAAACAAGGAGAACTACCTTAATTAAAAAAAGACATCCCTATCAAACATATTGTACGAAATGTTGATAATTTTTTAAATGTTCAATTCAAATATATTACACTTAACACGGTTAATATCACAATAATTAGATGTGTAAACTTTGTTCTATAAATATTGAATTATGCTTCACCTAAATATACAGCAAGGCTGCTACAAATATTGTAACTTGTTTTGCAGCAGCTTAACTTTTGGTTGATAAGTTTGTGATTTGTGAGAGCAAAACGGCTATATGTGTCATATTAAATGTAATCTCTTTCACCAGTCTAGCTAAACACTGTCTTTAAGCTAAGCACTAGCTAAACAATCGCTTGACTTTGTTGTAAACAGTGTATATAGATTATAAATCGAATAGATTTTAGGTACTGAAGGGACTTTTGTAAAAATTTTGTTAGTTATTTCTTAATATATTTATGTTTTGTAATTGACTAATTATATTAGCCCCTAATTGTAATTAAGTTTACACATTCCAAATTGATTGCTGATAATTCATAGCCATACTATTTTTAAGTTAATAGAGTAAATAATGTGTTTGTACCTTATCTAAAAAATAACTTTGGGTTAGTAAAACTAGCACTTCCTATATGAAGTTAAAACATTACATATATATATATAGTTTTTTTTTAAATATAATTCATTAGTTTTATTTGCTTTGCTTGAAAATATTTTGTACTTTTGCGTATGTGCTATAAGGCAAGATTGTAATACAATATGTAATAATAATAATGAAATCTATTGTATCTTAAATATATATGTGCCTGTGCCTTTAGATTAGAAGGTATCGGTATAATTTTCAACCAAATTCAAAAAGGAGATTCTAAATTTGAACGTTTTCCTAATTCGATTGGATTCTTAAATTCGATGTCTTCGCTATTTGTATTTTTTTTAAATTGCTTTTACTAAAGGCTCTCTTTTAAATTTGAAAAAAATATTCCACCCAAAAATTCAGGTCTAAGGAATCCTGCCACAAGTTATCATGATTTAGTTCTTCATTATTTGTCTGTATATAATCAAATGTGTTATAAATATATTCTACTTTGATGTACATTTCGTTTCGATACTGTGTAAAGCTACTTCTGCACTTAGATAACAGCAAATCCATTATTATATAAACATAAAAGTAACAACACACCTTGAAATGGCGTAAAAGGGACTTTTTCGTATGAAATCATACCACACTTGTGTATAATATACAACCTTACTGTTAACGCACATATATATTAGACGTCTTAACGAGTACATAGCTAATATTGCTTCCAATTTTATATGAACCTTACCGAAAAGTCAAAATCGAGATACATTGTATACCTTCTAGCTATTTTATCGTAACTGTAGCACATTTTGTATAGGGTGAACATTATTTACGTAAAGCTAAAATATTAATATTAGCAGATTGTAAAATATTATAAATTAAGAAATTGAGCAATACATTATCTAGGCTTACAGGCAATTTATATAGTCATATTTATTTTTATATGCCACCATTCCTCTATATATTATTACGAAAATTGGGTACGAGGCTCTTTTAGTTCATTTGGCTGTAGAAGTAACTGTACTTCTTTTAATACAGTTTCTTGATATACCCATGTGCCTAGTCAATCAATAGCTGTGTAGTACAAATGAAAATTGCTTTTATTTCTTCTACAGGGGATTGAACGGCTGAAATTTTGGACAATACACATTTGTCGAGATGTAAAGACAGGCTTTTATATATACGATGCAACGTTTTCGATGGATAAATGCTTTTATATATTGCGATTAATTACTAAATTATATAGGATTTACGAATATTAATATAGTAACAGAACGCATCGAAAACTTTTCGCAGCAAAAGGCTTTTTTTCCAAACAAAACTACCTAATTTGACTTTCAGAAAGACAGTTATAGTGTTTTTGAACCAATATATAAAAAACTTGCAGCATACTTAAGGTTGATAAATTAATTTATAGTGAATTTATACGATGCATAATTATATTAACGTCCCACAATTACAAACTATAAAACAATTAGTAAATATAAGAAAAATAAGTGGCTTGCATTGATTTATATATTTTGTATTATAATGTCGCCATTGTTTACTACAGTGATCCCATTAATCTTCAAAAGAGGATGAGTGTTAGACATAGCAGGTATAATAATGTGTAGGCCATGTCGAACACTGTCTCGGAATGTCGCCCCTTTCTTCTGCAAAATAATTAAATACCAATAATAATAAACATTGGTCGTTAACCCAAAAAATATCCGCAATTATGTTTTGTACTTATGAATTTCTTTCCAACTTGTATACTTACAATAAGAAATGTACTTTTATATAAATCTTATTTTAATTTGTTAAGCACAAAACCATTATATTTATTCTTTTTGTTCATAAAAATGTATTATGACCCCATGTAAGTATCGATATTGTAATATTATACAAGTTTCATTAAATACACTTGTTTGACGTTAAGTAAAGACTTTTATTGTGAAGACTGAATGGCGTAAATAACAGTTTAGTCTTATCAATGTCTTTTCATAATGACTGCGAGTTTAACATTGAAATCTAAGAATAGTCGATTCAATGAAATCGAGAAAGGAGAGTAAAAGAAATGGGAGACCCCCATTGGGATTGTTAAAGATCAACCAGTGCCAGACCCAAAGTGCAGTAGGTACTTACAAAGGTTTCCAATTTGTTGGAGGGTCGGTGCTTAGCTGCTACAGTTAACTTAGGTAGATATTGAAGTGTAATCCTAAATATAAACTAGATTAGATATGTGACAAAATAAAATTCCAAGAATAAATAACGTAATTTATTTCAAAGTAAACTTTAATGTCCACGCGTGATCAGACACGACGTTCGCTTTGTCCGGCAATGCTATGACTGTTTCCCCGTTTATTATATGCCACTGAAACGAATATACTTTGATTTAATATGTCGGTTATAAGAGATCTAAAGACAAATTGTATTATTTAATTAAATAATACAATTTATGTATCATTTATACTATGATATAGGAGGGCAAAGGAGCGGACGCGTCCCCTGATGTTAAGTGACTACCGCCGCCAATATATACATGCAAGACAAGAGACACAAGTTCGTTGCCGCTCTTTGATTGCCCCCTCCCACTAGTAGTGTAGGGAGAGACAGAGAATTGGGCTTCGGTAACTTTTCACCGAGTGAGTCTATCGTTTAGAGAAAAGTTACCGAAGCATCAAAAGCAATTTTCTGTGAGACCGTATTATCACGCCGGTCAAAACGGCCCATAGATACCAAAACATGGCTCTCTCCCGGTAACCATACAATTAACAGACACAGGCCAATTTACAAGAGACTTATTTATTGCTGAATTAAAGTATTGGCATTTTACGGGGGATGTTGATCTATGTTTTGCTTTGGAAAAGCAGGGGAAGTCTAAATAATAAAAAAAAACTGTTACTCATACCAACATTCGATGAACCACGCGCACGGCTTAGTTACAATAGCCGAGATGACAACTGTTATAGTTATTGAAAAGCATCAAAAACTATTTTTATTCGAGTTATCGGCTAGGTTAGACAGATAATTCAGAATTCATATTTCTTTTCTAAGTGTGATAAGCAATCACGACGCATTTCATAAACAACTTCAGATAAAAACGAGACAATCTCTCTCTTAAATATTGCGCAAATAGTACTTAACCTCGATCAACTTACATCCAAGTAATCTCCTTTGTTGCCTAACATCTCGACTTTATAAGTGCCACTATGCAATAAGCTTGTAACATCTTTAACCTTAAGAATGCTCAAAGCTGGCCACTTCAGCATAATCGCGTATATTGCCTTTATTTTATCAGTTTTCAGTGGCGTGGCTGTAGGGTGAACCGAATTGTACTGTTCTTTAACGCAGGTATACCAAACATCTTCATTCAACGTGTCGTTTTGTGAATGCCATGGTGAACTGCCGTATATGGCCTCGCCGTTGATAGATAACCACGAGCCCAGAGTCAGCAGACGTTCTTGGAATATATTAGATATTGTTCCTTCCGGAGTAGGCCCCACGTTGATTAGGGCGTTTCCTGAAATAATGAATATTTACTTTTATTAGCTGACGTCATAGCCTATTAGTTCTCTTCTCTTACGGGAAAAGCGAAGAGTTTACTGCTGAAGAATGACTGAACATTGAATCGCCTTTATTAAGATTTCTTATACTTAGTTACATTATCTCTCGCATTATACTTTTCTTAAATTACGATTTGTTAAATACGATGTTTATTGGTAAGTGGTTACATTGTTTTCACATTGTTTCATTGCATAAAAATCCTGTATCCAACAAAACTACACATTACTTTTTCAGTTAATTTGTAAGAAAATGTGTTTGTTCGGGTACTTAAGTTACTGTCATTACGTTCTTTGTTTCAGCCATTATGTGCGAAACCAGACAAGCAAAACAAATTGCATAATTTTTATATTTCGTTTATGTCTCTGACCGTGTCCTCGAGTTGCAGAGGGCCTGGTGTGAGTTTATTTCACTTCAACTCGATCGTACGGTGTCAGCGTTCGGCGTTGCGTTAGGCCCGCACTGAAATCTTCACCAATCGCAACGCCGAACGCGGTCGCTGTCGACGAGTGAGTAGAAGTGAAATAAACTTACACTAAGCCCTCAGTACGGGTCAAGAAACATTTTTAATATAATTTATTAATTATACATAGTTTTTATTACCTCCACAGCTCACAGTTGACACAACTTGATAGAGAAGTTGGTCAGTAGTTAGTATTTCATTTAATTTCATAGTCCTTCGATATCCCCAAGATTTTTTGTCCACAGTGAAGGCATTCTCCCATTTATGTTTTAGTAGCTTACCTAGAATGAAATAATATTATTTAAATTCTCATATATTAGATACCTCCTAAATTAACTATCTTGCACCCCATACCTGGATGTATATACTGTTATGTAACTTTATAAGACCTTTTTCCACAAACCAGTAAATTTAATGCTATGAAGAATTGTTACTCAAAAAGGTTCCCTTTAAAGCCCTTTTCGGCTCATATATAGCTGTCTAGTCATATCAATATTCTTCCTATTGAAATGAAACATACTGAGGACTCGAAAGTAACAGTGAACCATGAAAGTTACAATTGAATGTATTGTCTGTGTGGTGACGGATTAAGAATACGGAGTATCACCACCACTATTCATCCCATGGACGTTGTAAGAAGAGACTAAGGGAGCAAACTATGCAGGACAACAGAAACTCCAAAGAGAAGGCAAACTTGAAACAAACCCTATACCAACCCGTCTGGCCAGCATGGTATAGTAGGCCAAAACCTCCTATCTAAGAAGAGGCCAGGCAGTGGACTATTAAAGGCTGTTGATTATTGAATAGATATTGAATATAGATACTTTTCTAGACATCATCATTCTTCTGATATATTAGCAGGAGACTGTTGCAAGCACATCAAAACCATTTAGTTTTTAGTTTTAGTTTTTAGATTATTTAATTGCGTATTTAATTATTTACATAGGGTTCTACATTATAAATAATAATATTAGACACTGTTATACTGGTTTAGGGACTATTGTTTAAAAAACTATAAGTTCAACATTCTAACTACTACAAAATGAAATAATAAATATTTATATAAGCTTGTTTTGAAGCTGTTAAATTATGTCTTCATACTATAACATTTATATAAAAATAAAAAGTAACATGCTACTTAAATTTACAATTATTTAATGTTTACAAGACTTACCAGGATTAAATCTATCAGCATAGTTGTAGAAATCTCCGTGATGTCCAGGAATATTAATGCCCCACCTGTCATTAACAACTATCTCATCTTTTACAGGGCTATCATTGTACAGCCAAGCTAGCAAGTCAGTCGCTTTCCAATAGACATCATGAGCTTCCCAATCCCCATCGGACCATAACACTGATGGCTTATAATCCTCTATCAATTGCTTTATATCAGGCCACAGCTTTGTATCTACATAAGTCTGGGTTTTAAAATTGTTTTTCTTGTCTTCTAGATAAATAGGGTTGAACCATTCATACAATGAATGGTATACACCAAATTTCAAGTCTCTATTTCTTACAGCTATTGCTAGCTCTCCAACAACATCTCTTTTGGGGCCAACATCAACAGAATTCCAACTAAAGGAACGCTTGGATGGGAACGTTGTAAAACCTTCATGATGTTTACTTGTAAGGACAACATATCTGAAAATATCACACTTTTGAAACTACTAACAAGGAAACTTAAAAATATTTTTTCTAAGCCAACAAATTATTCTTATAGTAATGGTACGAATTGAAACCAACTTTGCCCCAGCTTTGGCAAATAGTTCAGCCCAATTATCGGGTTCAAAAAATTCCGCTTTGAACTTTGGAGCAAATTCTTGATAGGTAAACCCAGGTGGATAGTTCTTTACCATGAAAGTTACAATGCTATTATTAGGGCTAGCTGAAAATAAAAATATACGTATTAGCGTATTTTTTATTTATTAAATAGTGTAATTGTACATTTAGGAGGTTATAACACTAAAGATAGGTACCTTTCCAATTGCTCCAGAACCATTCTGAACCAAAACTGGGTACAGAGAAGACGCCCCAATGCAAAAATATGCCTATTTTGGCCTTATCATACCACTCCGGAAGCTCTCGAGTGTCTAGGTCAGACCATTCGGGACGAAAGGTTTTATTAGATCTTATTATTTCGATCTCCTCTAAGCTATTATCATACAAAACTTGTATGTCCAATGACCCAGCATGTGCTAGGCACATTATCCCGCAAATCATTAATAATCCAACCATACTGTAAAGAGAAATAACAACACCATACAGAACTAGATAAAAGTTTCGTAAACAATAAACAACAGAAAACTGTCTCTTTGATTGACCGGCTGTCACCGTTGCGTTGCTAGCCAGCCAACCCACAGACAGGAATATCGACATTGATTATTGTCGTTTGATGACGTTCACACAAGCATGATAATAAATTTAGTTTTTAGGTCAATTATTCTGATATAATTACTCGTAGTAGCTACGATTTTAATTACTGCGCCCACTACCATAAATATCACACAGAATTTTACTTCCAAGTTTTGATTTTTAGTTGCTTAAATTCTTTTCCGAAAGTCAGTAATGCGCAGACTCTAATGTAGCAAACAATCATCCTATCTGTCTTTTGCGTGCCATTTGTAATCGGATTTTAAGAGTGCAGTTAGTATCTGCCCACATTTCACGTTTATTTTTATTTTCTAACTATTTATAGATATTTATGTAGTATATTTTATACCAACAATTAATTTATATTATTATAAGATTTACTTATAAATGATTAATTAATCCTATTAATCGATTTACCCTATTTTTCAATTTACAAACCAAGAACGAAGAACGATCTCAAATAAATTGTGAATGGATTTGTACAAGAATTATAAATTACACGATGGTTTAGTCAATTTGTTCACTTTTGACAAGCTTTGAAGAATAATAAAATTATAACTTACACGATGGTTTAGTCAATTTGTTCACTTTAGACAAGCTTTGAAGAATACGTATAAACCCAACCACGGTTAGGTAAACACTGGATAACAAAGTGTTGTGGACTGTGGAACGATAAGTAACATTTACTTATCTCTAAATATAATAGTTAGTTCACGATCTAAATATTATTACTGTGTTAGCGATATAGCAAGCAACACTAAATTGTTAGTTATGAAAGTACATACTACTCTGTCAAGAAAATACCGGGAAAAGATCAATAATACACAAAATGTTTGTTATTCATCCAAATTTATTTTTTCAACTTCAAAGTATGCTCCTTCAAAAACGATACACAATCCAATCCTCAAAACATATATAATAAACGCTGTTTCCGGAATTGAGTTAAGAACCCCGCGAATTCTCCTTCATGTCTTCTACCGATTGAAAACGGGTGCCACGAAGTGGTAATTTGAGTTCAGGAAAAAGAAAGAAGTCGGCTGCTCGCTGCTGTATGGTGGTTGCTCGATGGTATTTGTTGAGTGTTTGGTCAAAAATTCGTTCACAATGATGACCTTGTGCGAACATTATCGTGATGCAAAATCCAAGAAATTTCTTTCCACAAATCTGGCCTTTTCCGTCCAATTTGTTCTCGAAGTCGTAGTCCTAAATACCGCATAACGCTTAAAAAATATTCATTATTTATCGTTTGACATTCCGGCAAGAATTTCGAGTGCACTGTTGTGCACTCGAAATTCTTAGGCCGCGATAGTCAAAGAAAACAGTCAACATGACTTTGACTTTTGATCGACTTTGGCGTGGTTTTTTCGGTTTCGGTTCAGTTGGAAGGCGCTACTCTGAAGCTTGTTGACTAGTTTGCTTGTCAAACTTGTAAACCCACGTCAACAATGCGTTTCATGTTGGGTCTGAATTGACTCGTTCTAGCATGTCCTCAGCGACCCTCATGCGATCGAGTTTTTGGAGAAAATGTAGGTCTTTTGGGACTAGCCGAGCGGTAACACGTTTCATACGTAAATGATTAGTTAAAATGGTACGTATCGATTCGTGAGATACAGAAAGTTCGGCGGTTATATCTCTCAAAGTTGAATGAGGATTTTCCAGCTTGCACATGGTTTCGATCATATTTAGAAAATAGATCACAAATGGTCCAAATTGACCATTTCGACCCCAATACGAATGAGGTTAAAATAGTGCGGTCTGAAAAAAGGAACATAAAGTGTTCAATCCCGCAGGGCAGCGTGTTGGGTTGTGTGCTATTTCTGATATACATCAACGACTTACCAAAAGTAATAAACAAGGAACATACATTACCTGTCCTATTTGCTGATGATATATCAATACTAATTACTTATGACAAAACCACAAAGCCGACACCACTACTTCAGGAAACTCTAGATACAGTAAGTAACTGGCTCAACGACCATAGCTTAGAAATTAACTATAACAAAACAAAAACTATCCAACTTAGAACATACAGAAACACCCCCGTAAACATCGACACAACATACAATGGCACACAACTAAAAACTGTAGATACATTCAAATTACTTGGTATAACTATAGACACACACATCAACCTCACACTACCATCATTATACATATTTGACATCTGCATATTTGTATCCAAGAACATGAGTCGAGAGTAAAAGACAATCACAATTTAAACACACGCCACAGAGACAGACTATACCTACCACCATCAAGAATAAAAATGCTAAACCAGGGCCCTTACTACATGGCTGTAAAAATATACAACAAATTACCTATCCACATAAAAAATGAAACGAAGACTACACTATTCATTAAAAAACTAAAAGCATTCTTAATTACAAAATGTTTCTATTCTGTTAAAGAATACATTGAGGAAAAAAACACTTAACAAACTAAATTTCTTATTACACGGAACACAGAAAGCATATACCTAAGTACAAATCATAAAAAGAAAAATCGGTCGTGATGCACGGAAATGCTAGGGGCAGTAGGAAAATGTGTATATGTATTAGTGATGTAGAATGTCGGGTGCCTTCGTATTTTTGCATGCTTTGTTCGATTGTTATACTGTACTATTGAGTCACTTAATTTGTATTTTTCAAAAAATGCTTGTACTTGTGTAACAATTTATTCTTCTGCGTTCTCTCTCAAATTTTTGCAATGCCTGGAAAAGGCTTCTAAGTTGGGACTACTACATATAATATTATAAGATCATTGATGTACACTTGGTTGGAAAATAAAGATTTGATTTGATTTGATTTTCAATCACTATATTTCCTTCACTTTTGCAATGTTAACTTCAGTTGCAGACGTTGATGGCCTACCAGAGCGAGGCAAATCTTCCATCACATCTTGATCGCTTCTGAACGCTTTGTACCACTCATAAGCACGTTTTTTTAATAAAGTCGATTCACCGTAAGCCTTCTGTATCATTTTCAGTCACTCCGAACACGAAATTCCATTGGAGATACAAAATTTAGGACAAACTCTTTGTTCGATGTTTTTGTCAATTATGAAATTCGCAATACACACTAGATATGATATAACTAAAAACAGCACTGTATTTAATATAAATAACAGATGCAACTCAAACTCCTTTTGTTATAAATATTATATTAGAACGTGGTAATTACAGTTAAAATTTACAGGTAAGTATCTACGTACCTACATGTCTTGGCTTTATGACATTATATTAGGTCCCTACATAGGAAATTAGCGTTTAGTTGTACTGACCACTTTGATCTGAAATATAGGAGATATTTTTGGTTAAGAATTGCTAATTCAAATTTATAAATTCATTTAGCAGGTACATTATTGGAAAACATGAAATATCGGTATATTTTCGAGTACGAGTTCTACCGTGGCACCAGTACCGTCTTTACCATAAGGGCACACGGGGCCCGTGCCCAGGGCCTCCATCGTCAAGGAGCCTCCAAAAAGCAATTACATATCACGTTAAATATTCGCTTACCTCATTTTTTTTCAAATTCATATCGAAAATATCCGAAATAAAAGTAAATGGGCCTTTTTAGCACCTTTATGGCAACTCTAAGCACTGAAAAGCCAATGATCAGTAACGGCCTTAGCCATTGCGAGGCCCCGGGCCCCAGGCCCCGGGAATTAGTTTTAATGATCATACATTAAACAAAAAAATTGCATCGCAACACATACTGCTGCTCGCACATAAAAACATAAGCCGACGACAGTTTCTACAATGTTACAGGCGAAATTAAACACGGGGAATCCCTGAACGTAAATCGTAAACACCTTAATATTTAAGTATGTGAGTTTTAGAATGCGATGCGTAAAGCGCGAAATGGGGTCGCGAGTGCGCGAAGCCCCCGCATGCGTGGTCTGCGCCCCCAAAGGCCCCCAAAGGCCGGCTCTGTCAGAAAATGTGGCATTGCCATTACGTATCCGTAAAAACGCGTCCAATAAGGGTGGCGCTGCGGTAACCAAGGATAAATTTGAAAAAAACGCGCCAAAATTAATTAGAATAAGATGGACTAATAAAATCACGTAAATAGTTGAGGTTTTCTATACTAGCATTTTACTAACTACTCTAGTCATTTATTTTTTTAAATATTTGAACTCAGTAAAGTCAATAAAGTTATAGCAACAGAAAACAAATTTGAATATTTAAACACCAAAAATAGTTAAATCAATGATAAATGTATTTTAAATTATTAACGTATATAAAATAAAGGCCATTAT
Organism: Arctia plantaginis; assembly: GCA_902825455.1. Taxonomy (NCBI): domain Eukaryota; kingdom Metazoa; phylum Arthropoda; class Insecta; order Lepidoptera; family Erebidae; genus Arctia; species Arctia plantaginis. The sequence continues at coordinate 708,337 of CADEBD010000312.1, read as the reverse complement.
TTTTTCAAAACAAAAATTGTGACTTTGCCGAAGCATCTACACGTTTTCCAGATTCAAGCGGTAAAACAAATACTAGATATTTGTCTAAGTATTTTTACCCGTAAATTGACGAATGGCGAGTCGTTAGAAAGAAAATGGCTCCTTTATTCACCTTTGAGAAAATCTGTGTACTGTTACTGCTGCCGTCTATTTAATACTAGTACAGGTACTAGATGTACTTTCAGTTCTCCAAATGGATATAAAGATTGGAAGCATATAAGTAACTTATTAATTGAGCATGAGAATAGTTTACAGCACAGGCAATTAATGATGAATTATGTCGCAAGAAGCAAATCTACTGGACGACTTGACAGTGAGTTACTATCCCAATATAATACAGAAGTCAATTATTGGAAGAATGTACTTAGAAGAATAGTTGCAGTAGTGAAATTTTTGGCTTCTAGAGGTCTTGCTTTTCGTGGTGATAATGAGATTTTGGGGTCTCAAAACAATGGAAATTATTTAGGATGCTTAGAACCGATTGATGAATTTGATTCTTTTCTTGCTGATTATATGCGGAACTGCGGAAATGGAAGTACATTATGTTTGTCTGCAAATATTTGTAATGAATTTATCAATATAATGGGGCAGCAAGTTTTAAAAACCATTGTGAGTGAAATAAAATCAGCAAAATACTACTCTATAAGCGTGGATTCTACGCCAGATCTCTCTCACGTTGACCAACTAACTTTCATCGTTAGATACGTAAAAGATGGAGAGCCTATTGAGAGATTTCTACAGTTCTTGCCTATAGATAAACATAATGCAGAATACTTAGCAGGTAACATTTTGAAATTTTTGGAAAGCCTTGATATTCCTATAAAAGATTGTCATGGACAGAGTTATGATAATGCATCAAATTTAGCTGGAAAGTATTCTGGTGTTCAGTCAAAAATAAAAGAAAAATGCAAATTTTCCATTTTTGTCCCGTGTGCAGCACACTCGCTAAATTAAGTAGGTGTTCAAGCTATTGATTGTGTTTCCGAAGCTGCAGCATATTTTCAGTTTATACAAAAATTGATCAATTTCTTCTCCGCTTCGACCAAACGATGGCAAATTATGGTAGAGCATTTAGGTACAAATAAAGTCTTGAAGTCTGTGCCGGATACTAGATGGTCTGCACGTGCAAATGCCATTAATGCTTTACAAAATGGTTATTTAAATATTTCTGAAGCTTTGTCTTCGATAGTAAGTGATGTCAATCAACCAGGAGAAACAAGAAACGAAGCGCAAAGCCTAGTAAAAAAAATGGAAAAATTGAACACAATACTTTTAACGGAAATATGGAATGATTTTTTGGGAATTATGAACAAAACAACAAAGTTTAAGCTTACAGGATAGCACTATTACCATGGACGTTACCACAAAGCTTTACGCATCTCTCATCGAGTACGTCAATAACGCACGCAATAATTTTGATGAATATGAATTAGCTGCTAAAGAAAAAAAAACAAATGCTGACTATAAGATAAATTTGACAGGAATAGAATTCGCAGCACACGCGTTACTTTCTTTGAAGGATCATCAGAGACTGTGCAGTTGCATAGGAAGGAAAAAATTCGTATAGATACATTTATCCCTATAATAGATACATTATATGCACATTTAAAAAATCGTTTGGTAGCGTATCAAGAAATGCACGATCGTTTTAGTTTTCTTTCACATTTAACAACAATTGATTCTGACGAGTTAACAAAAAAATGCAATGAATTTAAAGAATTCTATCCCGAAGACATTAATGCATATGAGCTCAAATTTCATGAGTGTTTTCATTTAAGACAGTATTTAAAGAATATATCAAAGGAATCAGCTGATTTGAGTGTCTCAAACTTACATAATTTAATACAGTCCGACAGATTAGAAGAAACTTTTCCAAATGTTGAAGTGGCTACAAGAATGTTTCTATGCCTAATGGTTACCAATTGCAGCGGAGAGCGCTCATTTTCAAAGTCAAAGCGAATAAAAAATGAATTACGAACATCAGCGTCACAAGAGCGACTAACGTATTTATCAATTATGTGTTTAGAAAATGATATCCTCAAAAAAATTGACTTTGAAGATATAATAGAAGAATTTGCACAACAGAAATCCCTGATGAAAAAGAAATGACTGATTCAAACCTTCAATTCAAAGATGCTTGTCTAATTAACATCTCATATTTATTTCTATTATTCTTACTCGTAAATGTATCTATCTAATTAATATCTCTAATTATAGGTATATTTGATTGTTGCCAATAAATCATTTTAAGTAAAAGATCATAACTAAAAATATTTTCATCGTTCATTTTGTTAACTGTCCAACAGGGCCCCTAATTCTTGTGTGCCCAGGGGCCTCGGCGTGGCCTAAGACGGCCTTGCGTGGCACCAGTGCTGCAGAAACAGCTTGAAGGATTAATGATGTGTACGGCGCTGGTGTCGCATAAGAAAGCACAGTACTTTTTTCGTTTCAACGTTTTCGTTCTGGAAATTTCGACCTTCAGAACCAACCCCGTGAACGGTCGGAGACCAAAATGAAAAATGAAGAATTAAAGGCTATTGTGGAAGCGGATCCATCACAAAGCACTTCAGAGATAGCTGCAGGCTTCGGGGTAAGTGATAAAACTGTATTAATCCACTTGAAGCAAATAGGGCAAGTAAAAAAACTTGAACGATGGGTACCTCATGTATTGAGTGAATCGAACTTGCAAACACGCGTCGACTGCTGTGTTACTTTGCTCAACCGACACAATAATGAAGGGATTTTAAATTGAATCATTACTTGTGATGAAAAGTGGATACTGTACGATAATCGGAAGCGCTCGTCGCAATGGCTGAACCCTAGAGACCCACCCAAATTCTGCCCTAAACGGAAATTGATTCAGAAGAAGTTACTTGTGAGTGTTTGGTGGACTAGCGCCGGTGTCGTTCACTACAGCTCTCTAAAATCTGGCCAAACGATTACGGCAGATATCTATTGTACAACAAACAACCACTAAGTTAGATGAGCTACAGTTGGAATGTCTGCGATATCCACCGTACTCCCCGGACCTTGCTCCAATAGATTATCATTTTTTCCGGAATTTGGACAACTTCTTACAAGGAAAAAAATTCAACTCCGATGCGGCAGTCCAAACCGCCTTCAAAGAGTATATTGATTCTCGCCTCCATGGTTTTTTTAGTGAAGGGATCAATGAACTAACTATGAGATGGCAAAAGTGCATAGATAACAATGGTGAATACTTTGATTAATTAAATATATTTTACAAAAAAAAAAGGATTTTATATTCCACCCGTGCAAAACGCCAATTTCATTTGTAAGCACCTAATACTTTAAAGTAAAAAACATCGATAAACGAAACACAATGACCGGCCCACTTCCACTTCAGTGTACTGATTATCCATCGGTAACCTAAATTCACTGTCGAATTTTTTCGTTTCGAATTTTATCGACTAGCGAAAAACCTAGCATCGCACGCTGAGCGAAGTTAAACTTGTGGATCGGTCCAACGGTGACTGTCCAGCTCTCGGCTCCGCATGTCGTTACGTACCCGTAATAACATACGGAACCGAAACACCCTGAGAATCCTTTGGTGCGTGATTAGAGACTGACGGCGGGTTGGATCACCGCGTTCCATGTTCGAGCGCGCCTCGGCGCGCGCGCCAACCGGGTGCGACTACGCGCGGCTGCCACGCGCATCTTTTGGACGCTTGCAGCGCGCAGTCCATACGAAGCTTTAATGATTGACAATATATTCCTTTGCGCATTGCCAAGTCTCGAACCGTCTTTGCACAACTTTCGACCTGTGTGCCAGTTACAGATATTGACTCGAAGATTCAAACTATTCGGGTCCAACGTCAAATCCGTATATATATTGCTGTATGGGTGTGAAACGTGGAAGGTATCTAAAAAGATCTCTAGGTCTTCATCAACCGTCGGCTTCGCCGAATTCTCGGCATATACTGGCCCCAGAACATCACCTACCAACAATTGTTAGAACGCTGCCAGGAAACCCCAGTCGACCAGCAGATTAAACACCGAAAATGGGGCAGGATTGGGCTCCGAAGGGACTCCAATCACAACATCCGCAAGCAGACTCTGGACTAGAACCCCCAGGAAAAGCGAAAGCATGGTCCTCCAAGGCAAACTTGGCGACGAACAGCGGCAGAAGATGCGAGGAGAAGATCGGCAATATACGTAGAGCGAAAAGAACCACGAGGCTCAGAACCGATCGAGATGAATACTTGCTGTGGAGATCCAATACCCTATCCAGAGGACATTAAAGAAGAATGAATGTTTATTTTTTTACATCCCTATTTTTTTTAATTTTTCAGCAAAACCACGGGTTAATGTCTCATCGGGCATTACGATGAAATGGTCGGAATCGAACGAACTAAAACCACACGGTGTTAAGACACCTGCATGTCTTTTGCAAGGGATTTGGGTATACCCTAGAAAGTTCCAAGGAGTCATTAATCATACTTACTTCATCATTGAGTTAAAACAACACTACTGAAGCAAACCTCATTATCACACGTCGAAATAAGTGTAACCACTTTTGAACTTTGACGACGTAGCTTTGATACCACCAAACATTTGAAAGTAAATATATTTATGTCTCATTTACACGCGTGACAAGAACAATACCATCGCTCGGATTAGACTAGACAAAGACATAACTTTACGATGGTGGGCCAGTGTTGACTACCGTATGAAATTTTACCCATAACAACCAAGAAACAAAAAGAGTTTTTAAAACAATTTTCTAGTAAAATAAATTAATTTAAATATTTTAAATAATATATTTCTTATTGAATGGAACAGGTATAATTTGACTGCACAGATGGCGTAGTGGTTTAAGCGGTCGTCACGCCGCTTACTACTACGCTGAGTGTTGTGGGTCCGATCCCCACATGGGACGACACTTTGTGTGTTCCACAAATTGTTGTTTTGAGTCTGGGTATTCTTTGTGTCCATTTCATGTATGTTTGTAAAGTCCCCCGCGACACAAGATATATTCCTAATGCGGGAGTTGTCTTAAAAAAAAAAAATACTAATAACTGGAAATATTTTGCTACAAGGGTTTATATTCAGTGTAAAATCAAACTCCGCTGTGAAGCATCAGTTTTGTATACAATTGTCTTTTAGACTCTTTTTTTATAAGTTTGTGTGGATAATTTACTTTCATGATACACTTTCATTTTAACGTATGTATAAATAATGGCATTTAATAATAAAAGTGAATGATCAGCTTGTACTGATGATAAATAATCTAAAGGGTGTCTTGCAAATTCTTTTAATATTTTGTTTCCTTGAATACGCATTTACCCATTTTGGCGATTATTATTAGTGTGCTGCACACGGGACAAAAATACTTTTTAACCTGATTTTAAGATTGCTCTAAGCACTAGACTGCTTTAGGAATAATTCAGTTGGGCAAAGGGGATTTAACACACTTTATAACAAAGGACACAAAGAACACTCATATTCGAACAACTATTTGCGGATCACAAAAGTTTTAATCTTTGTGATAATCGAACTGAATCGTAATATTTAGCGAGTGTTATTAGGTTAGTGGCAAATCTAACACTTTAACCCAATAGAGCAATCGCCATGAGTTTTATTCGATCGCTCCGTTCATTGGTGAAGACACTATTTGAAATACTTTACTACGAGAAGAGCTGGGTTCTAATCATATTCAATAAAGAGTCATCACATTTGTTAAAACTTTTATGTACTCCATAAATATTGCTCCCCATCTTAGGGAGGGTAGACCTGTGGCATATAATCAGGTGCTTCTACACCATTTGATGTCTATTCTATGCTACGCAGATGATAAGGAGTCTGTCTCATTTACAAAATGAGATGATTTTTTATAATGTTTTTGCGTATAAATAGAAGCAAGGAACTATTTATGAGTTATGTCACATTAGCATTACACTTAGATACACATATTTCATTAATTAAATTCACATTTTAAACATTGTGACTATAATTATCAGTATTATCACTACTATCACATGCCTAAATGCTAATTGTTACTGCTAGGCTTACTATCATTATACATTATTTATTTATTATTTTTATTTAATTCTTTTTGCACAAATAACAATTCATTGTACAATGGCGGACTTAATGCCACAGGCATTTTTTCCCAGTCTACCTTTGGGTAGTGGAGAAATGTCTGAGTAGGTTCACTAGAAATTAAGTTTTTTGTGTAAGGAGATAATAATAATTCAGTATATGGACAGAAACAATGTGACAGATGTACATACATACATACTGAGATACACAATATATACTTGCTGTGTTACATATGTACATACATATAATACAATATATAAAGCTTTAGGGATGTGATAAATCTGCTAGTGTCGAGAATTCGAGCTCGGACTTTCGTCTTAGATGAGAGGCGACTGGGTGCTATCCTGATTTCGAGAGGTAGAGCGTTTCAGAGGAGGACAGATTGCATTAGGAACGAAGAGTGGACACATGCGGAAGTATGAGTGGGGCATAACAGAAGTGGATTGTTTAAGGAACGGAGGATACTGTTATGATTGGAACATATAAATTGGAATGAGCATGTCAGGTAGAAAGGGGAAATAGGGGAGTTCAATATGAAATAGAGGGTGGTGAGGGCGTGCAGCTGACGGCTCTGACGAATCGTAAGCTAATCCAATTTGCGACGAGAGGAGTAAACATAGTCGTTTTAAGTAACTTATTATTAACCATTATACACCAAAAAAAATTAATTGACTAACCACTTTAACAACCCAGGTATGGTTAGGAAAATATGTATTAGAAGTTTTACGGATATTCGCATCCGCGTCCGCAAATGCGGAATATTGGCATTAATTTAGACATCTTCATCCGCATCAAATGAATGTAGAGCTTTAACGAATGCGGATTCATAACTGCAACAAGTAATGACATGTAAAGAAAGGTGCCGCGCCTGTTTTTGCTATTTGCTATCTTCCTTCGTTTACCGACATTAACAGTCATTAGCATGACAACCTATCCAAAAATGACAAATTTTCTCAAAAAAATTCTACTACATGTCAAACACAGAGTTCAATTGTGTGTACTGCAATAACTTGACGTGCTGTCCAGCGTACTGAAAATTGAATTTAAATTTTATTTAAAAATAAACCTGTAATTCCCTGTGGTAAATATGGCCCTCTAATAATCCGTATCCATATTCGCATCGAAATTTTTGCATCCGTAACAACCCTAATATGTATCACCAGCAAAGACTATGATTATGTTAATCTTATCATCTTAAAATTACAGGAATGCATTCTAATTGTTAATACTGTATGTTTCATTTTTATCCACTTCCTCACTTGGAAGTGGATGACACTGCTATTGAGTATCAACTTTAAAAGTAGGATAATGACAGGTACTATTATTACTAATTAATATTTCTGTGATGCCTGAAGTCGGCGGACCGTGGGATGACAGTGGCTCGATGTGTGAGGTGGTCGACCTTGCTGGTGTTGTGTACAGCTTACTGCTATGATTAGTTCTGTTATGGGGTTGGGTTGTATGCGTGTATACTGTACATATAGGCTGCTCTGCTCTAGGTTCACTGATCATACCCATTTTAACCTCAAATATTACATCTTGAATCTTCTTTTTAGCTACCAGAAGGTTCTTCTCACCTTTTAGAGATCTCAATTCATTGGCTATGTATTCTCCAAATACTGAGAACTCATCCCTATTTCTCGGGCATATCACATCAGGTGAGACTGAGTGTAGAGGCTCTGAGAACCTGGGAATCTTGTGAGGTGGTGAGGGGCTGGATAGTTTGCAGGGATTAGGTGCATTGTCAGAGTGAGGTGGAACACCATTTATTTCTGAGTTTTCCTCCTGCAAGAACAGAATATGATTATAATATTAGAACATGTTGCTACACTACACTAGAGAAAATAGTTTTGTTTATATGAAGGTGGTAAATAGTAACACTACCAATATATTAAGTCAATCAATTTTAGAAAATATGTTACTTTTTTTGTCAACACAATATCTCCGATTACATGTAACATGTGTGGTACATAGTTGTTGCTGGGCAAAAGTCAATTGTGAAATTAATGGAATTTAAACCAAATAAGGTATTTTACTCACCAGTTTTTTCCATATGTGTAAACATACGTATTTGTTAGTACCTCTGTTCTGGTTTTGTTGACATAAATGTTATGAATGTATTTAAATGGGTAAAAAATCATAAAACTTGCCTAATGAGAATGAATTAGCTGACATATTATCTTTAGTAAATATTTAATATAAATAAAACATGTAGGAAGGCCTATTTATTTACTGTTGTTGCAAAAAATTAACTTGAAGCCTAAAAAGTAATCTTAAAACCAATGAAAAATTTTAATGTACTGGTTTAAACGAATTATTGAGACTGATATCAATACCTAATAGAATTCTCTACCATGGCATGAATGTTTGTTTAAAAAACAGAAAATGAAATAATCTTATACGCACCGATTGTAAAATTCTGTATGGTTTGCTTGAGTCTTTCAAGAAATGCAAATAGTCGAACGCGTACCAATTGCTAACATATCTATCGTTCGGGTCTTCGACGTATGCTCTCACTTCTCTAGCCGATTCTCTATTATATTGCGTCCGAAGGTGTTGGATTTTTTTAGTAGCGTCCGGCACAGAGATCCTCAATATTTCAGCTATCACGCGTAATTCCTCTCGACGCTTTTGTTTAACTCTCCTGGTATCACATAAAGAGGGGTTCCACAAAGTCGCATTCACTTGCAACAACTCAATCAATTTCAATGTCTTCTCTTTCGACCACTCCATCGCTCGATTTGTAGACTATCGCACAAATTTAAACAAAAACATTGGATTCATCGACCGATCTTCAGATTATTTGTCGGACTTAAACGTCAATATTATACCTATTTTCAATTACTGATTGTCAAAGCGAGCACGTTCCTTGTATTGATATCATGTTTTAGGGCATAAATAACGTGTTGTCTCTTTTACTCCTATTACTTAGTGAAAAGAATCAAAGTTTGAGTTCCTATTACTCAATTACTCAGTGAGTTTATTTAATGTTATGATTAGTATGTACGTTATTATAATCTTGCCTAGCTGCGAAAGGAGGGTCGTGACTTCTCAATCAGACATTGATCGATTCAATGTTCAAGGTAGTTATGTAGGTACTAATTTAGTACTACTTAAACTATTTAGTACTACTAAAAGTCCGTGAGCAGCACAGCAACTGGTGCAAGTGTTAAAAACCTGTTCATACCAGGTGACCAAATGAAAAAATAAATAATAAGAAATAATGACACTGATAGCGTTATGCTGTTTATTCATATAAATATTCAATTCGTTCAATGATTATTTTGTGATTTTCGTAGTGGCTTAAGTCACCAAGAGAGTTGCCAGAGACTTCGATTGGCATTTGGTGATGAAGCACCATGTTGCAGCTTTGTGTATTCGTGGCTTCGATAATTTAAATGTGGTACGTGTAGGCCGGCGGGCGACTGCGGTTACAGACTCTAATATTGACACCCTACGACAACTTATTGAAACTAACAAAAAAATACTTGTCAGTTAATTTCTGCTTTGTTAGGCATTGGAATAAGCCAAGTGCATTTTAAATGTGCATCTGAAGGTTCGGAAGCTATGTTGTACATGTGTATGCTAATCGGCGAGAGAGTTCTTCATATCGCGATACAGGATTAGCAATTTCTCATTCAGGAGTTACTCCGTAGTTCCGCGTGTCCTCGCTAGATGGCACTGTAGTATATTTCCGTTTCTTTGTATGTGGGAGTCGCCACAATATATTACTACTTTTAATGTCATATCTCATTAACCTTCAGTTTAAGCTTCATCATCTCACCCGAAAGACGTCCACTGCTGGACATAGGCTACCCCCAAGGCTCTATCCACCATCTATCCAGAGGGCCTGCCCACGCTCTATCTTCAAGAAGCAGCAGGGGCCTATTGGCCGTTTATTAGTTGTGCTTGCTATAGAGGGGTTTTTGCCATAATCGCCACGCTTGGCATGCGCGTTGGCGATCGCAGTGAGTTGATACTATGCTCAGTAAAATGTTGCTGTCCATCCTCTGGTATAACATCCCTTACTCAACTTTTACGACACCTACGGGCAGAGATAGGGTGGAGTTATTCTTAACCAGCACAACACGGCACGGAAGGTTTAAGTTTAAAACGTTTAAAACCAGCTTCAGGTGAGTCTGCTCGTTCACGGGCAACAATTATTAAATGGTTTAACGAATTCAAAAGGGCGAAAATTAGCCTTGAAGATGCTGACAGAAGTGGACCCCCGCCAACAGCAGTCACTGTTAAAAATGTGTGGACTACTGAAATGCTTGTGCGAGATGACCCACGAATTACACACAGGGTCGTAGAAAAATCTTTAAGCATCAGTTCAGTGAGTGTTTACACCATATTACATGAACATTTTAGAATGAAGAAGCTTTGTTATCGTTGGATACCGCATTTGGCCTCTAAAACGGAAAAAGAAATCCGTGTGGAATGGTGATGTGAGATGCGTCTACGTTTTGAAAATGGGAGGTCAAGAAGTGTTTCTGAAATTATTACTGGCGACGAAACATGGATATATTAATATGATCCGGAAAGCAAGAAGCGTTCCTCGGTATGGGTGTTTTCAGATGGCCAGTTGTCAACAAAATGTTAAACAAATTGTTAGTCTGTTAACTCAGAATGGTACACTACAGTCGCATTGACAAAAGTGTTTCCAAAGTTGTGCTGGAGAGACGAGTAAAGACCTGGGAATGATGCTGCACCACGACAATGCGTCTTGACAGTCTTCCTTGAGAACTAAGGCGTTTATCAAGAATCGGGTAGTGGAAACCCTACCTCACCCACCTTACAGTCCCGACTTAGCTTCTTGTGACTTCTTGTTATCCTTACCATAAAAGATAAGATAAAAGGCAAGTTTTTTCAAGTGTCGAAGAAGCGGTGGCTGCCTACGCATCAGCCATTTTTTACCTATCGGAGGAAGTTTGGAATAAGTGTTTCCAAGACTGGTTTAGGCGGATGAAAATTTGAATAGCAAGCGATGACGAGTTTTGAAAAAATGTAATACAAGCTGTAAGTATATATATTACAACAAGTATTATTATTAAAATATATAAAGTGACCTACGTACTGGCAACTCTCCCGATCAGCGTAGCTACTGCAAAGAGATCGTTTTCTAGTATTCGAAAAGTAAAATTTTAGTTGCGTCTCTCAATGGCTCAGAAAAGATTATTCGGTCGTTTTCACGAGAAAGAAACGTAAACTTGAATTTTGTAATTGAATTAAGGCTCTAAATAAAATTATTGAATGTAAAATGTATCATCACCATCAACAGCCTCTAGCAGTCCATTACTGGTCATCGTGACAGGTGACGAAACCTGGGAGTACTGCTTTGAACCCGAAAGAATAAGCCAGTCGGCAGAGTGGGTCTTTCCTTTTGATGATTTGCGACGAAAGTTAAGAAAAGTCGAAGTATTGGTAAAAAAATTGTTGCTTCTTCTTTCGGAAAATCAGGACTTTTCACTACAGCATCGCTTAAAGATCGAGATGAAAAGCGTTCTCGAAGCAATGTCTTCACCACGATAGCGCATCCTCACTTTCCAATGCTGGCTTCAAATGTGGAACTAATGACGCATCCGACTTACAGGCCGGACCTCGAACCAATTTAAAAACGTCCACTTTATTACTGTTTTTTGTTTGTTTTCTTATTCTCCTTATATCTAATATTATTGAATTTTTTAGGTAAGATTAGAAGAGTGGCCATTAACGCCAGATACTCGCTATTATTGGTGGATCATTTGGTTTAGGTTATCGTAATGTAGAGAGCCGTCGTCTACCCAAGTAGGACCGGTCTCGGTAGACTTGAAATGTCGTGCGGATGTTCCACAAGGTCGGTGTTAGGACCACTCTTGTGGCACATCGCATACGCATCATACGCATCACATGCGCACATTGTGGTGCCTTCTTGAATGGTTTCACCATCACGTGCTACGCGGACGACACACTTGTGACGGCGTGCGGCAAGACGTACCGTGAGGCAACCCTAAGGGCCGAGGCCTGGGTTGCCTAAGTCGTTGAGCGGATCCGGCGCAGGGTCTCGAGGTGGCTCTGCACAAATCCGTGACCTTGTTTTCCCATGGGTCTCGGAGGAAGCCACCTGAGGGATCTAGCCTCATCGGTTCTTGCATTGGCATCGAGCCCTCGATGTGGTTTCAGGGGCTCGTACTCGATGTCCGATGGAACTTCGGATATCATTTCCGAGGTCTGGTCCCCTAGTTGGTTGGAGCAGCGCGTGCATCGGCGCGGTGGCTGCATAACATTTGTTGGTTGTGCGGACCATGGCTCTTTATGGGCATTCAATGTCGCAATACTGCGACTACCGCAGTGAGTGCTGGCCATCAGGGTCATAAGGGGGTACCACACGATCTCCTTTGAGGCGGTAAGTCTCCTGGCCGGAAGTCCACCGTGGGACCTGGAGGCGAGAGGCCTTGCGGCTCTGTATCAGTGGCCCACGGAGGCGCGGGAGTTGGGTCGGAGTCCTGAGACCCGAGAAATCGATGACCACAAATCCCGACTCCATCGGGTCCTTGTAGAGGAGTGGAAGGAACGACTTGGGCAACCGAGCGCCGGGCACGCCGTTATCGCGGCGGTAAGACCCCTTATGGAGGATTGGCTCAAGTCACCTCCCAGCGGACCCTCTCATACCAGTTGACGTGATCACTGGAAAAGGATGCTTCGGGGATCACCTGTGTCTGATCCGCAAGGAGCCAACGCCTGAGTGCCACCACTGCGATGGCCGGACCGTGGACACGGCGCTCCACACGCTGTCAGAATGCCCGGCGTGGGTGGAGCACAGGCGTGACCACGTGGAACTCGCTAGATAACATAATCGCAGCCATTGTGCGGAGCGAGAGTGCGTGGAACTTTACCTTCTCCTTCTGTGAGCAAGTTATGCTTGCGAAGGCGATGGCGGAGCGGGACCGGGAGAGGTTTAGAACTCTCCCGGCCCGCCAGGCTCGGGAACGGGCCAGGTACCGCCGACGACTTAAGCGCCGGAAGTCGCAGAACGACCTCCGTCCTCCATAGGCGCAGGCCTGGGGGTGACAGGTGAGGCCATTGTTGTCTATAATTTACCTACGTCACAGAAGTCTGTTCCACGGGCTTAGTATGTCATGTAGTACTTGTACTTTAGTTTTGTCACGGAGTTATACTGTTTTATTTCGCTAAATTAGTTGATAGGCAAATAATCGGGTAGTGTCATCCGACGAGGTCAAGTGACACTCGTGGTTGGCACCGAAAATCTTAATTCCTTAGTTACTGGGGTGGGATATATCCATCTTCGTGGGGTATATCGTCCATCCAAGTTTCTAATGCACGACGCCTCGCTTGCTAACAACACTGATTAATTGTACTAACAACATTGATTATTTGTAACAAAAGTATTCTGTAACTGTAACCCTTTATTAATGTTCTAATATAAAAAATGATTTGCCACGTCATACATATTGTTAAGTGTTTTGAAAGCTGTAAAAATTCGTTGGTGAAAGCCGACGTGTATTTCAAAAACAAAAATGTTTTCTTTCTCATTATCATTTTTGATAGAGAACATATTATACTGAGAAGTTTAAATCGATAATTTAAAAAAAAAGTTCCGCATACAAACTTGCACCGCTTTTCATGGTAATTTTGAAAAAATAGTGACAAGTAAGTTTAGTAGTTTTTATTAAGAGTATTTAATGTGAGTTTGAAAACGCTACTACCAAAAATAACGGGGTTTTATTTAAATTTCCAACCTCCATTTTGCACCCTTAAGGGTGGAATTTTTAAAAATCATTTCTTACCGCACACCTACGTCACCTAAGGAACATTATAGCAAAATGTCATGCTTCTAGACCCAGCGGTTTCAGCTGTGCGTTGATCGATCAGTCAGAGAATCAGTCTGTCAGTTTCTTCTTTTATAGATATCTTCTCAACAACAAGGCCATCAATAATTAATCATGCATGTACTAAGAACGGCACATCAACTAGATTTAATCTATAAAAGTATTTACAATTTCCAAAAAACAGCTTAAAGAATTAAGTACCCGCGTACATTTCATAATTGTGCCTAAATATGGACTTGATTTCAACTTACACTCCCAAATAGGCACCTACACTGCGGGTCAGGCCGGGGGGGTAGTAGGGGTTCCGTGTACTGGTGGACACCGGAACTCGAGCAGCTTCGCACAGCGTGCTAGAGAGCCCGTCGCCTTTTTCAGGAAACCCATAAAAGACGGCGAGACACAGGCGAGGAGATCGCTGAACCGAGCCTCGCGATCGCGGAAGCCAAGGTTCGTTCCTGGAAAGAGCTCGTAGGACTGGACAGGGACCCATGCGGGCGCCCGTACAAACTTGTATAGGGCAAGTTCACTCCGTGGGTCCACTGACGCCGACTATGGACCCTGAGTTTGTGGGAAGAGTAGTAGATACCCGCTTCTGGTCCTGGGGACCCTCACGCCCTACTTTTTTTTCGAATTCGAGTTTCGATTTTTTTACCCGTAGCTCCACTGCATTGTGGTAAGACTATGGGGAAATAGAATCCCCTTTAGTCCCACCACATTTTAGGAGATGTGTCGCAAAATTTAATATAGTAGCACAAAAATAGAAGTTTTTACGTTATGTTCAAAAACAATGACTGTCAATCGGAGTTTGTAAATTTCTTAGTGTTCTCGGAAAAAGACACCGTACGAATAGCGTATGTGTACCGTGGCAGAGCAAAATTATAAACGAAATTAAATGAAAAAAAAAACCACTAAAATACTACGGTTATGAAATAAAATAAAGATAATGACAAATTTTAAAAACAAGACACGAATCAGAACAAGACCAAGATTTGTAATAGAAAATGACGATGGGATTAGACACATACAGATGGAGCTACGTGCGGGTGGCGTTACAGTTGGTTTAGTAAGTATTAGAAAAGTTAAGACGATCCTAAACAATAAATCAAAATAATAAAAATAAATCATAAAATATTTATAATTTTGTTTTATTAAAACACTAAACTTCTAATTCATTCTCATTTATTTACAGAATATATCATATAAGGAGACTATCACATTATAAAACAAGTGCACTAAAATTATATTTACAATATTTACACAAACTACTTCCACAGACAAATGCATTGGGTAAAATCTATATTAACTCAATTAATAGGAGACTCCGTCCATTCTATTTAGGACAACCATATTATTATTTAATCATTAAAGGAACCAAATAACAAATAAGGAGAACGAAAATGTTCGGAATCATAATCTTAAAATTAAATATATATTAAAATAACTTATTAGTTTAAGTTTAAGTATATACAGGAAAAAAACGATCAGTTCATTTTATAAACTAACGGCCATTTAAATAACAACTTTGATGCCGTAAGTTTTTTCAGAATCTATTATTTATAATTGCAACACTGGACATGATATTCTTTGAGAAATCAAATATTGTCCCAAAGTTGTAACAGTGGAATACAACCTAGACATTATTTATGGTATAGCTAAATCAGTAAAAACTGGGTAAACCAAATAATAATGTGTTAACATCAAATCAAGTTAACATAAATAACAACAACAACAAAATTAAACAAAACTAGCAATATTTTACAAAAATGGACATAAATTAATGGAGGTATCTATTTACCAATATACATAATGTTACCAGAAGCTAAATTGTTGATTTAAATAGGAGATTCTTAAATCAATAAGACGTGTTTGATACACTGGTAAAGTGTAAACAAGCAGCGCATCATAATGACACTAAATTCTACGTTTTATATTAGTATACATTTTATGACATTTTTATTGTATCTACTCGGTGGTACACCCAGACGTCAATAAATTTAACATATAAAATATAGAGTATCTATTTTCAACAATTGACAACAATTTGTCTATTTGCTTCATCTGGTCATTAGAATTTAATATAACATAGTGTGTCACAAATAGTAACAGGGAACCCATGGACATTATACAATTAGTGTTGTAAAAATAATGCTCTGTGACATCTTCAATTGACTATTCACTAGCTACATAACTTTTCATTTTAACAACCCTAAAGTAGCACAGGTATGCACTACACTAGTCCTGATACATTAGGCCTACAAAGTACTTTTCATTCCTCTCTTTTACTCAACTCAACATTAGTAGTAACTAAATAAATAGATACTAACTACCTATGACTGTACAGAGTTCGATATGGTTCATCACTAGTGAACACGGTTTACGTCACGTCTAACGGCCGGGGCTCACGGGGTCTGAAAAATCCTTTTTCTGTGCGGCACTCGCGTATCGTGACAGTTTGTAAGTTCACAGTCACGTCTGTGATGAAGATCTGGTCTGCGACCGGAGAACGTGCCATCCAATAAGCAGCATTGCGTCTCGGTGCTGGTGGGGGAGGGGGCGGTGGAGGTGCTACCGTTACAGGTGGTTCACCCCACGAGTCCTCGTCTTCGGGTTGAGGCGCTATAGGCGGTGGGGGTGGCTGTGCGCCCTTAGGTTCTGCGGGTGCCGTCGCCGTGGGTTGGGTGTCTGTGCGTCTTTCTCGTTCTGGAGGCGTGTGCGCGTCTGCTTCTTCGGGCGAAGTTGGGGCTCGACGAGGGCCGGTACGGGGCGCGGCAGCTTCTGCCGCAGGTGAAGCAGGCGCAGCCGCTCCGCCAGGCGGTGCTGCTGATGGAGGAGGGGGCGGCGACGGTTGAGCTGCTGGTGCTGCTGCTACTACTACAACTGGCGTTCGAGTGCCGTTGACTTTAGCTGCTTCAGGGCGGTCATGGCGGTCGGATCGTTCAGTACGATCATGACGTTTGGCAGGTGGACTCATGGTGATGGTGACGCCAATCTTGCCGGACTCACGCGATAACACTTCGGCTTTACGTTTCCCGGCCGGCGGATGGCGCTCCTCTGATCCGCTGCGTGCGCGCTCGATGGGGGAGTGTTCGCGCTCGCGCTTGCGCCCCTGTCGCCGAAGCTCTTCGCCACGATTGAAGCTTTCGATGAGCCGCGGGTCGAGTATGTTCTCCTCGGGCTCCCAGGTGTTGTGCTTCGGCTTCCAGCCTTTCCATTTCACGTAGTACTCCACCTTGTTCTGTAAAGAGCGGAGATGACGGTTAAAAACGTTTTTCCATGTAACGTGCGGAGCGGTGCACTGACGTGGCGCGACTGCCGGTGGCGTGCAAAGCGCGGAGGGTTGCACACAACCTTGCAGATCTTACACAATGATAAAATTACGGACAAAAATGTATTTTAGGTGCAATGTAAGTTTCGCAAATACATTCATGCCTCGAGATCAAGCGTAATAGAAAATATAGCCAGCGGTTTCTGATGTTGACAAGTACGACAGGTAGGAGGACGATATATACAAAGTTATCGATATTAGCATTGTTGCTTCGCGTCGTACATGCAGTTCCCGAGCGTGCGCGCACCTGCCGACGCCAGCTGTCGCGCGCTCGCGCCGCGCCCTTATTGCACATTATATCACATGAGTACCGTTAGCGTTGTACACATTCTACCTACACTACAACATATACACTTCAAGGACATTCAAATTATGTGAACAATAAGCATGCATATCAAATACTTATATAATATACGAGTACCTTTTAACATTACCATGCAAAACAAGCATAAGGTAGTGTGATTTTTTTTAAAGTGCAATAGGTACCTCACTTTAAAAACTTTACACAACTCGCATATAGGTAACTTATAGCTATGAGTGACAGTTTTTTTTTTTTACTAGTACTACGCAGAACAACAGCGCTGCAGACAGCAGGAAAACTTGATAGAAACCCTACACCAACCCGTCTGGCCAGCGTGGTATAGTAGTCCAAAACCTCCTTTCTAAGGTGAGGCTTATGTCCAGCAGTGGACTGTTAAAGGCTGTTGATGAAAAGATATTTTATATCTCTAGCAACATCATCATCATCCTGAATTTATTTCACATACTTAGCTACCTAAGGTGTGTGAAATAAATTCAAGATGACATACTTATGTTAAATATTAGTTAAGATGAGATAGAATTTTTGAGCTTGTTTATAATACCTTTCATGACAGTTACAAGATCGAGAGTTGATCGAAACTAAATTCTGACCGTACTTTTAGTACGAGAATTGGCCTTCTGGTTTCGCCTTCGAAAGAAACACCTAGGTACTGCTGGCATACTTAACCTACGCGTGACCATCTATAATAGACACACATTATTAACATTTACCTATTAGGTAATACCAGCCGGTATCTCTCGGAATACCCCATTCATGTCACGTTTCACCCACTTTAAGCTTTATTTACGATACATCGTTTTAGGCATGAAATCAAGACAGTTTGGCATTTAGGTACAATTACTTACAGATAATGAAGCTGTATTTTTTGTTGAATTGTTATCTCTAGAACTGCCAATTAGTCGTATTCAAAATTAGTTTTTATTTAAATTCGGTATAAACGCAATGCCAAAATAATGAGAACATCTTTGTAGCGAGTAAACTTATTAACACTGTGAAGTTAATAAATAAATACCTAACAAGAACATATGAGTTGCTCTGAGTTATTCTGGATTCTGGTTTGATTTATTCTGGTTACGCAACATGTTCCTATTCGCATCTGTGCCTTGAAGAATAAACAATCTCCATTCTTCCTCCAATCAGTGGCATCAGAGAAGTCACGCTTTTTTAATATAGTGGCAAAGTTTTCCCCGCCAGCAATGTATACGCGATGTACCCAAGTCCATTGCATAACTACCTAAGTAATAGGCTATATAAAATTGTTGTCCTACTACTAAAATCCAATTGGGTATGTCAAAATACTTGTCATTTATTTAATGGACCCACATAGAGCAACACAGGCCACCGGCGGAGCGGAGCCCATGACCGGCGAGCGTACGACTATACGACTTGATACCTAAATGTGGAAGATGTGCGAGCTATAGGCGCCCGTGTCAGGAGCGTTCTATCGTCGCTGTCGCGTATCCGGACGGGAGTAAGAAATAAAGAAATAATTAAGGTGGTGCAAGTAGGCGATTTTATTTTGAATCTGGCTATACAGAGCTGGTTCGTGTTCCATGCTCAACACATTTTTTACATATTTTATTGTAATTTTCTATTGTTTTTTGACTAGACAACTACTTTTCCAAAATCGTACAGAAGTAGTTGTTACTTTGTCTACTTGTCCCAAAAATAAAAAATACCTAATTTACACCTGTGAAAACAAAATGGTGGAATTTGACACTAGGCGATCTACGACTACAATTAATGCTTAGTTCAAAAGCCTAAGCGAACTTAATACAAATAAACATTGGAAATACAGTATAACGTAGGTGCTTTAGTACCTACTTAAGTTGCTCCCATGTAAAAGAAAAATAAAGTACAATTCTGTAACTGTATATCTGATGACTAAAAACATCTGTGTCAAAGTCCTAATACTGCGTTCGTGGACATTCCCCAATACGAAATAGCATATTTTATTACCAACCTTTCACCTCAGCCACTTAATTTGATTAAACTTGCAACATAAAATAACACTTAAACATTTTAGCCATAAGACACAAAGTCGTTTGTGGTATTTGTCGTTTAGGGCGTATCGTAATTGAACCAGAGATTTAAGACCCTCGCGTCTTATTGGTTTTACTGACGAAGGGTGAATGAAAATTGAACTGCAAGCGTAAACCTTGCACGAGCGTCTTTTCAACTTACATTTTTCTATTCCTTTTTCGTTAAAATGTATAAACACGATACAGACATCAATAGCTAAGGAGTTGAGTTATCAATATATATGAATTAAAAGCTCAGGCAGTGCACATTAAGTATTTTGAGAGAACAGAAAATTGTTGTTGTTTGAACGAAAAAATATTAAAATAATAATAATTAGGACGTATTTTACATAAAAAATACCAAGCGTATAAATTTATAAGAAACAAGTTTTGTAAAATGTTTAAAATTATAAAATTAAATAGGTACATCATAATAAAAAAGTTTTGCCCTCATTCAACATCAAAATAAAAATACAAAACAAACCACTATTGTAATCCCTAATAACAATAATTCCATTCAAACTTCAAAGTAAGAAACCACACAAAGACATTAACATCGTTAAAAAATAAAATAAAAAGGATCTGTTGGGACGTGTGGGCAAGGTGAAGTCGTTCGGCTGTCGAGCAGCGATTGGACGGCGAGCGGGGCGGGCGGGGCGAAGGGAGAGGCACTTCACCCCCGCCTCGTTTCTCTCCACCCCCGCGCCTCTGTACCGACCTACAACATTACCTACGTCGGCAACATAGCCCTTAAGCCGACAAACTAAGGTCTATATTCGTGTATACAAGAGGTAATGGGATTATGGTGGCGTTGATGGCATTAATCGCGCCATGGGCGGACCGCGTCTCGGTAGCAGAGACGCCAATTAGCGCGGATCGGAAGCCGGTGGCAATTATCGAGAGTAATTAACGATAATCCAGTACAGGTGTGATGGGATTGATGTGCTGATAGTGGCTGTGAATATCTATAACTCGGTATTGATTGATTAATATCGTGATGATGGATGCCTGTTAGCAGCTTATGGAATGTTTCCTTCATTAGATAAGTAGGTAGGTATAAGGTACAGTTGAGTAGGGTAGAAGGGAAAGTTCTTTTTTTAAGGTGTGGGGGCACCACCTGAGTCACCCAATAGCGTAAGACTATCGCGGCTCATGGATACCTGCAACTCAAGAGACAAGTGCGTTAGCGCCCTTTGAGACCCTATTTGAGTGTGATTTGAATCCCCCTTTCCTAGAAACAGGGGGAGGGAAGTTGTGGGCTAAACTAACATCACTCACTCGGTAAAGCAACCCAAGAATTTCTAAAGAGCAACGGTTTCCTGTGAGGTATTACTCAGGCCGAGACGACCTGGGTGTGCCGAAGAATCTTTTCACCGATTAGGTAGAGATAGGTAACTTATTGTTTATTAACAGAATTAGGTAAGCGTTCCATGACCAAAATGTATTGTCAAATAATACCTAATTGTGGTTGGAAAATTCACCAGTCATTCTTACGTTATCAACCTAGTGATGACCAAAGACAAGGTATAGGATAAGCCTCAACGAATTACCTACCATAGACGGAAACGTTCGGTTTTTCTTTCGTCGTCATTTATTAATCATAGAACCACATATAAAGACAATAAAAGATCACACAATAGCACAATTAATAATACGAATAAAAGCACTCATAAATAAATAAAAGAATAGGTATACAAAATTATGAGGAAATGGAAATGAATACTGAGAAAAACGACATTCAAAATCGAAGTTACTACTTACATTTTTACATGTCTATTTCGTTTCTTATAGGTAATAGGCCTTGTGAGGAATCCCCATTTCGCATCATGGGCTCCCCTACTATAATACCTACCTATGTTAGTTGCCTATTGCCGCATGTGAAAAATATTGTTTGCGGTATATTTAACAATAAATAATAATGATTTATACTTCGATTTTTGGGTTAATAAAAGTTTACCTAGTACGATGTCCTATTTTCCTTGTTATAACCGCTAAAAAAAAATGTAGGTGAACATTTCTCAGGATTTTAATTATCATTATTTGAGCGCGCTTCACTCCTCTGAACTTCAATAAAAAAGTATTTATGAATATATTTATATAAGTACGTGCATTATGAAGTAGAAAATAAAGAATCTACTCTAAAGTCTATTGCCTGATAGGTACATTTTTTAAACTTGACTAACCGTTGCTCCTCACGCCATTATTTTTCTGGGGTGAGAATAAACCTCTGGCTCAGCAGTCAGGATCACTGACCACCACAGCAACAGGCCCTTCATAATAAATATCAGTTATATTTTATGTTTGCCCGAACACAAATTAGGTGCCCGCATATTCAAATGAAGCAGTGATTGTGACTGGTATAAATCATTTAAGCTGCGAGCTTCGCGGGTCAAGTGGAGAGTCGAGAATTGCTGCAACATTACACAATTTATCAACAAATTTTCGGAATTTTTATGTGTGAGGATGAAAAGAAGCGACAATCATAGCACGAAAGCAACTTTTCATTTGCTCAAGATACACCCACTTAGAAAGTCGATGGAATAAGTAAAGGTAGACGAAACAACTACCTACCCTAAATCGTGTTGGGTATATGACCCTATTGCAGGACTGATTGCAAAATAGATGGTACTTCTTGCAGCTTCACCATACCTTAATGTGAAAATAACGTTCTACGAAGTTTTGAAAAACATTTATTTATGTATCTATACGAAATGTTAAGTTGGTTTGTGTACGCTTCAAAAACTCGGTAAAGTTCTGCACCGATTGAGTTCAAATTTTGATACTATATACAAATAAAAATTGTTTTGTTTGTTTATTTATTGTTCCTAATTTCTCATTAATGCAACTTTAATGTGCCACAGCGAAGCGTGGCAGGGTACAGCTAGTATTTTATAAAATCACCTTTTAATAACTGTTAAAATTACGAAGAAACGAAAGTAGGATGAGTTGTTCTCGAGTTTAACTGATCCTCTGACCTCCGGAACTGATTTTTTTCTATGGTATATATACGCAATGGAAGAATAACGATAGTAATATTAATGATTTTTATTATCACTCTCATAACGAGAAACGAGAACTGCATCTATTTTCCGAGAACCAATTGCGTTTACTCCCGACCTGTCCTTGACATAGTTTAATCTAGGCCGTTTCCAGGTAACCTTTCACACAATTCAGGTCGCTAGTTCGCGGCCTTTAGTACCTGGAACTGTGTTATGTAATTTAAACTTATATGATTTTTATCAGGGTAGCTAGCATTCACTGCGGGCAATTTCGCAATTAGAAGTTGTAAAAAGGTTCCAAGAGTAGTTAATTGTTAGAGGCATGGGACGGACACTCTTTGATTTTGAAAATATTTGTGTTGTCCTTATTATATTGATTAGTTAACTGTGTTAAGAAAATATTTTATATAGATACTATTGACAGCGGTCACGTTTAATTAACGTTGGTTATTGTCGTTGCGCGATTTTATTCTGATATGCAATTGTGTTTAAATCGATTGTACTATAGTAACTTTGCAATGGGCCTTTATCGTTATTGAATGACAATATCACGATTGTAGCGATACAAAATAGTAAAAGTGAGCGAACATGCACTGCCAGCATTTGTATCACGGTTGTTTTGGCGACTGCAATATCTGCTAACAGTCGCAGTAAGCGACCTCCCTATAGTTAAAGTCAAGTAGGTATACCCACTCATATCAAATATTGCGTTATTCAAGTAGATACAGGGCTGCAACATTAATTTTATTGATATATTTTAATAATATTTACTACGAACAGAGAAACTACTCCTTAAACATAAACGATTACGCTTTCCATTTTTTATTTCGCCGTTTATATAAACGTACTTTAATGACACGCGCTTCACTTAAGAACATTTTGTGTTGCTTTACAGATTATCATCTAAACAGTTTGTCCATTTAAGTTGAGATGACAATACTACTTTGATTCATCAAGTTTGTTGCAGTGTTATAACACTCCAGCCAAGTACTTAATGCTAAAAGCATTTTGTTGGAATGCGTTTAGTGAACAAACAAAAGTCTGTTACTTTTGTTTGATATATGTAGGTACGTATACTTCTACAGTTCTTGAGTTCCCATTACCCTTTGTAAACTCCAAATTCATATAAAAGCAATATCTTTACTCATAAAAATATTGTTTTACAGAATGAATGCCTTTTAATAAAGCGTGGAGCAGTATTCTCAAAGGGAATAGGGGAGATGTACAAAATATCATCGGGTTTGGCAGTGCGCCAGCTTTCGTTCGTATACCGTAGTGTGTCTGCACTCAATAACGCGTATGGCTGGAGATAATGATAAAATAAAATTGTGCCCGATCAGTTTTATTGTCATTGACATTTTGAACTTATAACTTGTTATTTGCGCTCCTGCTTAACTTTCGGTAGATCATCGTTGTTAGTTTTTGTAGCATAGATAAGCTGTATGTTAACTGAATTTTTACTTCCCTTGTGTGTTTATCTTACTCGAGCTGATTTTACTTATCTCATCTGATGATAGGGACATTAGTAGGTACGTAGTATGATATAGATAACATGAAAATGCTTGTACAAGGCGTATGTAGGTATACTTACCTGATAATTATTTTTTATTCATACCATACTTAACGAAAGTTGAGTTAAGTGAGAGGGGCTGGCTAGTGGTTAAGTAGTAACCCAGTGTTAACAATGTGTTAACACTGGGAAAGTTAAGCAATACCAGCCAGGTCAGTCAATAGAAGGGTGACCATTCTTACACATTCTCGGAGAGCACGTTAAGTCGTCGGTCCCGGTTGCCATACGAATATCTACGGCACTCGTTACGGCTCCTAAAAATTCCGACAAGTCTTTCTAAAGAACTACGACATCACCTAGTACAAGGATTGCGGTGGACTGATGGCAGTCGCTCCGCATAAAAATCGAAGTTCAGTCGTATAGTAGTAGTCTTAAAGCCGACCCCAACTAGTTTGGTAAAAAGGTTCGAAGGAAGGGACTTTGTAAAGTTTGCAATATTTTATTACATTTGAGTGTTGTAGTTGTGAAGCAGATTTTTGTTGATAACGACGTGTAATATCAATATAAATGTTTATTGAATATGAAGTTACTACAGATTTAATTCCTTTTTAACCTGTTTTTACCTTACATAGGCACTAAATCAAGGGTATAAATACCCATGAAATTGAATGAAATAGCAATACCTGATATACCACTTTACGTAACATAACACAATTTAGTACAACAAACTTGGTAACTAGTAGAACTTCGTGAAGTACTCACAAGTAGAGCAGTTTAAAGCCAATAAAGTGCATTTAACACACAAATTAGTGAAGCGAGTCGCCGCTGTATCTCGGCGCCTTTGCTCCCCGGGGCCGGCAGGGAGGCAGGGGGTTAGATTAATGTTCCGAGCCCAGTTAGGCACGTCACCCGGGACCGATCGGGCGTTTAAACATGAATCCTCTCAAATTGCCCCGGCAAGGGGTCTGTTGAAGGAGCGTACCTAAATGTTTGTTTGGATATTTTGCGATACCATTTGAATACTATCAAAATATATATATATATATATATATATACCTACTCAAAATTTGTGTAGTTCTTTCTTCTATTATAACGTGATAGTATACAGTATAGTATACTGAATAGTATTGAAAATATACTTAATGTAACTGTAGAAGATTTTTTTATAAATTGAAATAAGTAATAATAATTCTTGCTCTATTTTTTATGGTAGATACATATAGGGGAGCAAATGAGCATTAGTAATAAAAGTTCGGTCTCAATTCAGTTTCGATCAACTCTCGATCTCACAACTGTCATAAAAGGAATTTTCGTAGTACACATATGGTAGGGTAAAGTGTAAAACATTCAACGTTGACTGTAAGTAATGTGATTATATCGTAATGTAACCGAAAAATGAATCAATAATCTGCTAGTCTTAGTAATAGAGATCGAGAGTTAATCGGAGCTGAATTAAACCCAACTTTTATTACGAGAATGGGCCTTCAGATGTACCAGAGGTAGGTACAGGGACACCCAACTCAAGAGTCACAAATGTGTTGCTACACCTTTGAGTCCCTCCCTCGGAATGAGATGAGAGGGGTTTGTGTTCCGGTAACCTCACTGACTCGGTGGAAAGCAACGAAAGAATTGCTTAACACCGGTTTTCTGCGAGGCCCTGGTGTAACTTCGGTCGAGCCGGCGCGCATGTGCCGAAGCATGGCTCTCCTACAATTAAAGGCAGTCATCATCATCGTCATCATCATCAGCCTATCGCAGTCCACTGCTGGACATAGGCCTCTCCCATTGCACGCCACTTAGATCGATTTTCGGCTTCATTAAAGGCAGTGTTTCAGATCAAATAAAAGAGTTAAGATGGTGCTTGATGGCCTTGGCGTGTACATTTGTACACAATAACACGCACACACGTACAACGAAACCTAATACATAACTAAAGTTAATACTAATCTTTTTAACGTTATATACCTATAAAGTCCTTCATTTTTATTTTACATTTTGAAGCGTGTCGAGTTGAGCTTACTATGAGTTCTTGCACGTCAGTAGTTTAGTTTTATTTTGTTAACGAATATGAGTTGTAATGTCCATTACAAACAGATGCAGAAATGCTATACAAAATATGTGTGTGAGTTGTGCATTAGGGGCCCATACAACACTTCATTTTAATACTTCTAGCCTAGAAGTCCTATTGGAAAAATAATTGGTAGAATGGCTTCTCTTTGAACAATGTATATCTATATATTTCGGCAGAGTATTGTATAAGCAAGCCTAAAGGAGGTGCAAGCTTACAGATGCGTGACCGGAGTCATCGTGCCGCCATCACATCATCACATTACCGGGCACAGAAAGCGTGACGCGCGCCCACGACGGCGACACTTGACGGTTATTAACGTCATCCTTACGGTATCAACAGTGACAGGAACGAAATGTATAACCAACCACGTACCTACGTTATACGTACCGTCATAGGAAACCTTTTTGTTATTGGGCTAATAATACATGGCTTTTCTTTATACTTTAAAAGTATTTATACGTAGAAACTGTATTGGACTGTGTGTAGTTTACCTGTACATTTTTTTTTTATTAATTGTATTTGTTTGTCTCCATAATAAAATAAAATAGTCTGTTAGAGTACTCGGAATTTCCAACAATAAAAAGTTACGATTTTGCGGAATGAATGAGAAAACCTTAAGCTGCTCGAGCTATTATTGATTAAATTATCCAATCCAACCGTATATCCCTTTCCTACCAGTCTTCCAATTCTTATCTAACTTTCGTTCTAGTTATTTTAGTAAATTTATCCGTCCAATTCCTAAGTGCTCGGTTGGCGATAATAGGCGGTAAACGACCTTATTGCGTCAGTCGTCAGAAAATTATATTTAGCAAAATGTGGACGTTTAATAGGCTTCTATCCACTCCTTCGTCGATATAAGCGTGAGTGTATGTAAACAAAAGAATCGGATACCTACAGTATTTTTTTAAATGTTATAAGTTATTAACTAGCTAATGTTTAATGTTAATGTACTATTCGGTCTGTTCACAGTTTACCACTTCTTCCAGACAAACATAGGATGGACACATAAGTAAAATGCACTCTTATATACATCATATATAATATACTCTAATATAGATACTCTAATAAGCTATATTATAATAATAAAAATTCAATCAAAATCTTATTCTAGACAACGAAGTGAGCGTTATAGTATAGAGTCAATGTTACACATACCTTTACTTAATCTAATAAGATTAAAACCTTTTAGTAACGTTAAACCACTTTAAAGCAAACCAAGTTTTTTTCTGAATAAGTGTAAATATTCACAACTAATTACACAAATAGTGGTAGGTATACCTTACCGTCGAAAAGGCATCCATTAGTTCGATAACATTTAAATTCAACACGTAGGTAAGTGATCCATCCGCGAGTCGATATCAAGACATAACCATCTCAATATTAAAACGCCTAACGTTTTAGATTCGAGTATAATTCAATTGCTTCATTTAATTTCGTAAGGGAATATCGAAGCGTTAAAGAACAGAGGGAGTTCAGAGGGTGAGAGAGGGCGGAAAAATGACAGGGTGAATCTCAGGCCGGAGCCGCGGGCAATTGGCGCAATAACGATGTCGTGATTCATTTCTCACCGCTTCTACGTGATTTGTTGATTTTGATTATTATTTCATGTCAGTTTACTTCTGTAGATGTAATCAACGACGATTACAATTCATGTGTTGCGTTATATTTGCCAAATTGCATCAAGTTTTATTATAGACATAAAAGGGAACTCCAAATATTTTATTGGACTCTTACAGTGTTAATATCAGTGTTATCTTCCATTTTTTTTTGCATATTTTATATTAGATAAACAGCAGCTCAACGTTACAACAATCAAGCTTTTACAGTGTGTCTGTGTGCTTCTACTCTTCGTTCGCGCTTAGCATCACAAACGTGTTAAATTGAACGAGGTTCACAACCCGGACACTTTGGTGTTTATTCCGACCAGGTACGGACCTCCGTGTAGCTGGACGTGACGTACTAATCAACGTCCATTTGCAACGCACACAACATGTGCAGAAACCTTTCTGTATGCGTACATCGGTACAGCTACACAAATTACTAGCCTAGACTTGGAATAGACGGATACGTCTATTTCTTTTTAACTACGCTTCGCTGTTGTTGTGAATGACATTATAAAACTATAAAAGATGTGATAACAATGCCACAGTAACCATAAAGACCACAAGTTCTTTAATGGTGAATATTTGCCATAATAAAACTTGACAGGTAAAAGCCAAAATGAAGTAATTTTAGGAATGCAAGAAATGTTTTTTTAATTTACTGTAGCGGAGTGCGGCATCGCACGTATTCTTTCGTCACTCGAATACCAGGAGCACAGAGTTTATGAGGAGAACTTTTGTAACAGAGCTGTGTGTGCGAAGAGAAAACTGATATGTCAGACAAGGTAAGCAAGTCTGGCGATGAAACGACGCGACCGACGTCAGCTGGACCAGGCGGTGGGGCTCTTAGAATCGGCAGTCGGAGTGCGACTGTGCTACCGTGCAGATGTAGAATGTGTTTATTTACAGTGTTTTAACAATGAACGTTTCTCGATGGTTATAATAAAAGTCATTCTGTTGTATAAAGGTGTGAAACGAATTAGTTATGGTTGTGAGTATAGTCGCGCTTGAGGGGTCAGGTTGATAGATTTGCGTATCTATTTATACTTCAATATCGGTAGGTACATATAGTAGAAGCAATATTAATTGTTTACTACTATAAAATATACTTAAAATAAAATCTTGCACATTCAGTGCCGTAACTAGTGATTACGTAAAGCCACGTGAGTGTATGGTTTCATAAGGTACGGTACTAGCTTATGGTCGCGCGGCTTCGTTCGTCGTTCGTCGAAAAACAAAAAAATCATTGATTTTGAAATAGGTAGGCATAAGATGTGAATGCATGCAGATAACTAAACGTCGGGTTCTGCGAGAATAGCGTGATAGTTTGTAAATAGAAACTAAATGTATGTATCGGTTTTAATAAACGGTATCGGTACGGTTTTCAATTGTTGAGAACGAAGAGTGATCTAGCGGTCGCACGGTCATCGACTCGAAACAATTAAATCAAAGTAGGTATTTGGGAAGCACCAAATGCCATCCGCTGCTTCACGGTACGGCTGTACCTACTACCATGACAATACTAGGATTACATAATATAGACATAAATACATAAACTCGATAAGGTTCTGTGACAAAATATAATTCAATCATGATAGTTGCAGGTTACTAAACAAGTTTGCATAGAAGGATTGCAATAGTGAAATAGTTACCACAACCAATACACGAATTTATTTCTGGCAATTATATGTAATACAAAAATAGACCTGTTCAGCACAATCGAACGCTGTAAGGGTTCCCCTCAAAAATCCTATTTGTACAAATTACAGGATCGGGCCAGCAGCAAGGTAAGCAGGTTGTGTAACGAGGGGTGAGCGGACCCTCTCTACTTGTGGCAAGTCGGAGAGCAAACACTTGCAACTAAGGGGACGTGTGATTTGGCCACTGGCATGATTCGCTATCTTCGCAAGAATTATTTTTGGTAAACTTGACAAGGTTGAGCGTGGGAATTAGATAAGGCACTGGATGAAATGGCATTAAATACTGATGAATAAAAGTATTTTATAAAGAGATCAAAAAGATTTTGTTTACGTGATAGATAAGTACTACAGGTCTACTTTAATTTTGGATAAAAAGTTAGGAGAGGAAAAATTATGAAACCAAAAACCGTGCGACCAAATTATTATGACTCCTGAAACTTTTTGAACAAAACTTTACACACAGCAGTAGTTTATACATAATATACCTATATAGTCATTTAGATTATAAGCTATGGTTAGGAAAGTAGAAACTATTGGTATAAAGACAAGGACCCTGCTATTGGTACAGGATTATAAAAAGTTAATTACGTAGTATTTACTATTTCAGAGTACGAATTATTTGTGTTTTTGAAACGTCTGCTGCAATAATTTTTTTTTTTTACATACGTCGATCTTTCCAATTTTCTAATTATTGCATGAGTTGACTGTCTTGATGACTTTTAATGTCTTTTCATAGGCTTTAGGGACTTTTTTAGCCGGGCCCTATAGAACTTTAAACTCGTTCGTAAGGTTTTCTTCTAACCCTATTAATAGATAAAATACTCGCACGAAGAGTCGTAAAACACAAAGGGTGCAAAATATTTAGATATTTATAGTAATCCCATAATAAATACGTCAGTAATAACTCAATTAAGGGAGATCACACCCCATGCCGGGATAAGATAAGGGTTGCGACCAGATAAGAAAAAAATATACAATAGTGACGAGCGGGTGGTTTTGGCGTTGCGGCGCTGAGGGGAGAGTTCAAATATTTTGTGATAGCCAGACCCTCGCCTACCCCTCGTAACATCCCCGTGTCTGATTACATTCCATTGTTATCGAACGCATTAAACAATGTGCAAATATTTTTGTAATTTGAAACAGTGCTATGCATTATGCAGAACAAGTGCTATATTTAATGTCATTGGACTGCACCACAATATTGCTGAGTACAAAATTACTTAATCAGATCTGTGAAGAAAATATTAAACACTGAATAATATATAAGTACTTAGATAATGAAAAACATGAATATGAAAAATAAATTTCCTAAATAATACAAAAAAAGATGAGATAATTCGAACTCTCGTATTTAGCGTGACAATTAAGACAGGCTGTAATGGATAATCAAATAGGTTTATAATTTATGGTGTCAATAGCAGAAATGGTTACAGTAATTTAGAGCAGCAAATGAAGAAAGAGCATGAAGGAAAGCAAAATATAATGCCCCATTATTACTCATTAATGATGATTAGCTTAGGTTTGAATTTAAAATCTAATATATAGAAGTGGGACATTCGTCTTTTTACTAATAATTCCGAATTAAAATATTACAATAAAATAAATTAGTCAACAGAAAAAGTGCAATGTCGCCTTAAATCAATTAGGTAAATTTAATGTTTTAGATAAATATTTAGTTTTATGATATAAGTAGATGAGAAGGTAAAAAAAGAGAGCAAATCAGGGTATAAGGGTTTGACCTACTACCACGCTGGCTCTAGACGGGTCGGTATAGAGTTTGTGTCAGGTTTTCCCTGTGCTGCTGTCCTGCGTATTTTGAATAGGGGTAGTGACACTCCGTATTCTTCATTCGTCACCACATGGATACTAGACATAAAAAGATAGATAATTTACAGCTCCATAATATGTGTGTGACGTCACTCGGAGCATCTCACCTGCGGCATATATCCTTATAATTACATTCGTTATCTCAATCAGATAGCGATGTACAAAAAACCAGCTCTTTTCCTTTTCGTTGCATTTACATAATAATGCGTGGGGTACAACAAGCGTGCCAGCCGTAATAATGTCGTAACGAACGTCTAAAAGGCTTTATAACGATTTTGTTATCGATAAATCGAGACCATCGAAACTTGTATTTACAACGTGTCAAACATTTAAAATTTTCATTTTGCTATTTATTCGATAAAAAGTAGAAATGGTTGTTAACTTACTACTACTTACTAGTATTTTCTTATCTTTGTATTACAATGTCTAAACATAATTTTTATATGGTCGATTAGTTATAACTTAGCCACCCATTGGTCATTGTTTCATAAGTTTGCTTATAATAATACGATACGTAATCATACTTATAGTAGGGATGTTTATTTGTTTTCTAGAAGTCATAATATAAAATCCACTTTGTTTTGGATCTAGATAGTGATGTCTTATGTATCTTAGAATGTCATATTTATTACAAATCAAGAACTTAAAAAAATGTAACTACTTACATCTAATACTTGAAATCTTTGATCTTCAGAATTAGATACGAGTATAACAATACCACGCCTGTATTGAAATTTTATTATTTTTAAATTATAAATCTGACAGTTCTGACAGCAGTTCGATTATGAAACATAATCTGGATCTTTAACTCTTCTTGCACACAATTATCTATTACTGATAATGTAATAAGTATATAATGACACCATATTGCAGCACTAATATCATACAAACTGGAAGACATTTGTTAATACATATTCCATAGAATAAAAATAACTTTGGTTTGGAAGTAATTTAATTAATGTAAGTGTTATTGATAATAAAAAATACGAACAAAATATGAACTAGGTAAGTAACTAGGTAACACTACAGATTGTTCCAGTTGATTAGGACCAAAATAGGGTCGTTCATCAGTTACGAACGAGTTTTTAGTATTCTTTTGTAACGGTGAACAAGACTACAGAAGCCTCGAATAAAGATCGGTGTCAAAGATAAGTATCATCAGGACAATCGACATGAAATCGATTGTAGAATGGAGAGGTGTTTGCTTATAGCTAATGTGTAAGTGATTCATCGATAGATTGTTTTTAGACTAAGTCTTATATTCCCGCTCTCTTATATTCCTATTCTTAGGAAGGTTTTCGAAAATATTGCTATATATATAGGTATATACCTATAGTTTTTCCTATACCAACTGTTTTAGCATTTGAGTTAGACAATAATTTTGAGTTAGTAATACTTATGTTTAAAAAAACAGGAACTGTTTTTAATGTACCTATATTACGTTTTATTATAATGATAAATACAGGTGGCAAATTGAGGGTGGCCCTTATCTTTATCAGTGACGTAGGTACGTCATTTCCGTTGAGTTGCTTCTGACGTTGATAGTTTTATCTAATATCTTAATAGAGCTAAGATATTACTTATTATCATTTTAGAAAATAATCAAGTGTTAATTAATTAGTAAAAAAAAAAGAATTTATGAATATAATAATAGGTACCTACTTAGTGTATTAGGATATTGTTCAATGTTTGTTATTTAATTATACAAGATCCATTGTTATCAATTTAAAAGAATTAAAGTGGCATTAGAGAAGACTTATGAAGGTGGCGTATTCAAGGGGGGTAGATAGAGGTTTCAATATATCTCGGTTAGGCTGGAGGTCCTCTTCAAGTCGATTAGTCTGTTAGTGATTAGATAAGTACAAAACTCGCACCAGCCCCTCATTTTATTACAGATAGTAAGTAAAAATGAAATGTTTAACATTAAAATAAAATTTTAAAGATTTCGAAATTCGTTGAAGTTCACATTTACGAGACAATGAGAAACTTGGTTCTAAATTTAGAGGGGGGCTCTGTCGACTGCATCATCAGCCTATCGCAGTCCACTGCTGGACATAGGCCTCTCCCATTGCACGCCACTTAGATCGATTTTGGGCTTCTCGCATCCAGCTCCTGCCAGCCATCTTGCGCAAATCCTCACTCCACCTGGCCTGTGGGGCGTCCTACATTACGTTATCATTGTTCAAAATAACCGGCTTCAGACTGACCCTTTTCAGCATGAGAATGTACGACTTTATTCAAAAAGTTATCAATTGAAGTTATTATAGAAGAGAATCAAAAGAGCGTTAACCTTAGTAATAGTACCTACGTACGCGAAAATGATCGTTTGAATAAGTTCCACCTGACCGAGTCGTGCGTTCATTCAAGTGGCGTGGTACTATCGTTATCGCCAGTTCTCACTCGTTTGCCGCACGACGGAATGCGTGCCCGAGACAATGCAAGTCTCCGCTTTAATTGCAGGGGCTCCCATATGACGCTTCCCTTCACCAACTTTAATATTCCGAGCGCACGTATGCGATTAAGTATGCTTTATAAATATAGGGGAAACTTTTCACATAGCAGCTTTAATAGCGAGGGGTGGTTTTTACCTACCAACAGTATATAAGAATAGATATAGTAAGATAAGAGACAGCGAGTGACATGGAGTGGACTTAGCATCAATTTGCAGTTTTATATATATTCTTATAAAAAACGACTTTGTTCCTCAAACAATGTCTAATGGTCTATGGATCCCCGGTCGGAACGAAGTTCACAAGTGACGGGAAAAAGTCTTGATACACATTTTTCGGTCTCGCTCCCATTTACTGAAAGCGTGTGACGCGCGATAAAGAACTTCGTTCCAAAAAAACAACTTTAGGTGAAAATGTATTTGTAAACGAGCGATCAGCAGTAACACAAATAGAGAAATGCTGGGATATCCAATGGTATTATTGAAAAGAGCTTAAAGCTTCTTTGATTACAAAACGAAACTTCAGTCAATAACGTGAAACCACGCCTACACCGTTTCGAAAGATGAGATAATAATTATGACCGAATAGAAGAGTGCGACGAGACATACTTATTAACTACGTTGTCGAAAACTGTCTTACTAATTAGAGTAGCAATGAAAAAGAAAAAAGTCCTAATTTAACAGGGCAAAGAATTCTTGCAAAAACAGACTTCGAACTGGTTGAACACCTACACACCTTGTATTCGTATTCTCCAAATTTTCATCTGAAAGAACTGTAGACGTTGTTAGAGCTTTTTGGACTTAGAAAAGGGCATGATTTATTTTTGCTACTACAAATGTATTTTATTTTCGGATATGTCATTGCCCTTCTTAAAACCTAAAATATATTATCTTACCGTCTACTCTACAGTTCTCTATGTGCCCCCGACAGTTTTTTACTTCATTCCAATACAGGGATGGATAAAATTACAGTGCGGCATTGTGAAGCGATTATTTATAGAAAATTTGGTCGCTTTGTGTCGCTTCCGAGTGTTCACTTCGGACGACTTTCGAATTATTACCGCTTACCCGTAGCCCTATAACGGCCTATTTTTTGTTTCTTGTGATCTCTTTTTTTATACAAAATTTGGTAAAACCGTTATAAGATAAAACCAATGGTTTAATGATTGGGTACATTTAACGAACTGCACACTTTTAAATATATCTATTAATTACGAACCGTATCCCAAGTTATTAACGTTAGATAAACTAGATGCCAAAAAATACGATAATAGATGTAAACTACTTAGATTATGACAATTTAACATTTTGATATAATTGTGGATAACTGCAAAATAGCGCCATCTAACAAATAACCCAGGAACTAAGTCGTTTGATATTTGGCTAGCGAACAACAGGGTCAGAAATGAAGAAGCAACTTTTATGTTGACATTAGAACAAAAAAAGTATTCATTAATAAGATACGCGTAAATAACAGAATAAATTAAACAGTAGACATATCTTTAGACTAAAAAACTATGTTGTAAATTAAAATATCACTGCTGTATTCACATTCACACAACGATACTTTTGCTTGCCCGAAATGCTGCTCGATGCTGATTGGCCAGATGAAACGGCGGGGAGCATGCGCAGCTCGATGGTTATTCGGTTGAAGCCAAATACTGGCGCGTTCGCTCCGAGATACCAGGGACACAGCGCTGTGTAGGAGTTTCTATGTGTACGTACATTGG
Source organism: Arctia plantaginis (assembly GCA_902825455.1). Lineage (NCBI taxonomy): Eukaryota > Metazoa > Arthropoda > Insecta > Lepidoptera > Erebidae > Arctia > Arctia plantaginis. The sequence goes on along the minus strand of CADEBD010000312.1, from coordinate 672,851 downwards.
TTACACGAATTTACACTCTATGAACCAACTCTAAAACATATAATCCCTTGTACTAACTAGTTCATTTGTGTCAGAACACGCTGGCAAATAACAAGCCGAAGATGTATTATAGGAAAATGGACTTTATTTTTAAGTCGCTAAAGTGAATTTTGTAATTACAATCAATTTGTTTTGATATTAAGTAGTTTCCTAAAATTGACACCGGGGCGCTAGGAACCGGCGAACACGAGGAGCAGTGTTCCGATACTTTTGGCGGCAAAGAACTATCACTATAATGAATTGGAAGGAAATCTGATCGTCACGGGCTTATTGCTTTTCATGCACGTTGCATGTTTTAGATACAACCTAAACTCGACATCACTTTACTAAAACAATTTCTAATCAAAGGAAAAGTAACAAATACCTACTTTGCTCTTGAAGACGTAAGTAGTGCATGTCAAAGTATAGCATTTTCTCTTATTTATGTACACGATTTAAGCAGCTCTGGGCTAGAGCAAGAGGACCTTATGATCTATGAGCTAGGTAGCTATAGGCGCATAAAAGGTATTATACGAATCAAATTAAAACGAAATAAAGTGTTTTTTTCTGAGTAGGTACGTTTTGTTTGATTTTTACGCTTTTGTGCTTTATCTACTGAAACGATCATCATGAAGTTTTGCATACACGTTGTCAGGCTACAAAAGTAACTACTGTTATGGGGGATACCTGCATAAAATCGACTAAACCGCGAAGTGAAAGAAGTCGCGTTAATGTAATGTAAATGTAGTAAGTACGCGTGTAACTACAAAAAATGTCGAAAAATTTAGTTAGGCCTTAGCGAGTTCTTGATTCAAAATCTGTTTAAATGCCTACTTCTTTCAATACATACATTAGGTAGATATTTGACGTTTGTATTGTGCTATGAATTCTGTAACAATAGTGATTGCATTGAGATTGATGTGCTATTATAGATCTGAATATGCGTGATGCAGTGTTTTGAAGATTTTTTCCAGTAGGTAATCACTTTTTTAAAAGATTAACCATTTTCTAACCTTATTCACTTTTAATATAGAACAACATGCTATTCAGGTCTAGGATCCCTATGTGACTAAGAGTGTTTTCAGTAGCTCAGATGAATGTCTACGTTTGTAAATGCGTCGATTTAAATAAGAATCATTCATTTAGAATTTTGCGCTGTTTATTTCTTTAGGTATGTGGAAAAGCTTCTATCTAATGGCGAATTCAGGTGTTTCTCCTTTTTAAGTAGGTAGGTACACCAGTAAACGTCATTAGCACCTGTCTATGATTGCAGTCAAAAGTAACAGGTTGAAGACTTATACTTCTTTTTAAATTAAAAACTTATTGTTTATCAATTATTGTGGTAAGTACCCAACTACTAGTGTTATAGTGGGAGACGTGGCTTTTTTTAGGGTCATCATCATTCATCAACAGCCCTGAATAGTCCACTGCTAGACATAAGCCTCTCCATAGAAAGGAGGTTTTGGCCTACTATACCACGCTGGCCAGACGGGTCGGTATAGGGTTAGTTTCAAGTTTTCCTTCTCTTTGCAGTGCTGTTCTCCTGCGTAGTTTGCTCCTTTAATCGGCTCTTACTACACCCGTATTCTAAATCCGTCACCAACTAGTGCCAAGAATAAAAATTGATTCGTTTAAGAATACTTATGATCCTAGGTGATGTAAAGTTAGTCAGAGGTCGTGGGTTCAATTACCGACCAAGACAAATAATTGTGTAATGAGCACGATCAATTTTGTTCTTTCTGGGTGTGATTTCGGTACCTATAATATGTATGTATTTAGAAATATGTAAGTATCTTTATCAGCAGCCTGGTTACCATAGTAGGTACAGGCCCTGCCACGTTTGGGATCGGACGGCCGTGTGTGAGATGTGTAAGGTTATTATTACTATTATAGTATATGATCCTTGAACAAGTGTCCTTTGAGTTTATAAATAGGTACCCGGCAACATGCATGCATGTCACCTGGAACTGTAAGTACCTATTTATAACCACACCCTATGAGGAATTGATGCCACCATAAAGGTGGCAGTAAAGTCACCAATATCAGACACATATAATATCATGATATACCCCAATTATATACAAAATACTGCATCACCCAAAGGCTGACTGGAAGAAAATGCCTATGACATTAAGTCCGCTTTATGAAATGTATTTGCAGGAAGTATTAAATAAATATATTACCTTAACGCAATACAATTATATAAAATAATAATTTCATGGTTTAAGGATATAGAATAAATATAAACGATTCCGTTTTACGACAACTTACAAGTACCTATATAATTGAATATTTTATACAACAGGTCTATTTAAAAGATATAAATTAGCGATCAGTTTCCTGAATAATAGTAATATTGTAATAGTCAATCTACTACTCGTAATAATACTTATTCATTACAAAGCCCTAGATGAACTGACTACATTTCTATTTCAATGTTTTTCACACAGCACAAAATATTTTGTTAGTAATAAATCTTGTTTAGTAGGAAGAGATGAACATTGTTACTCGTCGTGACCTAAATCGCCTAAAACCTCACATGTGCCATCTGGTTAGTGCATAATCACGTGTTACCATAATTCACCAAAACCACTTATCTCAGACATTTATTTGCAGAGGTTTTATCGAAACTGAGCAATCGCTTAACTTAAATATTTATTATTGGGGGGTGAAACCAGTGTCTACGTGTCAATTGATCTTTGTTTCTTTATGTCGTCTAAACCATATCATTTTGTGTTTAATTTATATAACATACTATTTTGACGGGTTCTATCACAAATCTTCAACAATGTTTTTTTTGTATCTAATGTTTTTTGACATCTATTCTCACGTAAAAATCGTAAAATAAGTGAAATAAGGTCCTAAAATATGGACCTATCTGTGTTCAAGATTCGCAACGGCTAGTATAGAAAATCAATACTGATTTACCTAGATGTACATACCTACCAACTAAAGTGGGATATAAAAGAATATGTGCCGTGTGTACGCAATTCTTTGACAATGGCGGAAATTTAAAAATGGAACGTAGAAAAAGACTTGCCATCATAAAATTTCGTTGCCATTAGTATAAAAGAGATTGTTGTAGGCATGACGATAACATTGTAGGTACGGCCTCTATGCAGTAGTCCTGTCGTCTATGGAAGTACCTACTAGACTGACCCGTAGTCAGATCGAAGACCTTATGTGTTGATAACAGAATAGCATACTTAGATATACAAGGCAACACACACACCACGCCTATGAGTGGAATACTAATATAAGTATATGAATTATTTTCTTTATTTGCACAAAGTTAACTTATTAACGGATTCACTTCGAAATAATACTTTTAACATATACAATAAAATTGTATACATTGTCCAAAAGAACTAAACATTTATCCTACATAATTGGTGGTATAATTTAGTTTTTTTTATAGATTTAGATTTCATCATATTTTTTTCAAGTTAATTTTGAATTACTTCACTATACCTGTACATACTTCACTTTACATACCAACTCTCTTCTAAACAGAACTTTAAAATGTAGCTGGCAAACGAGAAAAACCTAAAGCTATAAAATTATCGTCATTTACCTACCCACAAATCTAATATCACATTTTGTTATCCTATCAAAATCTGATATCAAAATGACTTAGTAATTAAATTTCGCTAAGAGTGAAATTAACAGGAATTTTAGATTGAATGTTGACCTGTTAAAACTAAAATGTTTCAAATAATGGCAAATCTTTCTCTAGCAGGACTTACCTAGTAGGTACTTGGTGGTTGATATTATGTAAGTAGACCTCGTCGCACCATCGACTTACCTTTGTATTCAAGAGCTGTGTAAATGGAAAACAATGGTGGGACTGATATAAATGCACAGATAGCTAATAATATTATGAATTAAACCCTTGATGACTTCTTCTAGCCAGGGAATTAGATACGTGTCATCAGATATCAAAATCAAACCTTGCCTTAAAAGACCCGTTAGAATCAATCGAAATTTAAAATTCAAATCCCACCATTGTAATGAGTAAAGAAAAAAAGCATACCCACAATTTAAATTCAGAACATTATTAGCAATACGATCAGGTTGGCAACATCGATTATGAACAAACTACATTTAAAAAAAGCTTGACGTCGCTAGGTTACCCCTCACATGGCTCTCCCGAACTTGTTTAATGTCAAAAACTTATCTCAAGAAGGGTAAGAATAAAGAAGTATTCAGTTTCTCACTGTGGGCCCCGGTCTCAACGAGCCTATGTAAGGGGAGCCCTGATAATAATAAGCACGAAAAACATGCATGAAAAGGAACACAAAACCCTTGCGATAGATTCTGTACAGCTGCCGTCTCACAATACGAGGATTATACACAAAATATAATTACAATCGACATTTTTATATAAAGCGTGTTTTGAAATCCGGTGCAAGCGAAAACAATCAGCACTCGTGTTGCGACACAGCAGTTTACAAATACAACGCACCAATCAAACCACCGGCTGATATGTGATCTCGCATGCTTATTTCGCAAGGTTAGTATCTGTTACGGCACTGTTTCACCAAATATTCAAAGCTCACCTTTCTAATTCTCTTCTTCATGATACGCTCAGCGGCGTACACGCTGTCACCCAGCTCCATCTTGTGCATCCCCAGTTTGCTCGACAAGAGATACAAAATCCAAAATAAACACTGCAATCCAAGTAATTGTGATCCAATCACTGCATCCGTTTGGTGTGGCACTGCAATCCGATACACATTCTCTGTCACAACACTCCTAGTCACTGCCAATGTTCAAAGTTGGCGCGCGAACGATCCTTTTCGCTGTCCGGCAGCGATACGTCCTCCCAGCACAACGTTACCGCAGAAACTGAAGTAGGGGGAGGCGTCCCCCGCTGTCGCACCCCGCCTTCACCGCCGCGTCACACTCCGCGCGCAGCCGATAGAGAGCGCCACCGGTCGCACAACACCCGCTCGATATTCTGTAAACAACGTTATTTTCATCAGTTTTGTGTTTTCAGCGCTCACACTTACATTTTTGACTTAATTACCGTATCAATTAAGAGCACTGTAGATGCAGCGATATTTAAGATTTATTTGTGAAGATATGTATGTATGCAAATCTATTTACTACTAATTAAAGTATATAACATAGTACATAGATAGTGTACATAACCGTTTAATTAGTAGTCATTAGTATAACAAGTGCAGACGGTGGACATAAGTAAACGTACAAACGTGAAATGTAAAGCAATGTAGTGGATGGTAATGGTGATGGTGCCGCGAGTGTAGGTATATTGCGTCGGCGAAGTGGTTGTCGTAGCGGTGTGAATGCGTCTCGCTCGGGTCGGTGGCGGCGCGCGATCCCCGCGGTGAGGCGCGCGGCGCGGTGGAGGCACAACAACACGCCGAGCGCGCCACGTTGCCGCGCCGCGCCAGCTGCCAGAGAAAGACCGAGCGCCTACCCTATTATTTACGCGCGACGTTGCCAGCCCGACCGGCCTACGTTCATTACGAGGACACCGCTTTTACGTTCCATCATCCGCTATACAAATACACCTTTATCTTCACACCCATAATACATTGTATATTTCTAATTGCATTATCTATATTTTAACTAATTTAGGGGTTAGTAGAGGTATTAATTAAATGTATACCTGTATTGAAGAAATGGTGGCAGTCGACAATGGAGAGCGTAACACGTTCCGCTCGAGAACCGAACACGAATTCTGTAGCAACGTATACGGAATGTCAAGATATTCGCTAGAAACGTCAGCGAAAGCGACCAGCCAACAGTACGCGCGTGAAGTAACTAAGGCATTTTCGGTCGTATCGAATCGGGTTGACATTCGTGAAAGGTCGGTATTTTGGGCCTCGCGGGGTGCGGGACGTGAGAAACGAGCAGCGTTCGGATTGGTGGAGGAGCGCAGGCGGCGGGCGCTGTGACGTGCGAGCCAATGAGATCGCCGGAGCTAATAGGCGGGGCCGTCGAGTGCGACTCGGGTTGTTTCCTTCTCTGTCTGGCAGGTAGTCGGTCGATCGGCGCGTTGTTTTTTGTACGAGGCGAGTCTCGCATATAGAAGAATAAACGGACATTTTGATATGGATTAGGCGCTCGGCGAAGGGTCGCCGGATGCGGGCGAGCACATTTATTTATTTAGTTTGTATTGTTGTGTTGTGTGGCGCAGGGAGAGATATGGCGCGATAAATAGACGAGCGGCGGGCCCGCGGGACGCGTCCGCCGGCTTATTTTTAAACTGTCACGTGTGATGTATGAGCGCAGCATTTAACGACGTTGCTTCCTCGTCAATATCATAAATACCGCCACTACTCTATACCTATTATAGCACTAACGCATTCTATTAAAATATTTTGCACACCCGTAAAGATTTTCTTCGATTTAGCAATTACAAAAGTCATTGGAAGCAGATTTAGTGGGTCGATCAGCATTGTAGTCCTCCTTCAATGGGATACCTTAGCATTTATAAATAAATTAGGTAACCTAGATTTCGAAGGCATTTAAATTGGCTATTTAATTGAAGATCAAAGAACGCGCTCACCTATCTACCTATTCAGAAAGAAGGGAAGTATTTCTACTCTGGATATCTTCTATCGTAAGACTATTCTCATTACGAGATTTCTGTTACCTACGTTTATAAGTAAAGCCTAGGTATATTAATCTGTTGACGCGCTATCTGCTAGTAGACACCAGTGCGGTGTCAAAATAGGTACCTGAACATCTACTAGGTAGTCTGAATATCTAAAATAATATCGAGCTGCCTCGATCTGTTCACTCCGGCCCACCAACTTCAACTCGCAACTCTCTTCAAGGCGCAAGTCCAGCCAAATATGGAATACTGTTCTCATATCTATGCACCTGAGGCACCAGTTTAACCTTTTGGACAACATGCAACGAAGAGCGACTCGAGTCGTCGATAGCCAGAATATCTCCGATCGACTTGAACCCTTGACGTTGCGCAGAGATGTTACTGCACTCTGCATTCTCTATCTTCGGGCTAGTAACAATCGTAGTTCATGACTTGAACTGCGGTGTACCGACAATGTTCTGACGTGTAGTGTGGTCTGAACAGTGGTCTACGACCGACTGAAATCACACATTTTCTTACACCAGAAATAGAAGCGTAATTTGACAAGGATCTAGATAAAATCTAGTAAGGAAAGCCCTGAGAACTTAGGTTGACTTTAGCAATATACTCAACAACAGTTGGCAATACCCTGAGGGGCGAGCGCGGAACATTTCGCGATGCTGTCTTGTGCCGGTTTCCAGCCAGTCCTAGCGCTCACTTCCAGGCCAACACTCATGAAGAAAGAAGACGATTCTTTGTTAAACTGCGCCTGAACATCTTTTGCAAAAGGCATCGCCTTTTGCAAAAGGCGATAGTCTTCTCTCTTTAGATTTTCAACATCTATTTAGCGAGAATCACTTCTTCGCACAACCATTTTTCATCCCGGAATCCGTACCTACTTACTTTGGACAAACCAATATCCTGAAGTAAAAATGGCAACTTGACATATAGGTACATAGAGTGATTAATTGTCATAAAGATATGCAAATTATGTTCTTTTCGATATTCTGCTGAGATGAAGTCGAGACGAACCAATTATTGCACCACTATAGACAGTGTCAAACTGTTAATATAATATTCTATGGTTATTAAGTGAACGCATCTACTGCACCGAATTAGGCATTGTCTTCCCTACCTTTTGCATGGAACAGAAACGTGGACAATCGTAACCTCGAAAGACCAAGGATTGATGCATTCAAGATGTGGTGCTAGTGACATAGGGATGCTAAGCATTCCTTGGATTGCACCACCCACCATATACCAACAATACATATTCTCGTATTTAGACCACACGTACGTAGAGGCGATGAAAATTTAGAAAGAAGGATTGTTAGGAACACCGGAGGAAAAAGATAGCGCGGTTGTTGATGGACCAACCAAGTGTCTATATGGACTTGTCGTCCTCCAATCTCTACACGGCAGTAAAGAGCGGGCTTTAAAAGTTCTGAAGTTCAAGGCGCAGTAAAGCCATCTACCAACACAAGATACGGAAGACCTTATTAAGATCTCAGGTCGATATTGAATGCAGGCGCTTCCAAATAGTCTTCTTGTAAGTTATTGAGGGAGGCCATGTCTAGCAGTAGACGTTTTAACATTTATGGCTAAAATCGTGATAGCCATAATCTGGTTTATAAAGCCGTCAAACTTAGGCTGGGCTGGCGCGGGCTAAAATACCTAACTGATCGATAATTGGATAAAATGTTAGATGATAGTTGACGTACTTAGTAAAATACTAATCTATATATGCCAGCTTTGCCTCTATACCATACTAGGTATAAATACTGTACCAAACAATTTCTTGTCTTCTACAAATTTTATTTTGTCATTGAAAGTACCTATTGGCTTTTTAGCATTAAGCCTTCCAGCTGGTAGTAAACGTTGCTTTCTGATAAGTAAGTCGTAGGTTAAAGCAATCCGGTACTGCTTTATTTGAGTGCTCTGATATAATGGTTAGGTTTTGTCCACCGAAGCACAATGTTTTACTAAAACATTAATTTTGTCCGATGTACATCTAAATAATACGCAGTAGGGACCGTACCTACATATGTATTTTTTTGTATGGATGGGTCGTAACTTCATTGGAGTAAACGGTAAGGTGGTATGTCGGACTCGAATCGACCAAACACACCATGTTTTGTCATTAGGTCTTTTGCTGGTTCCTTAGGTGTATCCTACAAAAACAGTCCTTTTTATTTGCATAACACCGGTTTTCTGTGAGGCCGTGCCGGCGCCGTGGTATAACTCTGGTTGAGCGTGGCCAGTAGGTATGTGAAATAGCATTTCTCTTCCTCTTCTATGATATAATCATCAGCCTATCGCTGTCCACTGCTGAACGATAAACAGATAAAAGGGCGCTCTCGCTACGGACCATGGACAAAACCATGGTCGGAAGCGAGACGCTCCCCGCATAACTAACTGCCGCGATAAGATCACGACGTTGGCTGGTCTAAGCTGGGCATTCCGTCAGTGTGTGAAGCGCCGTGTTGTCAGGGCAGTCATCACAATGATAGCACCATGACGTCGGCTCCCGGCCGATCCGACACGACACAGGTACTTGCCGAAACAACCGTGTCCGTTTATATGTAGGTATAGATTGTCATTTAGAGTGTACTCGTAGTACAAGTAGATAACGAGATAATTGACATTTAATGTTCATATTACTAAACACGAGCGACGTAAAGTGGTGTCGTTGAAAGAACATGGGCTTTCTGTTGCTGACATTGCTAGAGAAATGGGCGTAGCTGTAACTATTCATGTTATTATTTATTTTTAAAACTTTTATTACTTATTATTATTATTTTAATTTTATTACGTTTAATAAACTTAATATTAAGGAATCCTTTTTCGACATAATATGTATAAGCAATTATTAGATATTTTGGACAGCTTTTGTATTGTTTCATTTGTTATCTACTTCTAACTTATCTCTACTAGAGGTAGATTTCATCAAAAATGTTAGTTAAGTAGATGTAGGTATATTAAAAAAATCTTGTCTAAAATTAAGGTCAAGTTACAAGCGTGGTCTGAATTTGGCTGGGCTGAGGCTCGGCATTTGGACAAGTTAAAGTTATGTATTAATGGTATATTTTTAACATTACATTACATTCCGTGTGGTGACGGATTAAGAATACGGAATGTCACCACGCCTATTCATCCCGTGAGTCATACTAAAGAATTATTTTACTTACTATATGTAACGAACATAGTCCGTCAATGCCAGTTAAATCAAAATTCACGAGGAGGAATGGCGCCGCAATATTTTATGTGCAACTTAAACTAGTTTTATGTTGCACATATTGTATTTGTGTTGGTATAATAAATATTATATTTATTATTATTAAAAGTCCAGTTCAGATTTGCCATATATCTATGCTTTTGCCGCCGAATCTCTACAAATTCTGAAATACATCTGTTTCTCATTTATTTCTATTGAAAGATGAACCAGTATGGTTCTTTCATAAAGTACCTACATAAACTATTAGGGACTGTCTTGTAGGCTCTGAGCATAGAAATTGTATCATTACTTCTAGGTTCATCAACAGCCTTTACTAGTCCACCAGTGGACTAGTAGTAGTCTGTCCGTGTAGTGACGGATTAAGAATACGGAATGTCACCACCCCTATTCATCCCGTGGGTGTCGTAAGAGCCGACTAAGGGAGCAAACTAGGCAGGACTGTTGCACTGCAAAGAGAAGAAAAACTTGAAACAAGCACTATATCAACCCGTCTGACTAGCGTGGTATAGAAGGCCAAAACCTTCTAAGGAGAGGCCTATGTCCAGCAGTGGACTGTTATAGGCTGTTGATGATGATGATGATTTAACATTACAGCAAAATGATTTTTATTTGATTTGATTTGACCTGCTAAAATTACGATTCTAATTTTGATTCAGTTACACATACCTATATACTTAAAATTTTAAAAAAATGTGTTTTCTTCTTCTCCTTTTATCTGCATTGCGTACTATCGACGGTTATTGAATTCTTTGGGTTTGGTTAGAACTGTGGCCATTAAAGCGCAAAGGCGAGCGAGCGTAGCGAACGTGCCGCGCCGGCGGCCCCCGAGCGCCAGATCCGCTCTATTGTTGGTGACTGATGAATTTTAGATGTTTCGAATTATATATCGTTAAGTCGGACTTTTTGTTATTCAATCTATTGAAAGTCGGTATTTTGAGCATAGTAATTATAAACCTTAGAAATATTGAAATGTTTTGAATTATAAAAATAGCTTGAATGATAAATCGGAGTTATCATATTCGAAATTCTTAACCATTCAGAATTATGAAAATCGGTATTTTGAAATTCTTATGTGACTGACGGAACAAAGTTTTTCGTATTTCTGAAGTGTACCCCATAAGCATACATGACAATCATTGTATTTTATTACCTCCATTACCACGATGCCCGCGTGGTCAATGCTTGCAGCGCATATTAAAGCAATTCCTTTCCCAATAAAAAGCTCGGATCTGGAGAATTTATGGGGACACATGGTACAGGCCGTACAGGGTAGCGACACTAGCACTCCTCGGACTACGGATAATCATGCTATGAATATTTGGGAAGACTTTAGGGTCGCGATACATGTGACTCTATGATGATAAACTCTGTGCCCAAACGTCTCCAAACTGTGATATATGGTTGGCTGGTAGAGAATGCGCTGGACATAAAGTCCGCTTGCACACAAGTGCATAAAGTTGTAGGTAAATAAAAAATAAAATAAAAAAATAAATATATGCAAATGGAGTTCACACAAGGTTTTAATATTTTATCTTTTTAATTAATCTAATCCTAAAACTACTATGTCAATTTTGTTTTGTTAATTATACACTGTCACATCCGTGTGGTGACGGATTAAGAATACGGAGTGTCACCACCCCTATTCATCCTGTGGGTACCATCCAGCGACTAAGAGAGCTAACGTAGGACAACAGCACTGCAAAGAGAAGGAAAACTTGACACAAACCCTTTACCAACCCGTCTGGCCAGCGTGGTATAGTAGGCTAAAACCTCCTTTCTAAGGAGAGGCTTATGTCCAGCAGTGGATTATTAAAGGCTGTTGATGAACTATGATTCAATTTTTATAATTCAATTATGATTCATTTTTAAATTCCTTCAATCTAGCATTATCAAGTGTATGCACTTGATAATGCTAGATTGAAGGAATTGAAAAATTAACCAGTTGAAATAGGACATGAACTTAATTAGTAGGTACAACAATAGGATGATATCCGAGACACCATACCATCGCTTTACCTATTAAATTGGGGGTTAAATCCTCCTGCATGTCTATTCCACTTGAACAAGAATTACCACTAGTGATTTTGATAATTAGTTGCGTTTTTTTTATTTTAGGTTATTAGGTAAACAACCGCAATAATCGTACATTGTTTCTTGACAATTTGTAACGATGAAATGTGTTACGGTGTATTGGATATACCTAATGTTGTTCAGCTACTTTTGACCATTAATTTAGCGTTAAGTAATAGGCACATACGATGTGAGCTAATTTTGGACTTTTGAATGATTGTTTTAAGTGATCTGTCAGTAAATAAAAATTATACGAGCGTACTTGGATAGATATCAATATATGTACCTAGGTTTATTATTTATACCTAAGTACTTATATTGTAAATCTTAAGAGTTTTATGTTTCATTGTTTGTTTAAACACGCGAAACTCTACGTCGAGACCGCCGCTGACTAGTTTACTGTTGGACTATATTCATCAAAAAAAAAACGTGAAATCCCAATTTAATAGTGTCGTTAAACAAGTAAAGTGGCGTAGAGTTGGAGATTGGTGTACAAGTAGGGAAAACTGTGACGTGATTCTATAAAACATGCAAAAAAATATAGGTATACATCAGAATTGATAACCTCCTTCCTTTTGTATTTTTGAAGTCGCTTAAAAAGTGACAGATCTACACAAAATCAGTTAAAAACCTTCTAACTGGTACTCCTGACTATAGAATATCAGAAACCAAATAATAAAATAACATTGAGTACAATTTAAGAGACGGAGGCGTCGTCATTACAGATGTAAGAAATGTGCGCGTGGGCAGCACAGATCGTTGTCGAGCCAATATTACCCGACAACGAACGACTCACTTGAATATTATTAACGAATTTTGTCATCATCATCATAAAAAAATAATTGAAAATATAAAGGGTGTTTTTTTTTAACATTAAAGTAACGTTAAAATGTATTAGGTAATATGATAAGTTGATGTTTTTCTATTTTGTTCAAATGACGTAGATATTACCTAAATCTCTCTTATAGAATGTGGGTTTCAAGTTATCAGATAAAAGTGTCCCAAAAAAGGGAAAAATATAGCATATACCCATATTACTTAATTCAATAAATATCATGTATCATTCGTGAGGCCCAGAAATGGGTTCCGCTGGTAGGTATGCCGTAAGTTTTCTTAGTCGACTAAAAAAGGAGAAAAACTAATTTTAGTTTCTTAGCTTAGAATTCTGTTTTCTTTTTTAATGAGGGATTTGGTTCTTTTATTTCTGGGTTATACTGCCCGTTTGGTCCCATTTAAATTACTGTATTTTATTTGATAAATTGAAGAAAAAATATCACCTCTAAGAGTGGAAAATAGGGAATGAAGTAGGTATTCAGTTTATTAGGTGATTCATAATGATGATTAGTCCGAATCTTTTTTTGAACGATAAATAGTATAAATATAATTAGTTCATCAGTCAATCGCAGTCCACTGCTGGACATAACTAGGCCTCTCCATTGCACGCCACTGCATGACTTACTTTAGTTAGTAGTGGTTTATTCGAGAAACTTGAGGTCACGAGTATGCGCGATTAGAAATACACGCGTAACATTAAATTGGAAGTGAAATGTTTTTAAGTTCAGAAACACTGGTACCATATAGGTCTATTTCATATTGAGATGGAAGTTTTCTAGCGTTTAAAAGATGGCGGAAAGCTGCTGCCAGTAGTAGTCCGAACTTGACTGTACGGGTGGCGCAGTGGTTTAACCGCTCTCCACACCGCTTTTTTTTGTCGTTGACGAGGTTAAAAATCCCTTCGGATCTCCTGCTCCTCGGGGACTCAGGAGCCAGGAGTATGTGGTGATTCCACTAAAAACCACCACAACGGCTGGCCTCAGGTGTCCTACTCTGGGAGGACCCGGACCATGTTATTTAAGGTCCTCCCCGAATTGGTACCATTCCTAATCAGGCGATATCCCAGGGCAATCAGGCTGCCATTCTAACCCGCTATGCCTACTACGCTGAGTGTGGTGGGTCCGATCAACACATGGGACGACACTGTGTGATCCACAAATTGTTGTTCTGAGTCTAGGTGTTCTTTGTGTCTGTTTCATGTATGTTTGTAAAGTCCCCCGCGACACAGGATATATTCCTTAATAGAGATATTTCCTTTTTAAAAAGATAAAAGATATAACAATTCCTCGAAACACTCTCCATGACACAGGCAATAGAGAATGCCGAGATATTCTGGCTATTGGCGATAAGTAATTCAAGTTCTAGCTATTTTTTTATGATTGGCGATCCATAAAAATCTTGTAGATATTTGTTTCGAGGCAAGTAAGTGTTCCTTGGCGAGGGTTGGACAGACGGACGGGACGTTTTTATGTTAATTGCCTCGTTAAATTTTTGACCACTGATAAATGTGAAAAGGGGTTGTTGTTTAACGATTTGGAACTTAATACTTATCAGGTTTATTATCTTGGGTTTACTTCCTTATTACATAAATAAGATCAACAAGTGCATCATTCTAAAAGTTGTAAATTAATAAATAAACTCAGTATTTCAGTTAATCCAAGTTTTTTAATAAGGAGTCTACTGTTATTTCAAGATTCATATTTATTTGATATAAAGTAAAGAAGTTAATTATTCACTGGTTTAGTTAACTCCTCTCATCTCTTGTATTGAAAAGAGGCTTTTGATTTGTGGTATAACTACTATTCAAGGGCAAAAAAAACAGAAATTTAATAATTATTAAATGTGGGCACTCAACTCAATGTCTCGATGCAGTGGCAAAAAGTGGAAATAAAAATCGGCTATTTTCCTTCAAGGCTCTTACGTATAGTACGTTTTTTAGAGACCATTCACTGGGGTAAAAAACTTGCGCTACAAAGTACAACCATTGAGCCATCAGAAAGGCTAGATATCAAAACAAAAGCCAAAAATATTATTTCAACAACTGTAATTATCTATCGGGACCAGCTAATCAAACCATAATAGCCCGCCTCGCCACCATAAATAATATCTTTATTATCCTTCCAAACTGGTTTCCAAAAAAAAAAATATGCTGGACAAAAACTAAACAAAACAACAAAGCCATTGTACTTATATAGGGACCATTTAGATTTCGGAATCAAAGAAAAACGCTTTCGGTTTCAAAGAAACTGAAAAGCGCCCGAGAATCTTTCTTTTGAACGACGATAAGTAAAGCGCTTGAAACATTTATAAGTTTTGTATACTTTATAAAAATAAAGCGATACAGCGCTATATTTGCACATGTTGTAGCTGAGACGCCGGGAATGAAATAACTGGGGTAGCTCATTGATCCTTGCGGCTTTAACTTGACAAGCTAAATTGAATTTTAGTGGTCATACACATAAAGTTGAAGTTTAGTTGATATGAGTTTGTTTTGTAATAACCCTGGCTTACATAAAGGGGATGTGGGATCTCACAAAATTGCGCGTTGTATTTCGGATCGACAATAGGTGTTCTGAGAAGTGAGCGTTTTTGCGCTCTTTGTACAAATTTGCAAACGAACGTCGCACAGGACGGCACGAATGAAAGGATAACAATGGTAAATTAAGATAAGAAAGCGAGCTCGCTCTTTAAACAATGCCTGTAACATTTTTATGAGTACAATACAAATATCTCTCAATATAACTCTGTAAAACATTAAAAATTAATGATTCCCTTCATCATGTCACTACTGCTGGACATAAGCATCTCCTTAGAAATGATTCCCTTATGCAATTAATTTATAGAATTCAAACCTAGAAGCAACGATACAATTTGTATGCTCAGAGCTTACAAGACAGTCCCTAATAGTTTATGTACTTTATGAAAGAACAATACTGGTTAAGTATTAAAATATATTTTCTAAATTCGTTCAGAAATATCTTTCGATAGAAATAAATGAGAAAGAGATTTATTTCAGAATTTGCAGAGATTCGACGGCAAAAGCGTAGATATACGGTTAGACATATATCTACGCTTTCGCCGTCGAATCTCTATTAAAAGTCCAGTTCTGTTTAGCGAACTGGACTTTTAATAATAATAATTATAATATTTATTGTACCAACACAAATACAATATGTGCAACATAAAACTAGTTTAAGTTGCACATAAAATATTGCGGCGCCATTCCTCCTCGTGAATTTTGATTTAACTGGCATTGACGGACTATGTTCGTTACATATAGTAAGTAAAATAAAATATAAACAGTAAGTAAAAAAAACTATTCATAAAAATAAAAGAATTGAAATGTGTAAACTTTGTAAGTATATTGATTGTCAGTGTAAGCTAGCACGAAATAAAACATGGCAAAGATCAATGTGCGAAAAGTGTTTTCGCAGCGAAGCATTTTATAGTCACATAAATTTGGTAAACTTGAAACAAATTTTAAACTAAAATTACACAAAAGTCTGTCAGGAGCTTATCTAAATACCTATATCGTTCTTGTAACATTAAAACCTGTTGGTGTATACTATGACGGGTCCACTAATCTTATCTATTGGTTTCCCCAAAAGATTTCGACGGATTAAAGATGAAATTTTAATTGAAATCAGTCTTAAGGCAGATTAATTTGTACAAGGATGTAGAACAGCTAAGGAAAGTTAGGAAAAGAATTAACCATTCCCATCTCAAATTTTTAACAGGAAAACTTCGCTGCTGATAAGTAAGCCGTGAGGGATTTAGATTTGTAACTTTTTCGGATTTTCAAATTAAAGATCTGAATCATATGAAAATTCAGTACAATGGAGTACTTAGTCTACACTCAATCGTGGCGTACTAAAGTGACGTAATATCGACATTCCAATATGATTTAGAGAGAAAAGAAACTGCTCGATAAAATCGGTTGTAGCGATTCTAGTACTTGAAAGAATTGACAAACAAGTGTAGGTAATGCACAACTCCTGCATTAGGACTATATCCTGTGTCGCGGGAGACGTTACAAACATACATGAACTGAACATAAAGAAAACACAGTCTGAAAACAACAATTTGTGGATCACACAAAGTGTTGTCTCATGTGGGGATTGGACGCACAACACTTAGTGCAATTTGTCTCTACGAATACTTTAAAAAAAAAAAGCGGTAACTCTCTGACCGGCTGTACTTCCTTAAAGTCATGTTACAACTTATTTTATTTAAAATGCGGGAGAATTTTAGCTAATTCAGTACGAGGTTTGCTGGTCACGGTCCGAGGCCCCTTTAAGCTTGGGTGCACAGCACCGTCTAGCCCTTCGGTAGCTATGCCACTGGGTTTAAAACTGCTGTAGCTCGAACATAGCCACTTCAGTTTCAGTTCCGTTTTTCCATCCAGCACTTGCTTTACTACATCTTCCAAGACCGATAGGTCTCTCTAGTTTTCTTTCCCCCAAATCACCTTGTGTCTTTGGCCCGTGTGAAAATGATTACATTCTCTAGAAGCGTCGGTGGCAGATTGGCATCATTGGCAGATTGGCACCAACCTGGGTTTCTATTAAAGAACCTAGTACCTTAATCATTATCTCTCTGTTTGCTGCATGTTTGTTGTAATTGATTTAACTATGACCAAAGATTTGTATTTATATACTTACATATACATATGTGACGAGTTTTGAGAGATTAGAATCATGGAATTATTGCGATACTGATAAATAAATGTAGTTGAGACGAAGCGGATAACTTTGGTATGAAGTACCTATTTAGAGAATAAGTTACATAAATGTTAATTCTTTGTCCTTTACATATTTAATGTTTGGTCTATTCTTCCTAGGTTTGGTTGGAAGGAAGAAAATGCCTGTGGCATTAAGTCCGCCGTATGCAATGTGTTTAAGGAAGTCTCAATAAATAAAATAAATAAATGAAAGTGTAAATTTTTGAAGACAATAATAAGAATAAAAAGCCTTACCTTTTAGTTAAGACGACAGTCCTATAAAATATGCGGCTTATTTAAGAAACTGGGCGACTTAATTTATGTTCGTCATTTCACAAACTGACAGTTTAAGCCATTTAGATATTTCGAGCCATTACTTGGAAATGTACCAAAGAGGAAGGAGGACGAATGATTTATACCATAGATATCTATGTAACATCCCATGCGAGCCGATTAATTAATAATAATATTTTGAAACAAATTTTTGCTAGGGTATTTTGGTCGCTCAGATTTTCTCAATCTATTTAGGTATTATTTGGGAAACATATACTTTTTTCTGCATAGGCATAGAATCGTAAAAAAAACCGTGGCTCCCCTGAACTCATAGAAAACCGGTGTTAATGAATTCTTTTGTTGGTTTTCACCGAGTGAGGTTACAGGTGCTAAAACCCCCTTCCCCCGATTCCGAGGCAGACTTAAAGGGCAGCTTCAATCATTTACTATTAGGTAAACCATATGCTTGTTTACCTCCCTAATGCTCCTATACCTCTGTTGAGTAACTAACATCAAATGATTTCACTTTCGCATGTTTAATATTAGTTACACATGCTGGGTCGTGGGTTCGATTCACACTCGGGACAAATACTTTGGTGATGAGTAGGATAATTTGTATTGTGTCTGTAGCTTGTCTATGGTGTGTATTTGGGCGTGTTTGGTCTAGCAGCCACGGTGCGGGCTGTGCCTGGTTTGGGATCGGACGGTCGTGTGTGGGATGTGTGAGGTTGTTATTACTTACTGTTAATGTAATAGGTAGGTTTTTACCAACAAATGGCTACACTATTGTATGAATTAAAAATTATTGTATTGTGTGTCATAAATATTTAAAAAAATAAATATATCCAATAGTCGGTTTGCACAGATCAATACAAACAACAAATGTATTTCATTTATAAATTAGAGAAACATTTATTATAAATTATTGTACTCTTATATTGATTATTAATATATTGATTACCTATTTAAACATATTGCAAAAGAAAGAAAATGCATTTAAAAATATAAAATATAGTAGACCACCGACATCGGGTATTATTATTATTTTTTTGTGGTCCTTTTTATTGTGTGCGTTTTTAATAGTTTTTATTTTAATTTGCCTGTCTGTCAACGACTGCTTCAAGAACATTGACTGAACCTAGATTAAGTAATTTAAGTGATCAGCTTGCTAACTGCTACTGGGACTCAGGTTCAGGTGGTGTTGGTTGCACCAGGGACTTCATTTCTAGGGTATACCTGGTTCCCCGGCTATTAGTACCCGAGACGGCGTGCGGTTTTAGTCGGTTCGAGTCCGACATGCCACCGATAGGTGGTATCCGAGGGGATTTCCGACCAAAAAAAATAAAAATGAAAGTGGTGTTGGTTTTTGTTATAACTTTGATAAACAATTAATTTGTATTTTTTAAACTTTTTTTTAAAAGCCTACTGAATATTTTAATAACGTTATTTTAATGAAAATAGGTACTAGAAACTGTTTTATTGCTTTAAAAAATAACACGTTGATCCTTTTATAGATGAGACTCTCTCGAAAATCAAAAACATATTTCTTGTGCTCAAAAGAAGTAAAATAGACTCCAGCGTCCCCATTCCATCAGAATGCATGAAGGGATAAATATTCAGAGTCGGCGAGGTGTTTTTAATAAAATTACACCTCGGGCGAGGGTCGAGCCGAACTTCCGTGGGGTGGGAGGGGGTCGAAATTGAAAACCTCGCCGCATATCCACCCCTGTTATCTGCGATATTGTGAACACTCACATTTTGTGATGGATTGAGTAGCGTTTTGTGATTATGTTTGGGAAGAAGAATAAAAAATAAATAAATTTATCTTTGGCTATATGACATAGTTTTTATAAATGGTAGAACCATTTATTTGTATAAATGGTTCTACCAATTATACAAATAAATTACCTATTACCTATTTACCAATAAATATAACAAAAATCCATACTTATATTATAAAGGTTAAAGTGACTTTGTTTGTCTGTAACGCTTCACGTCTAAAACACTAAACCGATTTTTAAAATAATGAAATCTTTGGAATGCTACATTATCAGCGATTAACATATTACTCGGTGATAATGTAGCTTTCCAAAGATTAGCCTATGGGCTATAACCGCGATAACCGACATACACAAGGGGGGGGGGGGGGGGGACGAACTAGGGGGCAAAAGCTAGTATCCTTACATATTATAAAATGAAATCAACCGTCCGCGTCTGTCTGTCTGTATGAACGCTATAAATTCAAAAACCACCGAACGAATTTTTGTACGGTTTTCACTAATAGATAGTGTGATTCCTAAGGAAGCTTTAAATATATGTATAATTAGTTATGGTTTTAGGTAAATTGATTCAAATATAACGATTGTTGTTAAAGAGGTCGCAAAAAATCTAGCCTACTGGGAGTTTTGCTCGCGTACGCCGCGTAAACCAGCAGAGATACATTAAAGTAATGTACGAGATAATTGTAGATGTACAATAATGCTACAAAAAAGTCCGCGATAGCATATCTCTATCTCCTACGGTAGACTCACAATAACTACTTTTATTTTCGAATTTAACGTTATTTTTAAAGCTGTTTTCTTCTGTTCTGTATTAATCCTCAAATAAATGAATATATTTGTTAGCTTCGGCATTTAATGTAGATTGAAATTGACCGATACACTATATGAATCAAATAAATACTTTGAAAGATATGATAGATTCAAAAATTATTAACTCGGCGAGCAAGCGCTTCTTACCTGACATGCCGGCGGCGCTCCCGTCCCCCCTGGCCCCGCCTGCTCATGCTTTACTAATAATTATTCTAATTATTAGATAATAATCTATACAAATATATTATTATACAATTGAAGTATCCGTTTGTAATGTTAAAATAATAGGTTTCATGCTAACACGGTTTTTTATTATTTTTTGTCTATCTATCTGTCTCTCTGTTTGTTCCGGATAATCTTGAAAACGGCTTCACCGATTTTGATAATATTTTACTACCAGGTAGCTGTCTGTTTGAGTAATTTACAATTAAAATTGCCCGGTCCGGGAATCGAACTCACTATGGCAGTGCTTTTTAAATTCCACGAGAACGAAGTCTCGGGCACCACCTAGTAATATTATAAAGAGGTAAGTTTTGATGTTTTGAATGTTTATTTGCAATGGATAGGCTCCGAAACTACTACACCGATTTTAAACTTTCTTTTACTCATAAAAAGCTACATTATCAGCGAGTAACATAGGCTATATTTTATTTTTAAAACATAATTAATTTCCTATAAAAATAACGACAGGTAAGTATAAAAAATTGCCAAAAATAATTACTTTCTTCACGTGCACTTCAAAATCCATTGGTAATAGGTAATACCTACATGAAAAATACGATATATTTTGAACGTACTCATCAATGTTCACAACAAAGTCCGCGAGCAGGTATATCTAAATATTTTAGTTTAGCTATAATAACCATTTTTTGTTGAAATTAGCCAACTAAAATATGGATCAAAACAAAAAGTGATTATATCAGTATCATAATATCAATCTTTATCTAAATAAACCAAGTACTAATTTAGGCTATATATTAAGGTGTAAATTACTTTTTGAATTATTCAAATCGGTCAATTCGTTTTGAAGTTATGATGAGACCTATTTCTTAGCGTTCCATGGATTCACCGTGCTGTTGCCGGGTCCATCAAGTGATAGACGGGGCAACACATGCGACTTCGACACCGCCTCAGAATTGCGACCCAGGAATTGGTTTAGGGAGTACTCACCTCCAATGCATGCACGAGTATCTTCACATAGTATGACGCCCTCTATACGCTTAGATCTTTCAAACTACGCAACGGATTCTAATTCGGTTTTCATCAATAGAGAGAGTGCTTTAAGAGGAAGGTTTATATGTATAATACATGCATACTCGTATTATAGTAGAGAAAAGCGGAGAACTTCCAAAATTTATAATACGATGTTGTAAAAATATTATTTGGTGCGTTTTCATTGCGAACGCTGGCTAAACCTTACGAGATAGATCAAAATAATGAATCACGGAATTGTATATTTTAAAAAGATCTACAAAAAGGCCGTCAAAGTATATGTCTATTTTCTAAGGGTAACCCACAATAACCATATTTATCTCTTATATTTTACAAAGTTATTTACGAAGCTATTACAAACAAAACAGTCCTATTATTCACCTAATTGCGAGTAAATACATTAGATACGTTGTTCATTTTATGTAGATTAAAACTGATTTAACAGCATAATATCGTTAAAATAAATATCTTAAAAGATATATGAACGGTCGTCAGGCCGTCCGTCCCTGGTGCCAGCAACGCAAACATATGTATTTATATTGTCTCATGAAAAAAAAAACTGTATATGAATATATTCTGTAGAGCAGTCACAATAATAAAATTATTAATAACTCGACACTGACGCCACATAAGTATCTATATCGTCTCCGTGCGAAGCCGAGACGGGTTGCTAGTATAATACAAGAATTTCATAAAATGTCCAAACAAATAAATATTAAATACATACATAAAAATATTTCTACTGAGCAGAAATCGCACCTACAGTCGCCTGCATTGCAGGCATTATTGCTGCGCTATACAGGTCGTCATGAATATTAACTAGTCCGTATCAAAATAAGTATAAAAATTTGTATTATGAATGTTATTATTACATCTCAGTTATTTGTGTAGCCCTAGTACATTTGAGAGTCTCGCCACCAAGACACGTCTAGAGGTTAATTTCAAATTCTCTTCTATGGGTTTGCCTCACCGGCTCAGGTGTTCATAAGGCATAAAGACTCGGTATATACCTATGTACAATAAAGGTATGCATACAATTCCGGACTCTTCGAAAAGGATGGTCTAGTATCAATTATAAAACAAATTTACTGAGATGATAGGAAGCAATGAAGTTAACCACGTGCTCAAGCAAGTAGTATGTCTATCAAATTATGCATAAGTATTTGATACTAATATAATAAAGCTAAGGATTTAAGTTGAGTTAAGTTTTTTGTTGATCCTCCTCTAAAACTACACGACGTTATTGAAAAATTCTTTTTTGCATTTGAAAGCTCAATCATTAAAAAAGGTCGTATGCTATTTATATTTATTACAACCTTATGATACTTGGAAGCGCAGCAACGAGTAATACGAGATAAATTTCGGGAAACGGCGGATTTATTTATTAAATGTAAGTACTTAGTGTTGTAACAGTGATATAAGTTTACCAAATATGGTTTTATTTTGTATTACAACACAACTATTTATCGGTTAACACCACGTGCTATGCGTTAACTTACGCTACTTACTTAATTAAAAAAAAAAAAATAATCGCTTAGTATTGAATCTATCCCATCTGCTTTGGTTAAAAAACTTATACCGTTAAGACACATTCATTAAGAAAATATGTAGTCTATTTGACATTGTGCCATGACATTTTATCCATATATTATCCATACAAGTAGCAAACACGACCAGTAATTATAGCTTCAACCAACCTTTAAGATGTCAGTGAGTAAACGAATCAAGAAATTTAATCATTATTTTTTTACATGGTCATAGTAGTGTTGTCAAAGTGACAAATGGATAAATTATAGAGCGTTTATAGAGACGTATTGGTACTCACGTCACGTAGAAGTAAACTCATTACACTGTCTATTATGCGATTGCAATACCTGGTCCTTCGTGCCCTAGAGGGCTCGTTACGCCGCTCCCAGTTGTCAAGTCCACGACTGTGTCATTCATTACGACCACTCACAGCGTTGGGCAACAGTCAGATAAGTGACTGGTGTTACCAAGTTTAGCTGCAGCGGCTACTGGTAATACGTGCATAGTAATGTGAAGATTACGAAACGTGTCTGATATATAGATAGAAGTATTAAAGGTAAACTCACATGGTTCAGCTCTTATTTACAGTCCAGCTTAGGTTCAAGACACCTTTCAATGGTATAAAAAGAAGTCGCTTCCCGTTTTTGTACGCTTAGATCTTTTAAGCTACGCAACGGTTTTTAATGTAGTTTTTATTAAAAGCGAGAACGATTTTAGAGGAAGGTTTAAATGTATATTTTATGCATATTATAGTAGAGGATATCTGAGCATTTCAAAGATTTGTAATATGATGTCGTAAAAAACATGGTCTTGTGCGCTTACATTGCAAACGCTGGCTTTACCTTGCCAGATAGATCAAAATAATGTACTACGAAATTGTATTTCTTAAAAAGATCTCTTAAAATCTCTGCAATGGTATATGTCTATCTTCTAAAGATAGCCCACGATAACCATTACTATCTTTAAATAAGACACAAAAGTAATGGTTTATTTACAAAAAAAATCACAATACAGTTTTATTTCTTATCCAATTAAAAACCTAAGATACGTTATGCATTTAATGTACCTAGATCATAATTGCCTATTTTTATTTTTTATTTTAACTTTATGCACAAATGTGACACAGGCGGACTTAATGCCGTAGGCATTTTCTACCAGTCGACCTTAGGGCGATGCAGAGTTAAAAAAAAAGGTAGATGCACAGAAATTACAAATGTGATTTAAAAGAAAAAAAAAATTGTGTAAATAGAATATCATATGCACAGGGTACTTAAATAAATTGCTTTAGAATATATTTTAATAAAAGAGATACATACATATATAATAGGTAAATAATACATAAGTATTTATGTTTACATAATAATATACATTTATACATACATATAATTATACATATTATATATATATATACATATACATACATACACACAATAAATTCTAGAAGAGAGAGGTATCAAGGTAGATCTGATAAGGAGTTTAAGAGATGTTTCCGCAACAGGTATTTAAAAGTTTGCCGAGTTTTTGCCATCCTGATCTCGCGGCATCTCATTAAAATGAGGACCGTATAGAGATAGCTGAAGAGTTTGTTTGGGTTAACGCAATAATTTCAGGCACTACTTGCTCGAATTGAAAAATTCTTATACTGTTCTATAGACCCTTTACTGGGAAAGGATATATGCTATATATAGGAACCGTGCGTCAATGATAAATGACGGAAAAACAGGAAATATTTATTCCTTGGTCAGCTAGTTCCCTTTATAAACGGGTGAAGTGACCTGTCACGTCATTGTGCATCACTCACACGACAGGCTCACAAGCGTTACAAATTCTCACAATAGCAAACCAGCACCTTAAGTTTAGACATGATATTTTTATACAACTTTGGTGAGTGATAGTGAAAAACAAGCACATGGCAGAACTGGTGATAAGCGATTAAATGTATCTATAAAAACTCGTGAAACCCCGCCGAATCACAAAAAGACAAACATGATTAGCCGTGGGAGAGCGATGCTTCTGTACAATTTTTTATTTGCAGAATTAAAAAAATTCTGAATATGAATAAGACCTTGATTAAATTTTGTACATGATTTTCATCTTATTGTCCTTTGATTCTTATAATGAAGCTTATCACTAAAGCTAACATAAAACTAGTATATGACTATTCTATACTATGCAAGAGTGAATAGAACAAAGTGAAATCAAATTACTACAAATTCTTTTGCAATCGACCGGAGTTAGACACGTGACCTGTGTTTTAGACGGTCGGCTCGACCGCACCTCCTCACAGAAAACCTATGTTAAGTAATCCTCTCGTTGTTTTTTACCGAGTGAGTGAAATTACCAGAACCTCAACTCTTAACAAAAAAACTTGTTTCCCTTTAATTGCAGGCGACTCCTCTCTTGCCTTCTTTACCAGAAAAAAAGTGGCACTGCCGACAGAAGTGAAAACTATTATACCTACATACAGAGGTGTCGGTAACGGTACCGGTAACAGTGTCGCGAGTTCAATGTTTTGTTTCCCATCTCAATAAATGTGTTTTTTGTTAAACCATAAAATACATTATTTTATTTGCGCGTTTGGCATTTAAAAAAATGCCCAACGCGCCTAATTAAGTTTTTACTTCAAAAACACAATGTAAAAATATCCCTAAATATAGTCAGACTAATCTTTGTACAGCTCTATAGAAGAAGTTCTGGTGATTCTTTTTACTAGAGCAAACACTACAAATAATTGCTCGACATCAGCTTAAGACCAAATTGGAACTGCTCTAATACGAATGATTACCAAGGGTTCCACAAACCTAAAGGAAATATACATCACGGATATGCGAATGTTTACTTCGCTTTCGCTAATTGTCTGGCTGGTCGTGTGTTCAAAAACTTAGGTGAATAAAAATTATCTATTTGTCAAATAAATTACTTATTTAAGTGCTTAAAAATCAGATAAAGATTTGAAATCGAAGTGAGTTTCTTCAGATGACCACTTAAAATATGAATTGTGGGTTCGCACGCTGTGAGAGCCGTCTGGTGCGGCGGTCGGCGGCGTCTGTGTGTGACTGTGACGTCACAATGGACAGCAATGATGGATGGCGATCCCTGTCTCCAACACGCCATTGTCTTGTACTTAATACTGATGGTACCAGTTGTAGACGTACTGTATGAATAAGCAGCGATATTGTTTAAAAGTGGTACGAAAGTCTGAGTATGAATACACCATGGCAAAATGAGAGTTTTTTTCGATTCAAAAAGTTCCGACATGAATATATATCTATGTCGTACGTATATACACAATGTATGATTAAATGATATATAGATATATTAGCAATCTATTTAAACCCAAACTCAACTCTCGTGTAAACGGGGCCAATATATGTAGATACTTATATGCAGAGGTGTCGGTAACGGTAACAGAGTTCAATGGTTTTTTTTCCGATCTCAAAAAGTACATTCTTTTGTTTGTTATTCAAAAAATGTATAACGCACCTAAAAAAGTTTTCACTTCAAAAACACAGACGACCTCAATAATGCGACACCGAGAAGTTATTATTATAACATTGTTATATGTAGTAACAAACTGTATTATTTAAAAATTGTATTATTTAAAAAAATATAGACTTCTGTCGTTATTTTAGTCTCATCTCAAACACTTAGGCTGGTAGCGAGACTTCGAATTTATAATCAGGTAGACAAACTCGTTTACAACAAGTTCTTAGAACATCTTTATACAAAAAATATGTCTTTACATATTAACTCACGTAAGATGAAGTAAGGACTAGCCAGTGAATGACTTGAATGAATTGAAATAAAAATTTAGTTTTAAATTTTAACTTCAATGGTTACTTTATAAAACTGTCCTTCGGTAATAAGATAGTTTTTATATGAGGCTGAGGTTTGCTTTCGTGTTAAAATAAAATCAAGCCACTTTTACACAAACCTATTCCAAATTTCCGAACCCACAAGAAACTCATATTTTCATATTTCCCTGTGAACTTTATTTTCTGCTATCTCTTTGGGAGTTCAATCGAACGGTAAAATACTTGCATATACTTAAGTCAAACGGAGAGTTCGTTTAGCTTAAGTATACCTATGCAAGTAATTTGGTCTCCTGAATGAGTTGGTGATTGAGCCGCTACTTAGTAAATCTACGCCGATATTTCTAGTGTGCCCGATATAGTAAAAACAATCTATTGCGCAGTAGTGTGTCCATTAAGAAGAAGAGAAGAAGTGTCCGCTCGCCGCGCAGTTTTCCTCGTTATTACCAGGTAATCTAAGTACCCTTCGACGTTATGATACGACCATCTGTCGGATGGAATGATGAAGAAGCCGCGTAGAAGACGCATACGCAGGCTCTGCGGGCGTGACAGGCACGGCTCGAAATTTAGGGTTGTGCTAGCCAACGCGCCGTCAGAGTTGTTCTACCGAGCTTAGAAGAGTGGGTAGAGAGGACCGACCGTGTCACCGACCGATTGACTCAGGTATTCATCAGGTACTATTATTAGTATCGTTATTCCTGTTATTTTAACCAAAATAACATTAGAACAGCATGAAATAGGCACACAATCCATGCCTCACGTCTATGTCCCCAGAGGGTAGGCAGTAGCCCTAATTCTTTTATTTATATATATGGAATAGGGAGGCAAACCAGAAGATGGGTTATTTGATGTTAAGTAACTACATCTGAAATTCAAGAGTCCCCGGATTCAGAGAGGTTTGGGCACCGGCTTAGTCATGTTTCGCCAACCACATTTTTTATTCCCAACGTCCTATTAAAGAGCTGAAAGTTGAAAGAATATTAAAAAGGAATGGCAGGTAAGACTTTATGGTAATTGACAAAAAGAGATATTGCATAGATGTGTGGATGGATTGGGGATAGTAAACAATAGCCAGACTTGGTTTGACTCACGTACCTGTAGCTTAAACTGGCTGTTTAATACTATGGCTATTTAATATGGCCGTGTGTGAGATGTGCGAGGTACATAATTATTTTTACAAAATAAACATTCATTTAAATGGGTTTTGATACAAAATTGAGGTGGTATGCTCTTGATACTTAACACGTACCTATTAGTAACTTACACAGGAGCTCTTAGTGCAATTTAATACTACTTTTACTTGGTAGTCTTATATAGTATATATAGAATAGTGTTATTATGCCATACCAAAACCTCAAACAGCGAGAACTGGGAAACACCTTTCATAGCATATACTACTTAATAAAAACATAGGATAAAACAGTCATATTTAACAAACTCCTTCTGGGTATCACAAACGCAAAATACAGAGCAATTAAGAGTGAAACGAAAGTGGCATAAGACAAGTACGTACAGCCTTTAACGTCGTTTCAAATGTCAATTTCCAAACAATAAGTAACATAAGTAAACTACAAAACCCTAACAGAATCGATTTTGCAAAAGCCATTTTAAAATTACAATGTCCAAGCGTTTATTATCCTATTAACGGCGAAGACAATGGAATTGTTGGAACAAAACCTCATCATTTATTACTAAACGGTGGATTGGCAACTTGGCCATATGCCAGCCATGTGGCAAGCCACATACTACCATTTACCATGCATCACCGCACTTGCGTCTTGAAATTTAATTATTATCGGAGCCAATTCGACGATTAATGTGTTCTTGAGGTTTTTTACTATCTTATCTGTCACTTGTATGGTTTATTACTTAAGTTATAGTTCAAATATTGCATAACAGTCTTCGTATTTATATAAGACTTTAAGAAGCCATCGAAGAACCTGTAAGGGTATAGGTACAACAGCGCCATTGTTTCATAAGAGATATTCATTCACAATTTTATTTTTACTTTTATTCACAACATTACAAAATGACAATTTATGACAAGGTCTGGTGAAAACTAAAAAGCACCTAACATGAGAATAAAATTCTACACATCATGTGCAACATGTGAAATCCTATCGTCAAAGAAAGAAGGAGAGAGAACAAGTAAGTGAGTAAAAATAAAAAGGCTATGACCAAAGTTATTTTTAACCGGTAATATTGAAACTCAGTCTCAATTGCTCGCAAGGTTCTCTATTCGCAGAGCCATTAGTGGCTATTTATTATAACTAGATAGTGCTAAGATGACGGAAGCTAGAAAGGTAAATAATATCAATTATGATTTTTCCGAGAATCCATCGACGGTCAATATTCTGAGCCTCGGTAACTGTCAACTGCGCCTAATAGCAATGTCCATGTTCGTAGACGAGTTGTTTATAGAGTAGGATCTCGCTAACGAGGTGCGCACACGCACCCGACGCGCTCACTGCACACGTATGTTTCGGAGATATTCGAATTTTAAATTTGATTTACGAACGTCTGTGACTCTTTTGAGAATTAAAGTTATTGACCTCTATTGGTATCAGATGTTTGATCGAAGTTTAGTTTAGCAACCCGCTCCGTTAACGGAATATACATCTAGGTAGTCATCTATGCTTATATTGTTTTTTATTTCGTAACATACGTTACAAAATAAACTACGTTTGTTTTCATAGAACAGTGTAAAAATTAACAAATGATTGGTATATACTAGGTAAATTATATTAAAAATGTTTTAAGAAACGATGATATAATCTAATTAAATGAATATTCTTACTCCCAAAAAATCCGGCACATATCGCCCGGCGCGATTGAAGTGATACCTACTACTGTTAGTCTTTTACAGTACGGTTCTCTAAAAAAAATCTCTTGTTGTTTTTCTCCGAATGAATGAGGTTACCGGAGGCAGGAGGAAATTTATTCAAAACTTTCATAAATAATACGGAAATAATACTTTCTGAGACTGTTTTTTATAATATAACTACCTATTGTCATTACTTTGTAATGTTAAATGTGTATCCGTGTGGGGACTGATTAAGAATACGAAGTATCACCACCCCTATTAATCCCGCGGGTGTCGTAAGAGCCGACTAAGGTAGCAAACTATGCGGGACAACAGCACTGCAAAAAGAAGAAAAACTTGACACAAACCCTATACCGACCCATCTGGCCAGCATGGTACATATCCTTTCTATGGAGAGGCCTATGTCCAGCATTGAACTATTAGAGGCTGTTGATGTAGATGATATTGTAATAATTTATCTAATAACTTTACAATGCTAACATCATTTAACTCTTTTAATCAAGCCACCAGGAGGTTGCCAAGCTATCTACGGAAGGGAGCTATTTGCGGGATAAATTTAAGAACATAAGATACTGACAGTCTACTCACAATATATATTTGAGAATTAGGTATAACATACTAATAAAAATAAACATTAATTTAGTATTAGTAATGACCATAATAACTTAAGCATAAGAAATAGAGATAAGCTTGCTTTGCTCAAGTATAGGATCCATAAAATAAGTAACTCATTCGCAGGTATACTTAGGTATGCATAATAAGCTGCCAAGTGATGCGCTTGAGTTGTCCGTATTAAAATTTAAAGAGCTCATAAAAGATAAATTGTTTCAGAAAGCTTACGATAGCATCAAATATTGTTTTAATGACGAGGCTGCTTGGCACTGAATTGATTGTAACACAACATTAATCTTTATTTACGGAGCTTAGCCGCAATTATGACTATGTCGATCCATCATAACCATTTTTTTTTGACACTAATCTTTAGTATTCAAAATACAAAGTATAAATAGCCTTAGCTATATCTGTCAAAGGGCTGGCAAGGATGTTCGTTCATCTTTCAATATCCATCAACTTATCAGGAGTTCTTTAAGTTGTTCTTTTGAAACACATTCGATCAAAACATGTTCTTGAGGTTTCTTCTCACTCTGTTAAAAGCCTCAGTAGAAGCACAAAATAGACATTATACCAAAATAATCAGAAGACTTTAATGATATCTAATAATATTATTTTGTTTTATGTTTGCATTCGTGGTGGAGTCAGGGCTCATCGAGATAGAACAAAAATATGGTAAGCGTTTAGTCTTCCTTTAGACGCAGTCCTCCTTAGATTGGAAGTCACTTTCTTAGTTTCACCTCTTTACTTCAATTTACCTACTACGTACTTACACATCTCTGAAACAGGCTCGGTCTAATTTAGACTTTGGGTTTCTTAGACTCCTTCCTTAAAGGCCAGAAAAGCCCTTGTGACTCCTGAGTTGCAAGCGTTCATGGGCCGCGGTAGTCGCTTTCCATCAGGTGGACCCAGTTACATCGAGAGAAAATACATCTACATACCTAAATCAAATAAATATAAGTGGTATCAATAAACATACAACTATGATAATAAGTAAATAAAATATCCCAGGTAGCTGCTTCCCGTCCATAATAATATCTAGACACATCTCCCACACGGCCGTTTGACTTTAAACTAGGCTATACAGCTGATAAATATACTTATATATTTCTAAAAACATACATATTATAAATAAATTCCACCCTGACACAGAACAAATGATCGAGCTCATCACACAGCTATTTGTCCTGGATGGGAATCGGACCCACGTCTTTTGGCTTAGCAGTTAGGATCGCCAACCACTAGACCTACACACACAGTTGATCGTGTCCTCAGTACTAGGTAGGTATAACAATTAGGTAGAAATATGTAGTTGCACCTATTACCTACGGCTATTTAATTATTTATGCACGAACTAAAGCGATCAACTGGTATTACATACACACCTTCCAATTGCCTGACGTTTGGAACAGGTTTCACTGGCCATGGTCGTAGCCTCGCCCAGTTTCTTCTTGATTTGTATTTTACTCAGGTATATTAGATTCTTGGAAGACCTCAAAATTGTAGCAGTAAATATCAAATAACCAGAAATGTATAAGCGTAATAGTGGATGCGTAATCCAGAATCCTTTTCCAAGAAATGCATTCATTATCATCACCATCATTAGCCTTTAGTCCAATGCTGGACATGGGCCTCTTTTTAGAAAGTTGGCTACTGTACTACTACTAAATCTTCCTTCAATTTGCGGTGCTGTTGTCCTGCTAAATGCATTTTAATACTCAATCTGTCATTTTCCTATCTTTTTTCCTAATTATGATCATCCGACATCTTCTTTTACGCACTGATTCATTTTATTGCGATATAGTTTTGGCTTTTTCTCCTGTAGCTAACCGCCTGCCTGACGCCAAAACTCCTTGGGACGAAACTCTTGAAAAGACTGCGTTTTTACTGCTTATGTTTTCGCAAGAGAGTTTTGTTTTTGAACTGGTCTCGAGAACAGTCCCTCTGATTGAAACTTACTTTTTATGATACTTAGTCCGTTTAAAAAAAAAAAGGGTATAGGGTATAGAATATAACTCTACGGCGAGTGGTAGAGCAGATGTTTAATAAACATTAGCTAGGTACGTCTAGTGAGATGTATTTAAATGAAAATTATATTATTTAAACACGGATGAAACTGTGGTTATAACTAGAAGTGTTATATATTGGAGAGTCTGTAGCTTTTGTCTGTCTGTTTGTCTGTAAGTTTATTTTTAAACTAAATGTGGATGAATGTGGTGAGGCGAACACGCAATACTTTTCGGTAAGAGTAAGTTTATCAAAATCGATCTAAGTGGCGTGCAATGGGGGAGGCCTATGTCCAGCAGTGGACTGCGATAGGCTGAATATGATGATGAAGTTTATCAATATGACAATATGAACGTTACATTATCAGGCAAAACTTATTGCATTTTGTACAATAACCCAACCCAAATATTGCTTAATTATTAATTAAAGTTCGCTTATACGACTTACAAATAAATATAATGTTAAAAAACGTGAGTAGGTTTCATTTTTTTTATTATATAAATCACACCCACCTTAACCTACAATTAAAATGAATCAACCAGGTACAGAAAATACAACATATATAACAAACAAACACCCTCCCACACTCTACACAAAGCCGCAAGTAGGTATCAATCAAATTACAAAAGATCAAAAGAATCAAAGACATCATAAATATAATATTTCTTAATACAATACACATTGATGTCAAAAAGGTGGGATTAAGTTCTCTCCGGCGGGTTCCCACGTCATCTGCGGACGTCTTTATAAAGCCGAGCATTCACGCACTTGACCCTTTCGGCATAATAGCGCCACGAAATTATCAAAACGAAACCCACACATGTGTACGTTCCCACTGACAAACACACGCACGAGACGATAACCTCATTCGGACGTATCAAACGTTCGAAAACATACCCACACATACATAAAAAGTTCCACAACGAGCGCACACACGTGCAAAATAATTCAAAAGCACGTACACGCACACTTTAATCTTAATAAAACGCGTGTATCGACGTAACATCTACAGAGGTATCGTTTATGTGTGTATAGGACGGCTGAACGATTTGGTGCCAGCGGCGGTCTTAACCTGGAGAGTGCGCAGCGCGATTCGATTGCGGAGTATTTTTAGAGCTGATGTGTTTTTGCTAAGAGTTGTTACGTTACCGTTGAACGCAAAAATGCGTCCGAGTATTCGTACGGCTAATGAGAGGCGCATACCTACCACTACTTGTATGGACATACCGCTTTTTGTTAATAGACCTTTACCGTTTAATGAACAACGTTGTACTATTGTACTTTTGGCGTTGTTGGTAATTAGCTTATCGCCAGTTGTTTGACGATTATATTTTTTATTAACCGTGTTTTAATATTTTTGTATTATAGGAAGTCCAATTAAAGATTCCAAGACTATAAGTTCGGAATTTTTACCCACAATAAATAACACATATCTAGTACTAGCTGATTCACGCAGTTTCACCTGCGTTTTTAGTCAAAACACTGCTCTTAAAAGGCGTAGCGTTATCTTACATATCCTGTAACCTTCCACAATGAATACTCTATCCAATACAATAAGAATTATTCAAATCAGCCAAACGGTTCTAGAGATGAGCCAGTTTAAATAAATAAAAAAATATCTCAGCGTTGGTATATTAAGATTAGATACAAAGTACCTATCTTACATTCATTACCAATACTCGTAGTTACGTTATGAGCAAAACGGTTTGTACTGTCCTTATATAGGTACTTATTGGTAGAGCTGTTCATCATCAACAACATCAACAGCCTTTAGCAGTCCGCTGCTGGACTTACACCTGTCCTTAGAGAGGAGGTATTGGCCCACACTGGACAGATGGGTTGATAAAGGGTTCGTTTCAAGTTTTTCTTCTTTTTTGCAGTGCCGTTGTCCTGCGTAGTTTGCTCCTTAGTCGGCTCTGACGACACCCACGGGACGAATAGGGATGGTGACACTCCGTATTCTTAATCCGTCACCACACGGAACTGTTCTTGCTTTAGATATCTCTTTTTCACTTACGTCTTTCTGAAACCTTTCACTTTTAACTCCCATCCCATCCACATGCAACACTTCCTTTTACCTATTATGAATGATTGTTTATATCACTAGGCATACCATTACTTACAAATATTTTTTTAAGCCAGTTTCAACATCAAACAAGTTCTTTACCAATTGCCGAGAAGAGTATTTTTTTGATGGTAGGTATACTAGGACAAACAAGCAAACGGTCTTTGTCTACCCCTTCTTGTCTAAATTTACTGTCCGATAGCAATATGACTGCACGGATGATGTAGTGGTTTAAGCGGTCGCCGCGCCGCTTCCTACTGCGCTGAGTGTTCTGGGTTCGATCTACACATTGGACAACACTTTGTGTGATCCACAAATTGTTGTTCTAAGTCTAGGTGTTCTTTGTGTCCATTTTATGTACGTTTTTAAGGTCCTCCGGTGACAAAGGATTTATTCGTAATGCGAGTGTTGTCTCTTTAAAAAGAAAATAGAATTTACTGTCCGATAGCTTAAGACGAAGAAATCTTCAGCAAAATAACTGCATTGGTAACTGAATGCGTCCGAGTACAAAAAAATTTAGTATTTCTTGTATTTCCTTTATTTTTCCTCGTCCGCCTTAGGTATATCTAGTAGGTACTAGCACTCTCAAAACGAATACATTTTCCCCGTTTTTTGGAACAATTTTCATTGATGCTCGGCTCCTATTGGACGCAGCATGATGTTATATACCCTACAGCCTTCCTCAATAAATGGGCCATCTAATACTTCAAGATTTTTTTTATTCAGACCAGTAGTTTCGAAGATTAGCGCGTCCAACCATAGAAACAAGCAAACTCCTTAGCTTTATATTAAGTATTAGTATAGATTTATTTTATATCACAATATAAAAAAGCCTTTAGACGAAAAATATAACATCGGTATAACACGGCATATAACCTCAAATGGAGAAGTTTACCCATAATGTCAAAGACCACAATTCCCCGTTGGTTATTACACAGCTGCCGCATTTCAAGTCTTTTTTTTTCAATAAGTTAATTAAATTAACGACGTAAGCCCATTACATATTTAGTTAAATATTTAATTTAATTAACAGACGGACTGTTGTTTCAGACGGTACGTGTTTATGTTTAATATAAAAGGAGAGGCGAGAGGCGTCGCAAACTTGGACCCGTGAGTGACTGATATTTATCAGGCTTATTCGTTGTTCTATTGTATCGTTTTTATTACTACACAATAAAAAACGCTATTAATAAGTGGTATAATTTATCTAATGTACACAATGACAATGTGTATTTACTATATTTATAGTCATAGGTAGTAAACATAAAATATATTTTATAGCAGTGTTTAAGCAATTGGAAATCGGGCAATTTTTGTTTTAGTACATATTTAAGTTAGTTGTAAAACTTTATGATTTATTTCAAAATTTTCGTTTTTATCTGTATTGTAAATATGCCAAACCCAAGCGACGCAATTGTGTCATTAAGTTTGAGTTATGGTAAAATTTTGAATAAAATATTCGAAACATGAAACTTAAATTAAAAAGTAAAATGTCGAATATTTCGAGGAAAGTCTCGTGTAATTTGGTATGTCATTATTATGTCCGTCAGGTCAGGTAAAAGGAAAAGCTTCTAAGAATAGTTTTTTTCATGATAGAATTATTTTTTCACAAATATATAATAAATACCTAAGATATGACGTCATGACGTTGTCTACCGTTTGCCTTCGGACCACTTTTCAAGGAGTATACGCCTGAAATACTTTTAATTTCTATAATACATTGTATATAATACAGAATTCTCTATCAAATTTTACATAGTTCACAAACAGTCAAGTATTTACTTACTTAAATAGTTATTCTAGTAGACAGATAATAGTAAATCCTATCTGATTTATTTCCGATAGGACGATCCAATCAACATATTGAGATAAAACAATACATAGGTATATCTCGCAACTAAAGATCTTTGAAGTAAGACGAAGAAGATTTCTATACTTGCTCGTGCCTAAAGGGAGATAAGAGGAAGTTTACGCCACCAACAGGTAAGCCCCGCAGTTGTTCAATGTTCCCTCCGTGTGCAATAAATCAATAACTAAACCTGTTGTAAGCCACTGAACACTGTCTAATGGGACTGGGGCGGCGTCCTATCTTACGCCTGTCAGTTCCCGCTGTCGATTATAAGATTCGCTTACTCAACTAGGAAGATACTACTCGTATAACCTTTAGGCACGTCATATCCCTAGTTAGGTAGGTGTTTCCATACTATTCCAGCTTCTTACGGTTTCTGATATCATGCTCCAATCAACAGACTAGAAAGAACTTTACAAATTGATTACAAAAAACTTTTTCTTTATATTTTCAAGATGCATCTCCCGCGCTAGGAACATATCCTGTGTCGGATATAGGAATTTACTAACATATCTACATGAAACGGACACAAAGTACACCCAGACTGAGAACACCATCTTGATCCACAGCACAGGGCAGTAGGATTGGCAGTCACAATCGCCATCACAATTTTTTCTACTCCGAATTGTAAAAATTATCAATAAGTTCAAACAAAAAAGACATTAATGGCCTACGTTCGTATCAGTTTAAATTTACCTAGTTACTGATGAACAATATCACCAGCCAAAGAAAGATATGCCAGGTACGCATCATCTAACACCTTGTTCACAAGTTTGCATAAAAGAAAGTAGTTTTTCTTTTCTTTTTTAAAGGTCTACTTGCAACTGAAATTCTAGTAATTTCGGTTGTAAGTATTCCCGTTAACCCCTCCCGCTAAGTTAAATTGCTTGTGTTAGGAGTGGGTTCAAGTATCGCCTTAACCAATAGGCTACCGCCGCTTAAGTTAAGTTTATTTTTTAATTATATTTACTAACTTATTATGTAATATGTTACACAATGAATGTGAAGGTAATTAGACCAGGTAAATTTAATTTATTTTCCTTATCATATAAGAGCACATGTCTTCTATGCAAACAAAGCCAAGAACATTGTTCTCAAAAAAAAAATCCACAATAAAAAAAAACTCATTGATTACCACTGTTCTCAATAATGCTTACCAATAAAAATATCAGCATAATTTGATTCTACAAATTATTACATATAAAAATATTAATTATAAAACAAAAAATCTTCGTAATTCAACTATGAGATCAATGCGGATATGTTTATTAAATTAAAAGGTAGGCATTCTCTAATAGTCTGTCCAATTCAGTCACACCTACGGTCTTGTCATAATCATCAACAAGAAAATGCCTGTCATTTTTATTCAAAGGCATAAAGTTGTTCAGCGTGCGTCAGAGCATTAAAAACAAAGGCCACAATCATTATAAGTAAATACCTAATCTAGAATACTGCGTCAGTCGATTTGATCTTAGCGTCATCGGAATAAACAGTAAACAGAAAAATTCGAAGTAATGTTTTATAAAATACTATAGATAGAAGAATACGTACAGATAGGAAAAGGTATTGTACTGTGTAAATTTTTGGTTTTGGAACGAAGTTTCTTATCGCGCGTTACAAGCTCTGAGCGGATGGGAGCGAGACCGAAAAATGTGTAACAAGACTTTTTTCCGAAACTTCAGTTCACGCGTCGACGCTCACATCCTTTTCATATTTCATAATACAGCAAACGTCTACGAAAAAGCGAAAAGAACTTCGTTCCGACCGAGGGTCCATGGACCCTCACTCCGTTTTTATTTTATTTTAGCAAATCAAAGTAATGGCTCAAATTATCTATATAATTTTGACATTTTGATGGTAGTTCGTTTATCTCTTTACTGTAAAAGTCTGCTGGACGGGAGCCAATGAAGTTAGCGAAAGGAATTTGTACTGCCTCTTGGGTGAAGATTTTTTTTAAACTTATAAAATTGACAAAATTTTGAAAAAAGTAGAAATCTGTTGGGGCATGTTCCGGTAAGTACGGTGGATGACGAAGAGCTTCCAGCTGTAACTCTTGTAGCTTTGCGATGGTTTGTCGTGAAGTGTGAGCTCGCGCGTTGTCGTGAAGAACCCATTGACCATAGCGAAATTCTCCATCATTGTTTACACTCTTGACAATAGACATTCGGTCACTTTTGTGACATTCGGTAAGAAGCTGCGATGTGGAAGTCCGTGATGTACTAGTCTACCAGACAGGCACCAT
This sequence comes from Arctia plantaginis, assembly GCA_902825455.1. NCBI lineage: Eukaryota > Metazoa > Arthropoda > Insecta > Lepidoptera > Erebidae > Arctia > Arctia plantaginis. The sequence continues at coordinate 634,395 of CADEBD010000312.1, read as the reverse complement.
CATCTTTCTAAGGGTAATCTTTCTTTTAGAGCACTGATTAGGTGCTGTACTTGCGTCTACCCGCTGACACGAATGCAAACGGTTGTTGTAAAGGATCTACTTTTCATCGCAGGTGACAATTCGATTCAGAATTCCCTCGTTTCTATGCCAATCCAGTAATGCTATGCATTCTTTGATGTCGCTTAGTTCTTGTGGCACCCACTTGTCTAGCTTTTTTTATCTTTCCGATTTGATGCAAGTGCTTCAATTTTGTTTTAACACTAACTCCAAAGCCCGCAGCAAGATCATCTGTAGATTGAGTTGGATCCGCTTCCTTCCGAATATCGCCTTTAATTCGTCGTTGTCGACCAAGGCTCGTTTTACAACTTAAAATTTCCAGATCTAAAACGATAAAAACAATATTGGACCGTGTTTATTCAAGCAGTGTTACGCCCGTATACATTGTTAATGTTGCGTGTTATTTGCGCAACGGTATCTGCAGGTAGGAACTCATATTAAAAAATTGTACGAATTTTCAGTTTATCCATAGCGTCAAAAACTACCAGAATTTCACAAAAACAAGACATTATCTAAATCAAATAACTGAATTTTAAATTAACATACCAGGCCTTTAAATATATATTTTTATTTCGAATTGCGTGCTAATCCACAGATAATTAAATCTGAAATGCTGGTTTGAAAAATCTCCAATTTCAATTTCAACATTTCTCAACCAGGAGGAGATTCTCATACAGGAGGTTGATCGAAATCACGTCATGACGAAAATGTTCCCAATACAAAAGGGTTTTCTAACCGTTTAATTGATCGATTATCCTACTTAATAATGTAGGTATGTCTACAACAAGACATAGATTATATTAAGTAAATAATGTTATTTGAGTAATAAATGTTCTTCCTTTCTTTATTGTTAAAATGAGGCGAGGAACATTTTCATTAATATTTTTCCTTGGAAAAATAGCCGTACCCATTAATGTTCCCGATAGAGACCGATTTATTTGATGATTTGATTTAAAATATAGAGTGCTGAGGGGCTACTGACAGTTTCATAGCAAGTAGGTAATTACATATACTCGTATACATAAATCCATGATTGCTTCCGTGGCCGTGGGTGTCGTAAGAGCCGACTAAGGGAGTAAACTCTGCAGAATAACAGCACTGCAAAGAGAAGGAACACTTGAAACAAACTCTATACCAATCCGTCTAGCCAGCGTGGTATAGTAGGCCAAAATCTCCTTTCTAAGGAGAGGTCTATGTCCAGCAGTTTGCTATTATAGGCTGCGGATGATGATACATCCATAAACCCGCAAGGGTAGGCAGAGGCATATAATGATCCCACATTTTGCCAACTTTTGGTCCCATTCACACAATAATGGGCAATCCTATAGTCAATCAGCACTTTGAAAATTACAGATTGGATTTGTTTTGGATGAATTGCTGTGTGTAAGTAATGACAGCATATCAGGTCCATCATAGCCACCTGTAATTCGAATGGTTTGTTACCTGGTAGCCAGTTAGAAATACCAATTAGCCGAAGCATTAAACTGAACTGCGATTTAGATACCCATTGGGGAAAACCTAACTCTCTAACAACCTCTTCAGGTGGATATCAATACTTGGACACCCTATCAATGAGTATGTGTCACTCGCTTTTTAGAAACCGCTTGCTAAAATCGAGTTCTACTACTACTCTAGTAATTTAGTTTGACTGCGTTCTTCCACTCATATTTGAGGTCTACGTCTCATCAGGCTGCACAGATGGCGAAGTGGTTTAAGCGGTCACCTCGACGCTTCCTACTGCCCTGAGTGTTGTGGGTTCGATCTCCATATGGGAGAACACTTTGTGTGATTCTCCACAAATTGTTGTTTTTAGTTTCTTGCAAACGCAAGTCCCCCGCCACGCAGGAATATATTCCTAGGGCGTGAGTCATATTTAAAATTATGTTTACGAATTAGAGAATTTTTGACTGTGAGATTTAGAATTATATTAAAACTCTTGCCTAGAAGATTTGGTTCTGAAAAAGAAAGAGAAGTTTTAAGGCTTCAGAATATCCGATTAAAGGGACGAACTTAACATCAACAGGAAGTTAAGTTTACATTAAACCATTGTCTTGCCATCTTTGATTAAAACTTTTTCCTTTAATATTAAATTCCTAATTTTGCCCTTATGTTCATTCATGCCAGATTGCTGGCTGTAGGATTACTTCCCATTATGTGTATTAGTAAAATGTGGGCATCTAACACGCCTCTGCCTACCCCCTCAGGAATATAGGTGTGAGGGTATGTATGATATAGACAATTATTTACAATTTAAATATCTTTTCCTTTCTTTATTTTGTGTCGATACTGTTTATAATAATAATAACATCACACATCACACACAGGGCCGTCTGATCCCAAACTAGGCAGAGCCCGTACTATGGTAACCAGACTGCCGTAAACGTACCTACTTATATATTTTTAAATACATACATATTATAGATAAATTACACCCAGACAGGGAACAAATGTTCGTACTCATCACACAACATTTGTACTGTATTTATTTTTATAAGAATAAAGTTGTTTTTCGCATGCGCTAATTTTCTTGTTAATGGTAATCGTACGTCATCGGTATTAAATATTTTTTGTTGTACTTTTCGTGCTAAGTCTTCAGACTATTCGATGATAACATGTTAGGTGGCTAGTTTTGTTAGGTAGTTAGAGATTATGAGATAGATACGCAGATACATACTTTCACTATAGAATTACTTGAAAGATCTAGTCACAATACAAGTCTACAAGTTTAAACAAAAGTTAGCTGCTCTTATACAACGTATAAACAATTAGGTACCATCTCTTATTACGCTATCTTCAATAGCACTGTGTATCATATTATTGTTATAATGTAATATGAATCTTTAAATTATAGTCAAACAAAAAATTGTCCCAGTTTGTTCCTATGCGTAGTGCCATATTTTTAGGAACATGATACCTATATCGATGCGTATGGTAAGGCTAAAATAACGTATCAAATATCGATGTTCGCACCATCGCACTGTGTAGGGCATCTCTAACCGTAATACTGCTTAAGTAGGGTTATATATTTCATAATATTTTCTTTACCCAATTGATATAAAACTGACTGACAGTTGCCGTCGGTCTGAGAAAGAAACTGATCTTGTAAGGGTGTTTGTTGTTTACCTTTTTTGAGACACAAAATTTGGTCCAATTTTCTTAACATTAAGTATGCGTGACTACAGACGAAGAAGCTTCTTCCGTTTTATGTTTCATAAAGTCATTAATTCCTGACTTTTCATGTTAAGAAACTCTTGCGTTAGACCCAGTGAAATTTTATATTATGTCGTAAAAGTAATGTATTCGTAGAAACAAATTTATAGACCGATAGATTTCCTTGTCCCTCATTTGCTTATAGGTATGTTATTATGGTATATAACTAATCGTGGAGCGTTCTAGTTTAAAAGTTAGTGTTACAAAAATTAGTCTCCATCTAGTCATTTATAAAGTTGCTGTTGACATTGAAACATGTTGATAGTATTAAATGATACGTAGCCTATTGAATAGTTTTCAATCAAAATGTTACCGTTTCTCCTCATACTTACTTACTATTTTTAAAAATTCCGATCTACTGCGGATTGCATACCGCAGCAGTTCAGTTTATAACACCAGCTTGATAAGAGACTTTCTTTAAAGAAGAAATACTTCTGAATCGTAGTTATTACAAAGTACGAGTACTTTGGTAGCTTGTAGTGTAATTAATGCGTTCATTGTTTATTTTACTAATTTACGAATATAAGAAATTCGCTCGCTCTGATTGCCCGATGCCTCGTTTCGTTTTACCTCAAACTTTTACCAGTATGGCAAGGGTCACATCAAACATAATTTTCAGTGCTCGTACAAATCCTTTATTTTGCTATTTTTTCTTTTACATGATCATAATTATTGGAATATACAGTGAAAAGAAAACATTGAGGGAAGTGCTGACAGCAACAACGTAACAAGATACAACTAGTGTGGAGTTCTAGCTCTGTTCTTTTAATGATTTGGTGCTTTTTTATCTCTTTATTAGCAATTTGTTTCTCAAATTGAAGTTACAGTTTTAGGAAGGAACCTCTATAGGTGTCGTAGGAAATGGATAAAAGGTAAAAGGGATCACTCTCTCTAGATTCTATCAACGATAGTACTATTTGTATCTTTTAGTGCAGACTCATCCGCAGCAGACGGCGAGGAAAACCTTTGTAAACAGGCAACGCGATTACAGGACAAAGAAAGTTAAAAGGACGGGATTTTTGTCGAACTATGGGTAAGAATGTATTTATTGCTCTTTTGGTTACGGTAACCTAGAACATTATTGTTCATAAGTCTAACATACATTGGTTACTACAAGTTATCAACAGCATAGTAGAACAGGGATAGATGCTCAGAGTCTTATTCAGTCTTCGGTTATTGTAGGGCCGGACATCTTAGATCACTGCTGTTGATTCTGGTATACAGGAGTTGGTCCCAGTCGTATTAATTGACTGCAAGAAAACAAATCATTAGTCAGTAACAAGTCATTGGAAGTTTTTAAATGATAGGTAATTGTACTATCGCATTGGTTTCCATGCGCGATCACGATGGCCCCATTCACATGGGATATCAACCGCCGCCGGCCGACGACTCATCTGCATCTATCATTTGAATTTGTAATCAGATTTGCGGGACTCACGGCTTCATCCATCATTCATTAACTCCTCGACACGATGTTAACGACGGTTTTAAACGACCATTCCCCTTAATCAATTAGAGGATGAAGGTAAAAAGATGAAATCGCCGCTCGGGACTCTCGCCACTAACCGCTCATTATTTCGTCTCACACGTTTTTTATTGCGGCAACATTATACGTGGGTGTGGTTGTAATTTCCTTTCACCGACGTAAGGGCACACACGCAATCCAGAAACATCACGAGCAGTATTGAACTCTACTGTGTCAACATAAGATTCAAATTAGCTCAGCGAGTCATTTCCTGATGAGAAGATGCTTGATAAAATATTAAAGAGTCCGTCCTTTTCTGCCCTACGAGGTCGTTCTCTGTCGCTCGTGAGTAGAATTTCTGTGGATGTTTTTACGCGCGCCGGGGGGCAAAATGTACGTTGTTTTGGCGGCAAAACGCTTCGGGGACTTCGTAACTCAATAATGCGAATATTTCGAAGGGAGACAGGCCAACATGTTTTATTTACGGCATTTGAATTGAGCTCAATTCGTTTTCTGTACCGTACCGTGGGTGCTGTGATGAGTCAGCAGTTGGCTACAACGTGTGCGTGACACTGCCGCGTGACGACGCACGACGTGAATGCTCCGGAAAATAGGCCGTTTATGAGATTAGCCGTGTTGACACGCAACTTAGATATTGATCGACATTGATAAAGATGGATACATTACCGACTTGTCTGAAGACATTTTTCAGGTTGTTCTAAATAACTTTATCATGGATTTCTCGAAAAGCGAAATATTTACCTACTTTTGAACTTAGTATTGGATTCTGATAAAAAAAATGTATGGCCCATGTGACACTAGATCTTAGGGGCGAGATCGGAGAGTATTAGAGAGTATTTCAGTAATAAACGTCAAAATAATATTCGGTCCATCTTCTTTTTCATTAGCACTCTACCCATGTTTCTACTTCTGACCCCTGTACGCCAAGATTAATAGCGTTGCTGTCATGGACAACAAAAAACTCACTCAAGTATCTAATCCAAAGTGAGTAAGTTCACAAAGCAAGGTGAATTATATTTGAAATAAAAGGTGCAGTCACTTTCCCTTCTTGTTACAGAAAGAGAAAAGAGTAAGAAAAATCCACATACTTGATAATAACTGAGTGACGTATCAACAATGATAAAGTCGAAGTAAAAAATATTTCATTTCAATAATGTGTAAGTGTACTATAACAATACTTAAATACACCTATAGCTATTATGTTTGATCAGATGGTTTTATCACTTTTGTAGGTGCAAAATTATTCTAAAATTTTCCATGGAGCAACAATTTTAATTACAAGAAGTAACACTTCAATTGAAATGACAAAGACAAAGAACAAAATAAGTAAACAGCAAAAGCATCTCAACTTACATAAATTAATTAATAAAAAGTCCTACCAGACCTACCCAAAGACCTAGTCAGGTGGCTTAGACCACGTTTTGTCATAATACAGCAAACAGAACTTTCGCTGTATCTATAATGGACCCATTCCGTTTACTTATAACAAAAAAAAACAATGCTTCGCTTGATGTATAATGTATAAACTACGCAGAGCACGTCATTCAAATAGTTTCTAACTAACTCCACAAATAAACGACATCTAATGAATCAGTGTACCAACACACACTAGCAAAATAAAGCGGACAAAACATGACAAGAAAATCTCTGTAAACTAAAATAAATGGCGGCTTTGATCCGGTCTCATTCTTTATTAAAATACGTACGCGTCATGCATTACCCCAATTTAAGCGTGCAATTAGTGAGCGCGATCCCTCGGGGGTGGTGGGCCACCCTAGTTTACAGGGGGTATAGCGAGGGGATAAAGGGGCCAGGGGGTGGATAACGGACAGCCTTTGTGATCCCCTTTGTTCCGTACCATTTTCCAGACCCGGGCAGCGGATATAGGATTGGAAAATGATTTGGCTTTTAGTTGATTGCCTCGCACTTAGCTGTTGTTGAATAAAGCTTTTAGGTGCGGCGTGTTGTTGAGTGGCCATTGTTGACTGTTGAATTTCGCGGGTTTATGTTGGACTGAGATCTCTCTGATGACAGGTAACCTTTGAATATAGGCTTCATCATTAAGTAGGTATACAATTTGATTTCAATATTGAAATTTAAATATTCCACTGATGTTTCAAATACGTCGATTCCTGTACTTTAATTTGTTCTAAACAAGTTTAATGACATACCTACTGTAATATAATCAATTTTCTTCAACTGAAACATTCAATATACCGTTTGACTATTAATGTGCCCACAAAAATGGTAGTTGCTAGTAGAGGCGAAATGATTGGTAGGTAATATAAAAACAAAAACACAGTCGTTAAATGAAAATGGTCAATTTTCAAGATTAAGCGGCCACCACAACAAAATAAAGTGGTCCAGTACGGCTATCGCTTCGCACTGAATTAAACAACTAATTAATAGGTATAGGTAATGTCTAAACAAAAACCTTACATTCGAATACAAAACCAACTAGCTTTTGCCTGCGGCTCCGCCCGCGTGTATGTTGGTTAGCAAAGTAGGAAGGAGCCTATATCTATCCTTAAGAATCAAAGTATCTCTATGCCAAATAACATTAAAATTGGTTCAGAGGTTCAGTTGTGAAAGCGTAACAGACAGAGTTACTTTTGCATTTATAGTGCTAGTAGGGACCATTAAAATTCATGTTTCTACATATCAACTTAGAGTAACAGTGGTTACAACTTATAATGAGGAATAAAAATCTATTAAGTAGGCAGTTGGATTTTGAACTTAAATGATCTTAGTTAACGAAGTCAAGGCTTTGATTTATTGAATGAATAATGAAAACGAAATTATAAAATCATTAGACGAATAAAAGAAATAACACATTTCAAACGCCAAAGCAACAACACTTCGAAGGCAGATTAGACACTCAATAATTTTTTGTGCTTAGTCAGAAGGCCAATTCTCGTAATACAAGTTCGGTCTCAATTCAATTCCGATCAACTCTCGATCTCGCAACTGTCATAAAAGGTATTTTCATAGTAAAACAGTAAAGAATTACTAAGACTAGCAGGTTACAATACAACAGTCAACGTTCGATGTTTAATACTTTACTACGAAAATATCTTTATGACAGTTGTGAGATTGAGAGTTGAGGAACTGAATTTTGACTGAATTTCTATTACGAGGGTTAGTCTTCTGTTAAACAGATAAATCTACCGACACAAACATGCACAACGTAGTTAAAAAGTACTAAAAGACTGCTCGCAAAAGACGATTTTTTAATCATTATATCATTCAAGAAGTCATACCACATAAGTATTCAGAAAGTAATTAGTGCGGAATATTGCGAATAATGTACCACATTTTATTGAATAACGTAGGTATAATAATTATTTTAATAGTCCCGTATCCCGTAGAAGTTGTTTGTGGATCGAAAGTGTATCATGCATATACCTAGCGTTAAAATCAATTTTTAATCGACTTCAAAAAGGAGGAGGTTATCAGTTCGGATGCTTATATTTTTTTATCTATGTTCGGGCATAACTCCCCTACAGATAGATTTTCAAAATTCTGATTTTGTTTGAAAGGGGTTTATTCCGAAATCGTCCCATTTAAATTTCATGTTGATCTGATGATGAGTTTCTGAGACAGACAACGGAGCTCTTCAAAAAATGACAGCAAATCAACCATGATTGCTGCTAGGTTCTCTTTGTTAGTATTGTTTGAAGTCGGTTCAAGTTTTTTAACAAAGGATTTTTTGTTGAACTGATTAGATAAACACACTGTACTTACTATTTAATAATAATAATAATGACGTTCAAGAAATAGAGGGATAACAAAATTACACAAATACAGCAAGTACTGGGAGTAAGTGGACTTCCACTAGTGTAGAAAATATCACAATCGTTGTCTAATTATTCCACGCATGTTTGTTTGCTTGTTTATTAAAATTTAAAGATTCTTAGAATTAAAGAAGTGTTATATCGGTTAGAGTTCTAAGTAGCTAGGTATGCTAGCTTGAAATGCGATGAATCAAATTATAAGCCTTTCTAAGGAGAGGCCTATGTCCAGCAGTGGACTGGTATAGGCTGTTGATGATGATTGATGATGAAATTATAAGCTTTAGTAGTTTAACCGTTAAATGTTCTAGGAATTGACCTGATGGAACGGTAAAGAATCTCTAAGTTGAATTTAAATTTAGACCCTTACCTGCATAAATATTAATACAACTTTATGAAGTTTGAAAAATTCAAGAATTCGATATTTCGCAGTCATTAAGCGCAGTGAGCAAAACCTTGGGCGCACGCACGTACAGGCTACCGCGCATGCGCTGTAATTTAACGACATTAACGCACCGGTATTAGGCAGGCAACTGTGTACAGAAGATTGTCGAGTATCCAGATAATTTACTTGATAGAATGCCATTAAGGATACTGAGTCTGAAACCCTGATTATTATGTTACAGGTATATTTATGCGAGTCAGTGAACGCGTGCTGGTTGAATTAACACTATCCATAATTAAGTATTTTACATCATTGATCAATATACATTTTTTCTTTAAATAGGCATTTTAAACATAATTAATTATTTATTTAATTAAATATCAGCTTTTTGTACTTGACGTACTCACGAGTATATATAAACTTTACTATCTGTGCATTTAATACAAAACAAATAGATAAAAACTGCTCAAATCGTATAGAGAACGTTATCAGGGCAAATTTAAATGTAGATATGAGAAGACAAATACACATTGAAATAAGTCAATTGTTTCTTTTGTGTTTTTCTCTATCCGGTAACAAAGCGTAATTATCTACCAAACCGAACTGTCAAGAGTATTCATTAAGATATATTAGATTCCATTATCTGTAAGCAGTCACCCGCCGCAGGGCAAATGCCTATTCAACAAATGGACGTGGGAGAGCCTTGTTACGGCAGTATCCTCTGGAGTGATAGCACAGCATCAGAGAATACTTGTGTTAAGCAGTTTTTGTTTATTTTCACCTAGTAAGCTTAACAAAGCCTGAGTTCACATGTTTATAACAGGGACAGACTCTTCAAGTTTTTATCCAATGGCGCCACTTTCTGCGTTAACTTAACGAATCCTGAATGCTTCTCAATTAATCCATTTATTATCTTACCACTGCAGCCAGATTGTCAATAACACCCGTAGGTGTGACGATGATGCTACATGACATAATTAAAGAATCAAAAAGCCCCTGATACAACTACTCGATGCAGCAGCAAGTTCCAGGTTACCATGTCTTGCAAATACCATCACAGTAACAGTATACCAAATTTCAGATCAATTGGACCTGTGGATTTTAGTGAGATCCCTTCATCACCTAGGAAGTGAGCTGATGATCTCCAAAATTTATAGCTAAGAACCATCTTGATCACATCGGCTTTCGAACAAAAAAATCCGCATTGAAATAGGTGCATCCGTTCGGGAGCTATGATGCCACAGACTTATATATTATAAAATATTAGCCCACGACTTCGTTGGCGTGGAATTTGAAAAGCGGTGCTTTAGAAAGTTCGATTCCCGGACCAGGCAGACTTTTATAGAGTTATTCTGATAGAAAAAATAGCCTAAGTTACTCCTTATAAAGACAGCTACTTGGTAGTAAAATATTATCAAAATCGGTCCAGCCGTTTTGAAGATTACCCGACAAGATAACAAACAGACAGACAGACAAAAAATATTTAAACTGGTTTTTAGGCATAGGTATCGTGCAAATAACCGTGTAAGCACGAAAAAAACCTATTATTTTGACAGGACAATTTTATTTATTAGTATAGATACAAGGTCTGAAAATGAAATGTTTTTTTTTATCGTATTTATTGATACATATTACGAGTAGGTATGCGGCAACAGTGTAATTGGATCCTCTGTTGACACTCGTACAACTTGTATACATATTTATGTTTATGCCAAATTTTATTGTGATAGTTTTAGTTATCCATAATAATATTATAAATGCGAAAGTGTCTGTCAATTGTCTATCTGCCTGTCACCTCCTCACGCTTAAACCGCTTAACCGATTTAGATGAAACTCGGTATTGAAATAGTTTGATTTGGGTTAAGGAATGACATAGGCTAATTTTTAACCGAGAGCTGAGAGCAAAAGCTAATTTTGTATTTTTTTTTATATGAGTTGTACAATGGCGGACTTTATGGCACAGGCATTTTCTCCCAGTCTTAGGGTGGGGCTGAAATGTGTGGCTAGGTGCACTAGACATTGATATGTAAAGTAAAAGAAAATTATTGATAACTTAGACAAAAACAATTCGATAAATATACGAGTACATACATACGTACCAAATACATACACATACCTAAATACTACCTAGTTACATACATACATAAACCTACATATTAATCTTAACTTTTTGTTTTTTTCCGTCCGATACCACCTACGGTGGCATGTCGGACTCGAACCGAATAAAACCGCACGCCGTCTCGGGTACTAATAGCCGGGGAACCAGGTATACCCTGGAAAGGAAGTCCCTGGTGCCCCGACATTCGGCTTTTACCCTATATATAAAATTCTGGTGTTCCAATGTTAGTTACCATACTCCTCCGAAACGGCTTTACCGATTTTTATGAAATTTTGTGTGCACATAGGGTAAGTCTGAGAATCGGCCAACATCTGTTTTTCATACCCCTAAAAGACAAGGGTGACCCACCCCTAAATTTTTTTTTCTTCAATATTTCCTAGAAATAATGTATATGGCAAAACAACGTTTGCCGGGTCAGCTAGTATATATATATATATGTATTTAAAACTTTAATAAAAAAATTGAATTCAATTAAATTTAATTTTTTTAATAAAATATATAATGACTGTTGAAAGAGTAATACACAAATGAAATCACTTGGGAGCGGGACTAGTTAGAATATTTTTTTTTATATTATAGGTGGCAAACGAGCAGCCGTGTCACTTGATGGTAAGTGGCTACTGCTGCCGTTGGACACCTGCAACTCAAGAGTCACCAGTTTCCGTCCTTTGAGTCCCCCCCCCCCACCTATTACTGGTGAGGGGGGATTTAAGCACTCACTCACTCAATGAAAAGCAACAAAAGAATTGTTTAACACCGGTTTTCTATAACTCCGGTTGAGCCTAGAAGCCGTGACTCGTTCATGGTAAAACGATTCTAACAAATTTTAATCGGTTTAAGAAATATTGTCAGACCATCGTCTAGTATAACTGTATGTGTGTATTTGCACATCATCACCAACAGCCTTCAATAGTCCACTGCTGGACATAGGCCTCTCCTTAGAAAAGAGGTTTTGGCCGGCTATACCACGCTGGCCACGCTGATATGTGGTTTGGATGGATGGATGAATAGGGGTGGTGACACTTAGTATTCTCGATCCGTCAACACACGGAAAAATTATAGGATAAAAGCATTTTTTTTATTTTTTATTAGGTAATAAAAAAAGGGTTAAACATCCCTGTCGTCTTATAATTTTTTTATTTGACAATGAAGTCTCAGACTTATGTCTAAAAAGGATGAAGGTCCGTGTTTACTTTTAGATACACATATTTACTTATATTATCAACATTATAAATATGCGATACATGCGATACATCAAGGGGAATGTGCGCGATTTTCTTCGGAGTGAATTGGCAGAATAGTCATAACGCTAGTACCCGACTGAGTATTTATATATTTTATTAAATTTATGTAGGTTTATGTATGTATGTGTGTTTATATATTGTGTATGTCTCTAGACCTAAATTATGTTAAATTTAATATTTTATTTTGCACCTACCGCATCCTATTTCTACATCACCTGAAGGTTGACGTGGAGAGAATGTCTAATGGCATTAAGTCCGATTTTGTACAACATGTGCATTAAGTTTAAAATAAATAAATATAAACATATGTATGTATACATATTTGTGTCCGTTTTCAATGCAAAACTTGAGACGCAACCAAAACAGTATATGAACATATGTATATTTAGGCCTGTTTTACCAATGATTTTACGTCTAAGCATGTACCCTTGTATAACTATAAGCACAAACATATCACTCGTACAAAAATGAGTGGATGAAATACGTCCGATAATAACTAAATATCTCCAAGCTACGTTCGAGAGCGACATGGCGGCTGTAGACTAACGTTATGGCTCATAAAACTATTTTAATCTGCCCATTACTATGCCAGTGGCCGTCGTCAATTAGGAGAATGGTCAGTGTTGCCACGTTGTGTCACCTTCTCCATATACGACTGTTTCTTTTTTACTACACAAATTTATTTTAATTTTTATGATAGTTACTGATTTTTTTTTTTCTTTTTTTAGATAACACTACTTAAATACATAGTATTATGTCTAAGTATTTATCTAGGTATTATATTTAAAAATATTCAATGTTTATCAGCACTACATCTTGTTGGAGCACTTTATAATACCCGATTTAGGTAGTATTCTTTACTCAACAAAATGATAAGTCACTTCGTGGAATATTTGTACTCCTATTTTAAAAGCCTTCTGAGTTCCAAGCGTTCATTAGCAGCGGTAGTCACTTTCCACCAGGTGACCCGTATGCTCGGTTGCTCCATATGTCACATGACGGTGAGCAAGAAAATAAACGATTTTTAAGAAAACAGTTCATTCATTTGATGAAATGTAATTTGAAATAGGCTTGATTTCTTTCTTATTAATCAAAATAAGTATTGCCATTTAGTTTCGACCAGAAGGCCGAATCTCGTAATAAAAGTTTGGTCACAATTCGACCTCACAACTGTCGTAAAAGGTATTTTTGTAGTAAAATAGTAAAGTATCACTAAGACTAGCAGATTACCGATTCAATTTTGGTCATAATACGATATAATCACATTACAGTCAACGTTGGATTTTCAATACTTTACTATGAAAATGCCTTTTATGACAGTTGTGAGATCGAGAGTTGATTGGGACTGAATTTTGATCGAACTTTAATTACGAGAATTGGTCTTCAGTTGACATTAGTAAATAAGTTATAAACCTACAGAACTTTTCGCGCTAAATGACTTGCTTGCTTTGCTTCAATGACTGCAGTCGGAGATATCAACATTGGATATGCGAATGAATGGGACTTTGTGGTTAGTTTTAGTTTTTAGTAACATGCATAATCATTGTGATCTTAAGTAAGTAATAGCCGAACCTATTAATAGTATACGGTATATTCGGGTCGAACGAACTAACCAAAGTGCCTAAGTGTTGGTCTACTAGTGGATTAAATAAAAAACCTATAAACCGACTCGATGATCTGCCAAGTTTCATAATAATTCATTAATTAATTTCATAATCATTGTGATCTTAAGTAAGTGATAGCCGCACCTATATAGAACCTATTTATCTCAGTTTTCCTCAAATTTTAACTCTTTAACTTTTTATGCTGGATATAATATAATATAAACATATGATTACATTACCTAGATCAATTTTAATAAGTCAACACAAACCCTAATGCAAAGGGTAATCTGGTAACCCAGCCACAATCATGACCAGAGTTGCTCACCGAAAAAACTCTTGCGCAGCCAGTCCGACCTGTTTTACGTTCGCAGAATTGGCGCGAGAGCGAGAGAAAAAAAACTTTAAATTGCCATCGACCGGTGGCCCGAACGACTGAATGTCGTCAAGGATCACTACTTTTATAATTTTATTTAAATATCCGTATAACTAATTCTAAATGTCAACGTTTATTGATCAAATATACATAATGTGTAATATTGCAGTGAGATTATTTTATTTTTTGTTAACCCAGATTAAAGTACTAACAGCATCATTTTGGATTTGAAGGGACATCCTCCTCATCGTGTACTCGGTCGAGGCAACCGTAGGGATTAAACTCCTGTTCTTAACACGCATATCTAAGCTCGCCTTACCCCAGGCCGCACTGACAGGAAGCACGTCTGACTTGACTCGATTTAATTGACTCGCTGTCTCCAAATGAAATTTCTAAATCTTAAGCGAAAGAATACAAAAAAACAAAGTTTGATCAACAGATTTACATTGTCATAGCTAATATGAGCTCACGGTGGAATCATTTTTAGCTTAATTCTATGCAGTACAATTATTCGAGATAGTAGGGACAGAAGACTGATAGAGTTTCAAAGTGTGAAAACCTCCATACTTATATGAGTAATATCAATCAGGGCAACACACTTTTGACGAGAGATATGGTTACAGTTGATACTTATTCAGAGCTAGCCAATTCTGGTCAATAGTTCCACTAACTAGAATTCATCATAACTATAAGCTTATTTTGCAGAAGTTTTCACTTTTCCGTCTGATGATTATTTTGATGAAAATAGCAATTCATTATTTACTTCCGGAAGGAATGCTGAGAGGTTGGCCACAATGCGATTGCCCAGGTCTTAGTAAAACAAGCTTTGAGGCTTCTGCTGATCATGGATCTCACCGAGGAGGTTTTCTACGAAGCACCCTAAAAATATATATAGGAATATAACATCTTTATATCTTTTTGCAATAAGTAAGGGAGTAATCCCAACATTGCCCCTTGCATTCCCTAAGAGAAGAGGTAGTAGATCAAAATAATAACTACTGTCATTTTTTATTACTAAGGTGAGTCAACGTTCAGTTAAAAGCCAATTATAAATGTGTAAACAAAATGACATAAAACGCTGTCTTTCACAATTTGTACCATTGCACAAAGAGATGCATTTGCAAGGCGCGCGATTACAAACACTGTTTACAACGCTGAGGTTTCGGTGAATAAGCAGATGCGAGCCGAGCCTTACATGGACAACTATTAAATAACCTTTTATATGGCACTCGAATTAAACGTGAAAGTATATGAGGATAATTTGTGTATAAATTTTCTTCTGTATAAGGATATCAGAAATAATAAGAAAGGTATTTCTTACCGTGCAGACCTTAAATTAATGTCGTGGTTTAAGACTCTTTATGTTTACGACTCAAAATTCTGAGAAATACATAACAAATTAAATACCGTTTTAATGTCAACTGAGCAACGTTGCTTCTGCTCTGACGATGACTACCAATCCTTTCGAGGCCAACAGATCATGCCGACGTCCCCGACTTCGGTGAGTTGTTTGCGAGAAAGGATTTAGCTAATTCCCTTTACACTCCATTCCGCTATCTCTTCGGCGCCTATTATTCTAGCGCAAATAAAATCACCTGGATATTCTTCATGAACTCTCGCATGGGATGGAATGAAATCAGACCGATTTTTGGGAATGTATGTCTTACTGCGTCGATGGTGTTAAACTGGGCAATCTGCCAATGTGAGTACAGTACTCAGCTAATAAACTAATCGGTTACGCAGGTTTTTGTAGGGTGTGGCTTATTTCCATTACGTGTTATCTGTACCCGCTTCCGTAGAATTCAAATTGGTAGAATTTAATCTAAGCGGCATCAATATTACGCCGAATACCGACCAACTGATGTAGGGTCTGTTATTGTATACTTATATGTCGACTTGACATAAGAGAGTTTTAACTTAGAAAACCCTTTAAAAATAGTAACAATTTACTTCTTAAATCAGTGGTCTTTGAGGAACCCTACCGGGCTGCAGGCAAACTTAGATTCTTTCGTTTTTTGTTCCTCTTCCCTGCTGTTTTTTGATACAAAGTGCTAACGATTTAATTTAATATATGTGTAAAGTCCCCTTTTTTTTTCCGTGCGGAAATCCCCTCGGATACCACCTGTCGGTGGCATGTCTGACTCGAACCGACTAAAACCGCACGCCGTCTCAGGTACTAATAGCCGGCGAACCAGGTATACCCTAGAAAGGAAGTCCCTGGTGCCCCAACATACCTCGGGTCATCTACAGACGAGTAGACGACCCCCCCCTCCCCGTGTGGGAACCCCATGTTCCCTGTGCTCCCTGGAAGCGAGCGCGCTTCGCAACGCGCTCGCCGCCACCCCGGCCTGCTTCTGCTAGGGTGACAGATGGCCTCACGTGTCACCCCCAGGCCTGCGCTTATGGAGGACGGAGGTCGTTCTGCGACCTCCGGCGCCTGCATAAGCGCAGGCGTCTGTACCTGGCCCGTTCCCGGGCCTGGCGGGCCGGGAGAGTCCTAAACCTCTCCCGGTCTCCTTCGCGGGCATAACTTGCTCGCAGAAGGAGACGGCAGAGTTCCACGCACTCTCGCTCCGCACGATAGCCGCAATCAGGCTATCGAGCGAGTTGCTGGCCATCAGGATCATAAGGGGGTACCGCACGATCTCCTTCGAGGCGGCGAGTCTCCTGGCCGGAACTCCACCGTGGGACCTGGAGGCGAGAGCCCTTGCAGCACTGTATCAGTGGCGCAAGGAGGCGCAGGAGTTGGGTCGATACCCCGAGATTCGAGAAATCGATGACCGGAAATCCCAACTCCGCCAGGTCATCATAGGGGAGTGGAGGGAACGACTCGGGCAACCGAGCGCCGGGCACGCCGTCATTGCGGCGGTAAGACCCGTTATGGAGGATTGGCTCGAGAGGCGTCACGGGACCCTCTCATACCGATTGACGCAGGTGATCACTGGGAAGGGATGTTTCGGAGATCACCTGTGTCTGATCCGCAAGGAGCCAACGCCTGAGTGCCACCACTGCGATGGCCAGACCGTGGACACGGCTCTCCACACGCTGGCAGAGTGCCCGGCGTGGGTTGAGCAGAGGCGAGACCTCGTGGCGGCCATCGGAGTGGGAGTTCTCTCGCTCGATAGCCTGATTGCGGCTATCGTGCGGAGCGAGAGTGCGTGGAACTCTGCCGTCTCCTTCTGCGAGCAAGTTATGCTCGCGAAGGAGACGGCGGAGCGGGACCGGGAGAGGTTTAGAACTCTCCCGGCCCGCCAGGCCCGGGCACGGGCCAGGCAGCGCAGGCGACTCAGGCGCCGGAGGTCGCAGAACGACCTCCGTCCTCCATAAGCGCAGGCCTGGGGGTGACAGGTGAGGCCATCTGTCACCCTAGCAGAAGCAGGCCGGGGAGGCGGCGAGCGCGTTGCGAAACGCGCTCGCTTCCAGGGAGCACAGGGAACATGGGGTTCCCACACGGGGCGGGGGTCGTCTACTCGTCTGTAGATGACCCGAGGTATGTCGGGGCACCAGGGCCTTCCTTTCTAGGGTATACCTGGTTCCCCGGCTATTAGTACCCGGCGAAGGCGTGCGGTTTTAGTCGGTTCGAGTCCGACATGCCACCGACAGGTGGTATCCGAGGGGATTTCCGCACGGAAAAAAAAAAAAAAAAAAAAAAAAAAAAGGCTATCGAGCGAGAGAACTCCCACACTGCAATGGCCGCCACAAGGTCTCGCCTCTGCTCAACCCACGCCGGGCACTCTGCCAGCGTGTGGAGAGCCGTGTCCACGGTCTGGCCAGTGTAAAGTCCCCTGCGACACAGGATATATATTCCTAATGCGACAGTTTTGAAAAGAGAAAGAAAATCTTATGTTCCCCAAGATTTTTTAACAAGAAATTAAAACTCGCTATTTTGACTTAACTTCTTTTTATTATGTCAATCTTTATTATGTTGTAATTTTTAGTTGTAATAAATAATAGTTATAGCAAAATAGTAATACAGAGTGTTTCAGAAAACTGTGGTAAGTAGAAGACTACGTAAATACGATACGACTACGGAACATACGAATTAAATAAAAAAAATTATGAAGAGAGAGCTAGAGTTATTATCATGCTCAAAGAAGCTAAGTAACAAGTACAACGAGTAACCTTATTGAGTTTGATATCAGTAAAAAAAAAAAACTGAATTTTATATTTCAAGTGTACTGTGTACAATGACATTATCATTATTCTACACTTACTTCTTACAAAGTCATGTACAGGTATGTCTTTTTGGAAACTTAACTAGACTTAGACTAAACTAATTTGAGTTAAAATACATCACTAGCAAACTAGTTCCACGGGTATTGCAGCACCTACTCTCGTCTGGGGCCTGCGTGCTAATGAAGGCGTTGAAATACAGCGTCGACGCCATCGTACTGACGTTGCTGCAACGTGGCCAATGATCCAGGGTTGTCACATTTCTATGTACTATGGTTTAATTTTTTAAAGTCTATATTACAAATTATTATTTAAGAGGCTTGTAATATATTGTGAATCTAAAATCTAACTGCTGAGTTGAATTTTTATTGGCTTGGACACTATACATTTGTCATGAGCATGATCATTTGGTTTGGTTTGTTTTTTTTAAACACAACCCCCGCAGTAGGAATATATCCGGTTTCGCGGAGGACTTTACAAACATACATGAAACGGACACAAAGAACACCCAGACTCAGAATAAGAATTTGTGGATCACACAAAGTGTTTTCTCTTGTGGGAATCGAACCCACAATACTCGGCGTAGTAAGTGGTGACCACTTAAACCACTTTGCCAGGCATACTGTTCTATGTCTAGGTACTATCAACTTGTATTGAGCATGTATTTAAAAATATAGTCAGCATAGTACAAGTTCTACCTTACTTGAGATCAGGCGATCATGTGTGTGATGAGTTAAGTTGTTAGCATTACTTTTGAAATGAATGAAATAGTGCTTAGAGTGATACAAATCGTATTTGCTCTCGTTTATTTACTATCCAAATGGTACAAATAGGTTAAATAATAAATTAATTACACACAAGCCATCTAGTTTCAAACTAAGCAGAACTTGTACTATGAAAGCTAGATTGACTGATAGATCACTTTTATACTTTTTTTTTTTGTAAATACATACATTTTATACATAGGAAACATCCGAACTCCAAAACAAAAATTTGCAGATCATACACCCGGTAATCGAACCTGAAACCAAAAGCAAAGGCAGTCAAAACTACTAAATTAAACAGACAATTAAACTATTGTTGCTCGTTATTTCTTTTCTTGTTATTTTAGTTTTAAGGCCGAGTTTAGAGGTGACGAGCCATCTTTTAGGTAGTAAGATCAATTCCTACAAAACCTTACGGTGGTCCATTCTCTGTAAGACCACACTGATTCATATTATGTTTATGGTGCTCATAAAAATATTAAGCGTTAGTATTTTATTATTCAGCAGATTGTAAAATTCATGTAGTGGAATACAATAGTGGATTTGCAATTTATTCATAGGTACCGTCGGCAAATGTATTGAGCGCGCATACTGATCGCGCTCTCTACGATATTAACCTTTATTTCCACCTTTCTTATGACTAATTTGTATTTCATGAATATTTTATTCGTATTCAAATTTGTAATATAGGACTGAACGTGACTTTTACAGGATAACAAATTATTTATTCGACTTATACTTGCTTACAAAACTGATATTTTCATAAGCTGCCGGTAGAATTAATTTCTGAAATCTTAACTAATATTGTAAACTTGAATATGTTACCGACAACAACCACTTTGACAGAATATACAGATTCTCAGGGGTACGCAAAAGGGCACTAAGAAGAGAAAAATTACTACGAAGTAAGCCTTGGGCAGAGCTACTTGTACTCTTATTTCCTTAATACAAATGCTTCGTTAATGTACAGGTTCTTTAATAAAATATTGAAAAGGAATTGAGCACAAAATTTACATATAGGTATAGGCGAACTAAAACTTTTTTAATGGCATGCACATAAATACTAAAAATATTCAGCACTACCTAACAAGTATTTTCAATTTAAATGCCAGTTTTGCAGGTTATGACGGATTGCAGAATCATTTTTTAGACCAGGGATTCCCAAACTATTTTGGGCAAGAGACCCCTTTTCTATGAACAGATAGTTTAGATCTCATCATCATTTTTAGACCAGGGATTCCCAAACTATTTTGGGCAAGAGACCCCTTTTCTATGAACAGATAGTTTAGATCTCCATAGCATACTGCATGCTTATCAAATTGTTGAGTTTTTTAAAAGGACTACAATGATACTTCCTACTAAAATCTTAGTCATTCTTATAACCAGTTGGTACACGTAATACAATTAATATAGTACATATCTTGAAAGTGTCAAATAACAAATTTAGGGCCTAGTTGACCTCCAAAGTCAAGTTTTGGTGTATGTAGAATCCTCTGAAACCGATTTCGACCCCAAGGGGTCAATATCGACCACTTTGTTAATCCCTGGTTTAGACCATGAAACTGTTAATTAGCCAGGAGCCTAAAGTTCGCTTAGCCTCACTCACACACAAGCTCAACACCGGTTTTCTGCAACGCCGTCGTATAACGTCATGAGTCGCCATGTTTAGACTACAACAGGTATATTTCATGAGCGACAACCCTCCGCACGGTAGGTAAGTAAAGTGGTAGCTACAGTAGTTGGTTTAATAACAGTGCGGTAGGTACAATGATTGTTTTGTGTTCGGGCGGCTACTGGAATTATGCTGTGATGTTGGAAACAAAAGTATGAAAAACTGCTCAGTTCGGTGGTTCTAATTACGTGTGTAGAATTTATGCAGTACCTAATTAAATTCTACTACTTTAATATATTTAACGGCAATTGTGAAATTGAACAGTATATTAAATGTAAAAAATCATATCTCTGTATTTTTCAGTAATGTCTTATTACGGAAAAATACTATAAAGTATCGTATAAAGTAATTCTTTTTGTTTAACTGTTCTGTAAAAATTAATAATAGGCAACAAAAAGAAAAAAAATATAAAGTTATTGTTAGTTCTGTGTTTTATTCCTGTTATTATGTAAATGTACAGAAATTAATGCGATAATAGGTACCTATTACCTCTGAATTGCCTGACCTCCGACCACGGCCAGTGCAACCGGCATTTGATCCTGGAACGCGAAAGTCTAAAAGTTATTTTTGAATTATTATTGTCAATTTAGGTTTCACAGGCAGGTCACGAAAAATTTAGGTTTGGGCCTACTCTGGACCGATTTTTGATTTACTGAAAAATCACGAATAAAAAGTTTCGTCGTCTCTGTCTATCTCAAAAGGGTTACAGAGTGTCATAATAATTTTTGTCAAATTATTTAATAATATAATTAGTAAAAAATGATATTGAATTCATATTTTGACAATTATTTAAGCGCTTAGCAAGATCGGGCACGAGTGACTTGTCGACGATTGTCTAAATGATTATTCTGTCACTCTGGTCCAGTCTATGGATATTCAAAGAAGAAGCGTACACGTTTCGTCGTGATAATGTGGTGACACTCCACTTTAAAGAAAGCACTATTGTCGTATAGATATGTACTTATATATGTCCATGAATCGGACGAGATTGACGGTCACGGTAACAAACGTCACTCGTGCACACTCTGGCTTCGGTTCTACCTTTCTGGTACAATCCGTCCTGTTATGGAACGCGCTGCCTCGCGAGATCAGGATGGCAAAAACTCGGCAAACTTTTAAATACCTGTTGCGGAAACATCTCTTAAACTCCTTAGCAGATCTACCTTGATACCTCTCTCTTCTAGAATTTATTGTGTGTATGTATATATTATGTATATATATATATATATATATATATATAATATATAATATGTATAATTTTATGTATATATAAATGTATATTATTATGTAAACATAAATACTTATGTATTGTGTATCTCTTTTATTAAAATATATTCTAATGCAATTTATTTAAGTACCCTGTGCATATGATATTCTATTTATACTATTATTTTTTTTCTTTTAAATCACATTTTGAATTACTGTGCATCTACCATTTTTTTTTAACTCTGCATCGCCCTAAGGTCGACTGGTAGAAAATGCCCTACGGCATTAAGTCCGCCTGTGTCACATTTGTGCATAAAGTATAAATAAATAAAAATAAAATACAAAATAAATGTTGGCCGATTTTCAGAGCTACCCGATGTGTACACAAAATTTCATGAGAATCGGTCAAGCCGTTTCGGAGGAGTACGGGAACGAACATTGTGACACGAGAATTTTATATATAAGATGTACATATTTATAACTATTTTATACATTTAATGAGGTACTTAATGAAGAGTTGTAAAATAAAATGCGCTCAACAATGACTTTATGTTGAAACATAACCGGTGTAAACAATATAACAATTGACACAATGTGCGAGATACCAATGCGAGATAGTTTTAACACAACCAACACGTGTTAATGTCTCTCTTACTCCTTTGAGAGCGAGTTCATTACGAAGCAGCGGGTAAGAGTGACTTGGTACTCAAACGATCAACGGAGGTAATTACTCGTGACATTATAACAGCGAGACGCGTTACAAACGCTATTAACTCTAAAATAATATTGCTATAAACTTTAAATATAGTTATGAACATAATAAGCACGCGTGGGATACTTGTTTGTGTTAGATTGTATTGTTGTATTCTTTCTATTCGTTTATTTTCTTTTGCGCAGTTAAGAAGCTATCTGTACCAGAGTGTAAAATAATAAGAACCAGATACGTCTGGCTCATTTTAGTGGCTTACTGAAATAACAAGTGTGAACAAGTTTTAAAAGTCAGGCATATATAACAAGCGATCCACCCCGACTTGGTACGGATACATCAGTTTTAACATTAAACTGACGTAAGCTATGAAAGTTCCTTTTTCGGCGACTTGGTTGTACACTATTGTGTTTTTACTTAAATAAAAACTTAATTAGGTACATGTTATTATATTTCTAGAAAAAATATGTTACTGACTACCAGTAACATATTTTTTCTAGAAATCCCCATCAAAATTCGTTGCGTGGTTTTAGGCTCCTCAAGCCATGCTGACGGGTGAGGAGGGCTGGGGCGCAGTGGCCTCTTTCTGTGAAACTGTAATGCTCTAGAAAGAGACCGCTGAACGGGATCGGTAGAGGGCCGAACAGGATCGTAAAAGACGTCGGCGCCTGAGTCCGGCCGTCGGGATGGTTTTTAGTGGAAACACCACATACTCCTGGCTCCTGAGACCCTGAGGAGCAGGAGATCCGAAGGGGTTTTAAATCCCGTCAACAAAAAAAAACGATCAACGAAATCTTCAGACAGACAACGTAAAGTTACTTAAAATCAAATTTGAATTGCCTCATCACCTTCTATCACTAAAGAATAATGTACATATTTCCATGTAGTTAAAGAACGTGTCACCCCCAAGATGCAAGAATAGCAGAAAGACAGAATAGTCTAGAATAGTTATATGAGCGCTATAGTCGCACGTACTCCAGTGAAAATTGATAAATGCAATATTTCAGTACCAAAAATACGACTAGGAATATTTTAAATATCTAAGCAACAATTATGTTTTACTACATGGATTTATAAGAAAATATGTCGTAAATTTTATGTAAATTCCGAGATGCCTTCCGAGAAATAAAGAAGTTCATTTTTATTTTTATATATTTTTTTTTTTATCACAAAAAAAGAAGATTTAGGTAGATACATATCTGTCCATGTTAGAGATATGTATCAATACCTACCCATGGTTGTGGATTCAATATCCGCTGAATAGAGAAGCTTAGCCGCAGAACTGACAACCAACAACTGAGACCGCGTCTCGGCAAACGCAGTGTAGCACGCCCGCAGCTGGATGCGAGAAGCCCAAACGAAGCAGAAGTAAAAATATTTATTTATAATTATTCTGGGCGTTACATGATTTCGTGTAAGTATTTATAACAAAGATATAGATAGTGTTGTGTAGTTGTGGACTATCGCACATTCGTGACAAGAATGTTTTATCTACAGGATTACATGTTTTGAAGATAACGCGTTTTATTGCATGAAAGCAATGTAAAACAGGTAATATCTTTAAAATATTACAAGTTATCGATACCTATCTACCAATCTATAATATCTATACCTACTAATATTCTATGCAAATAAATAAAATTGAAGTGTCTGTTTGTAATATTAAAATAACCGCTTTTTACTAAATGCATATGTATGTTTACACGGTACATATGCCAAAATATCATTTTTATCAATTTTTGTCTGTCTGTCTGTCTGTCTGTTTGTTCCGGGTAATCTCTGGAACGGCTGGACCGA
The DNA here is from genome assembly GCA_902825455.1 of Arctia plantaginis. Lineage (NCBI taxonomy): Eukaryota > Metazoa > Arthropoda > Insecta > Lepidoptera > Erebidae > Arctia > Arctia plantaginis. The sequence continues at coordinate 609,808 of CADEBD010000312.1, read as the reverse complement.
TTTCGACGGGACTTTCACTGGCAGACAGCTGATGACATAAGGAGTAACTTAGGCTACTTTTATTAGACTAGCTTCGCCCCGCGGCGTTGCCCGCGGTTATAACAACAAACGCGGGTAACACCGCGGGTCTCAGCTATTTATAAATAAGTAAAATGTGTAAGTTTGTATGTTCGGGGTTATCTCATTAACCACTGGTTCGAATTGAAAAATTATTTCACTGTTACGAGTAGATAGCTCTTTTATCGAGTAAGGATATAAGCTATAGGTATATTGCGAAGACGGAGAAAATTTATTCTAGTACTTAAAGCTGGAGAGTTATTTTCTCTATGTCTCTCTATATGAGATAGATTATTTATTGAGGAATAATATAAACATCACTAACTCTTAAGAGCGGAGTAGTATCCACCAACGGAGGTGAAACTGTAGGAAACTGATAGTAGGTACACGTGTTAAAAGGTATAGTTTATTTCGTTGAAATCGTTCGCTAATCGCAAACGTGGGCGTTATCAATCAGTTTTGAAAAAACACTTTTGTATGTGATAGATAATAACTTTAGAAGGACGTTAACTTCACGGTACACACTCAAGGAATTGGGTAGTAACCATTAACGCGGAAAAAATTAAACGCGCTATTCGGAAATATGTATATGGGTAAATATTAATTAAACTTTTGTTTGTTCAAAATCGTAAATCTCCTAAAGTTCTTTACCGATCGTATCGTTTCATTTTCGACTTCGTTCTCGCGAATTTGAAAAGCTCTGCTTTAATGGGTTCGATGCCTGGACTGGGCAAAATTTTTGAATTTTCTGAGAAGAAGAATAGCCTAAGTTACTCCTCATATAGACTCCTGGTAGTAAAATATTTTCAAAATCGGTCAAGACGTTTAGACGATTACCTGGAACGAACAGAGAGACAGACAGACCAAGCATTTTTAAACTGGTTTTTAGGTACCTATAGGTATCATGCATGTTAGCATGTTATTTTAACATTAAAAACAGACACTTTAGTTTTATTTATATACATAGATGTTATATTAAAAAGAGATAAGAGCATGTTTTTATTACATCAAAAGTAATACAAAAAATAGTATTTGTTTGTACGTACATATGTATTTTATTTCTGCTGTAAGGTTCATGGGATCATCATGAAATTTTCATCTATGTTGGTATTACGTATTTTTCATTAAGAAAAGTAAAGCGTCATGTAATTTATCGAAATATCCTTTAAATTAACAGACCGGTTTTTTGTTTCTTTAATTAACCTACATGACATTGCTATTATTTACTATTCATTACTATAAACGCTGTGAGAATTTTTAGTTAGAGCTGGTAAAGAGTTTAAAAAGACTAACTTAATTTGATATATTCAATATCTAGCATGCTGCCAGTTGTAAGTTGATTGACATCCGAGAATAAGATGTACCGAGGGTTTATACAATACCGGATACACAAAATAGCACCCAAAACTTTTGGAAAAACAACCCTTCTGCGGCCAGGTAGCATATACTGGACATGATATAAAGTGTACAAAAAATTTTTTGTAAGAAGGTGTTTAGGTATGTTATTTTTTTTTGTTAATAGGTATGATTGTAAAATACATTTAAGTGTCTTGATAGGTACATAAAAAATCTTTAAAGCTATTAACCCAACCATGGGAAACCCATGCTTCATCATTTTTGGGACGGCTCGACTGATGTGATATCGGTGATACCACAGCATCACACAAAACCGGTGTTAGGTAAGTAATTTTTAAGTAAGTAAGACCCGTTATGGAGGATTGGCATCACGGGACTCTCTCATACCGCTTGACGCAGGTGATCACTGGGAAAGGATGCTTCGTTGATCACCTGTGTCTGATCCGTAAGGAGCCAACGCTTGAGTGCCGTGATGGCCGGACCGTGGACACGGCGCTCCACATGGTGGCAGAATGCGCGGCGTTGGTGGAGCAGAGGCGTGACCTCTTGGCGGCCATCCGGGTTGGATTTCTCTCTCTCGGTAACATGATTGCGGCCATTTTGCGCCGCCGTCTCCTTCTGCGAGCAAGTTATGCTTGCAAAGGAAATAGCGGAGCGAGACCGGGAGAGGTTTAGAGCACGCGTGCCCTTTCGTGAGCACCAAGGGAACATGGAGGTTCCCACACAGGAGGGTGACCGATGACCGACGCACCTAGGGTCTTCTACCCGCCATAGATAGATACACCTGGTTCCCCGGCTACTGATACCTGAGACGGGGTGCGGTTTTCAGTCGGTTTGAGTCCGACATAGCCTACGGTGGGTGGTATCCGAGGGGATTTACACACAGAGGAAAAAAAAGAGACCCCCTAGGTTGTCTGTATAAAAGGTTGCTTTTGTATGTTTAATGTACTAACCTGGTGTACAATCAAGTTTATTCTCTTCTATTGTAACTAGAGAAACTCCCTCCCCCTTCCCTCATCTGTTTATGGTTAACTGGGTTCCGCCCGCAGCTTCGGTAACCGTGATCCTTTATTCGCTCGGTTCATATAACATAAGATTTTTTGCGATCTCTTCAACAATCATTGTTATATTTCAGTCAATTTACATAAGACTATCATGATTTATACATCTAAACCTTCTTCGGGAATTACACTATCTATTGGTGAAAACAGTACCAAAAAAAATTGGTTGCCTGTAAAGTCGGTATACGGGCGAAAGTTTTACGTGACAACGACTTTGAGTGGTAAAATAATTTTAATGTGAATATTCATTCGTATAGTAGGAAGAAGGATGTTTTATGTCTGTCTCTCTCGCTCTTAGGCGGGCTAACCATGCCCGAGTGGAAGGGACGCGTGCCTCTCACTCGCTCTCATTGTGAGCGCATAACGTGAGCGGAGCGTAACGCAGTTTCTTGAAGTGTCTCCCGGCAAACCAATTTATAAGACGTTGTCACGTCAAAAACCGTTTGATAGTTTTTAGTTTATCGAGTTCACAAGACAGACATACGCGGCCGGGGGCTTCATTTTATAACGTGTCAAGTTGGAATAAACGAACAGACGGGTCACCTAGTTGTAAGCGGTTATCGCCACCTATCAGTAACTCAAGAACCACAAAGAAGAATTGGTTCTGTGAGGAAGTGGTGTCTGATTTCTTTAGAGTTATGATATCATTTCTTAAGAGTTGTTATAATTATACTATCATTTATATTTTTTCTTCGTAAAGCTGTTAGCATGTAACATCAATAGGTATACGGAGTGCATGGCTATTATCCTACACGGAGATAACGCCCTCTGCGGCGTGTCAAGCGTGATGCGTGATATCTGTAATGGCTTGATTACTGGCGATGGAGCGAGCTTGCGTTTATTAACACATTTATAGAGACAACTTTATTCATTCGCCTTCCTTTGTGTTGTGTTTCGTAGAATTTGTTATGAAAGTACCGAAGTAGGACGCGAAAGGCCCTCCAAAGGCTATCATTACCTGCTCATAAGTCTAGGCTTGTCACGCATTTGTTGCTGAGCCAAGCGGCAAATAAACTAAAAAACCTTTGTGATAAGTATAGAATTATGTCTGCATCTCTGTGATTTCACAAACATTTTAGACATACAGAATAACGCTCATAATTGTTCTTTATTCGGACTCATCATCGTTTCCATTGTAGTGGTAGTCGGCAATATCGAAGCGAGTGTTTAGATATGTTTGGGAATGAAAATTTTAAACTCTTACATGGATAAAATAAATCACTACTCATCCTTTTACTTAAATATTTTTTTTATGTTATACACAATGGTACAATAGTCTATTACGTTTTGAATAAAAGTGTAAGAAAATCTTTTGTTCAAACTCTAACAGACTATTTTACCGCTGTGTCAGTACAATAACTATTCCGGCAATTAGAAACAAAACACGAGCAGAACAAACAATACGGTAGCTACCGGCCACTGTTGCGGTGAGTAGCGCGAGTGACTCAGCAATTATCGAGAACAGCGCATACAAACGACCTACACAAACTGATGGACAACAAACGCCCACATTTAGACGCCAAGATGCATTGAAAAAGTATATTTTAAAGGTTCTTCTTTCTAGGATGCATTCAACCTTGAAAGGTCACTTTCAAGGTTGAATGCATCCTAAAACGGCTTAAGAATTTTTTCCTCTAGACAATCCTCCTCCTCCTCATCGGTTTTCCTCTAAACAAATCTCTAGGTCAATTACGAATCTGGTTTTGATTTGTCAGTAATGTTGACAGTACGTACTGTATCTTTTTCTTATTAGCAAAGAAAAATTATTCACCGGAGCCGAGAGTGAAGTGGTAGTTACGTTAGACTCGAACCGACTAAAACCAAACGGTCATAAGTGAGACTATTGGCCAAACTCAGGATACAGTAACAAAGGAGTCACTGAAAACCCCTACATACTTCGTCTGATAAGGAGGCGACCATCCCGTGGATTTCAGATGAGAGAAGTCGCGTCACCATCTTCTCATTAAATTATGTTCTCCTTTGCTATAGAATTCATTCCAATATTTTCATAAACCTTTAACACAAGGCAAACGAATGACTGTACCTACATTTTCCAGTAAGCAAATATTTTTGTAGAGGAATGAATAGCTTCTTCACAAATGTTTTCACTTTAGTTGAATTTAATAAACTGTAGCAGTTACCTACATAAAAACAATTCAAAACGGATATTACAAAGATTGATTATATGGCTGAACAAGCAGCGCGCATGCGCGTACCTAATCAATTTCATACCAACGCACGGTCAGTTTCTACTCACTTCCATTCTAGCAAAACTAAGAGACGTGATTTAATGAAATAGATATAAGGATGATAGGCAAGTTGGTTTGAAATTATGCGGTATGTTTATAATTATTATCATTACTATTAAGAAATGTTTCAAAATAATTATATACATTGTCAATACAAAGCCTAGTACCTAACATTTCATGCTCTTCCTAACACCTATAGAAAATAATTACAGTTTTTCATGAATAAAACAGCTGCTTAATAATTTACAAAATTATATTAAAAAAACGGGGTTTATGGATAATGCACATTTAAAATTGTAATGACCATTAGTGTCAGTTTTTCAGCGAGGGCCACATACCGACGAGTCTGTCAGGTCCGAAATCTCACTTACGCCACTAAAGAAACTCCCATGTTAGGGTAGATACCATGAGTCTGGTTTTGAAATAGACTCTGAAACGAAGTAATCGATTCCAGAGCTGTTCTGGATGGAGGTTAATGGGATCTAGTGGTAATAAACTGAATGGATACATGGATGACTCGATTCATGGATGAATTCAGTCGTACAAATGATCTAGTGGTAATAAACATCATACGGGCGACGTATTATTAAAAAAAACTCTTTGCTGGTTCTCCTTAAAGAACAACACAGTAGGATCGACCGTTAACTACTAACGGTATGTCGCAATTAAACCAGTTTGAGTGGAAAAGTGATGTTTAAAACGTAATTTATGTAATTAACCTTGTATCATAACATTACTTATGCGTGCGTAAATTTTTTTTGTAGGCCTTTTTCAGTCTAATATTAAGAAGTGAGAAGGCATAAAGTAAAGTATAAGAGAAGAAATAAAGCCATTTAAATGATCATGTATCTATGTTATGTATGATATAGCAGGGACAAAGATAGGTAGGTTCAATAGCTATCCGCATGCCTGACCCATCCCTTGAAGGTTATCTGTATAAATAATAATAAAATTGGAAATAATAAACATGGAGAGGCACTTTCTCATCTTTCCATTTTATTACACTTTTATTTGTTTGTTTAAACGTGCTTATTTCTGGACATATCACTTACATTTAAATAATTATTTTTAATGGCTTTTTCTTGCGGCTCCGCTCGCATTATCAAGAAGAATCAATAATCAAACCAAATTTTATTTCTCTCCATACCATAGCATCTCCATACCAAATTTTATTAAACTCGGTTCAGTGGCGTCGCCGGGAAAGTGTAACAAAAAGACAGAGTTACTTTCGCATTTATAATATTCTGAAAAGAATAGACTCTCAGCTGAATAAATTTACATGTAATAAAATGCTACGATTATTAAATACATGCCACTTTTTCCGGCAAAACGAGGAGACGGGTTGGGTCACCTGATGGAGCCCAATCCAGGAGTCACGAGTGTGTAGTCGACCTTTAAGGAGGGAGTAGATACTCTTTTTTCTTGAAAGTTTTCTCGAAACTGTGAAGAAAAGCTTTTGATAAATTTTGGATGATTTTTAGTTTCGGGTTACAACTATCTAACAGCAAAAGGACTTCCGAGTTTCTTAAACCAACTGTAATTATTTAAATGATTGTTATTAAGTCACTTTCGTTATTTGCATGATGTAGGCGGTAGGTATTTTAGGTTATTTAAAAACAATAACTTATATTTCTGCAAAAACTGTAAAAATTCACTCTTATACTTTACCATAGAAAGTAAGTACAGAAACAGAACACAGAAAACAGTAAGAATTCAGTCGTAAGAATGTCCTGCGCTGTCGGGTGCAGTTACTCTATCCGGTTTTCAATTTTCCCATTTTTCTTTATTCCAATGCCTGAAATGATTTTCCAGATCTGTAACTGAAAGTATAGGAAACAGGTCAGTCGAAGGATCTTCCCCGAAAAGTCAGCTGTCGAAGAATTAATGGCCCATAATAAGTTCATTTCTTTCAAATTTTTATGGAAATGTACACAACAACTTATCATTTACCTACTAAGGAATAAATTTTCCCCGTTTCTTCAACATTTTTCATTGATTTTCGGCTCCTATTTGGTCAATGGAATATCTAACGCTAATAGAATTTTTCAATTCGGACCAGTAGTTTCTTAGATTAACGCATTCCCAAACAAACAACCTCTTCAGCTTTATAATATCTATCGAAATTCAGAATAAACAAATAAACTTTAAAAAAAATCAGTCCATTACAGCGTGTAGGACACACATCTCACCATCTTAATCTAGTAGTTTGAAACGATCATACAATAAAATTTGTAAACATATTCACGTAGCTATCAGCGCTCATGTAGCCAGGTGTCGGCACTCGGATAACAGCGACAAAGCGGCACTATCGCTACTGATAACGCTATCAGCTGTTATCGCCTTCCGTTGCACGCGCAGCTGCCGACGCTCACGAGTAGCCTTCATACATACCGAATATCTGGCGAGATATTTATATTCGCGTCGTCACTGTACCTACCAATAACTACCATATACTGAAACTGACCACACACGCAATGATTAGCTTCTCTGAGAGGGTAGAATTGAAGGATTTAGGTAGGTAATCATTTCATCATCAACAGCCTCTAATGATCCACTGTTGGACACAAGCCTCTCCTTAGAAAGGAGGTTTTGGCCTACTATACCACACTGTCCAGACGGGTTGGTATACGGTTTGTTTCAAGTTTTCCTTCTCTCTGCAGTGCTGTTGTTCTGCGTAGTTTGCTCCCTTAGTCGGCTCTTACGACACCCACGGGATGAATAGGGGTGGTGACACTCCGTATCCTTAATCCGTCATCACACGGACTAGTATAATGATCGCACAGTGCTAATCTCCATTTCTGTTCCAAGAGCTCATTAATCCCTATAATCACTAAACAACAGGTATTTTCTACAAACCAAGTAAAAAATGTCTATTTAGTGACTTGTTAAGCAAATAATCTTCTTCGAGTCTCTGGATAGGTAGGTACTAAAGATTACCTGGCAATTCTAGAAACTATTAAACATTTCGTTATTTACCATCCAAGCTTGTTAATCATTCCTCTGATAATTCTTATTTACGTTTATACATCTATATACTAATTAATAGCTTCGTCAAGTAGTTTTGACCGTGAGCCGGAGAACAATGTTTAATAAAAATGTATGCTGCCGTTTTATGAATAGAACATGGTTTTAAATATTTAAAGAATAATAATAAATAATAAAAATAATATTTTATATTTATTTACTGTACATAAGATATTAATAGACGTACATAAAGTAAACCTAGTTGGTACAACCTTTTTAATTCCATCAAAAATGTACCTATAGGTAAGCGGAGAGTAATGATAGCCGAAACGGAACACTCTGAAGACATTTATACATTGTATTTTATACTTAAATATTTGATATACCTATGACATAAGTACATACATAGGTACACTTGCGTCTTCATCCCTGAAGGGATAGCCAGAGACGTATAAAATACCCAAATTTTCTAACTAAAATTGAATCCCACTCACGCAATAGTAAGTCCATTGCCGTCAATCGGACATTTAATTTAAAGATGACGTAATCGTTCCCTGAAGAAAATTGAACTCAAATAAAATTAAAATGTGTAACAAAAAACTTTTGCTTATCATTTTAACATTCTTTCAAATATTTTAAAATAAACTAACTCAAGTAAATCCTAAACATTTTTATACTATTCAGCTTTTCTATTTAAGTTACGTGCAGTGCGCAGAGAGTCTCTTCTACATTCTATGGTTAGGGGTAAACATGTACCTATTAATAATATACCTACATATACCTATCTATGGCATAATTGAGACTTCATTTTCAAGGGTAATAATATTCAGGGATTTCCTTTCTAGGGTACACCTGGTTCTCCGGCAACTGGTACCCGAGACGGCGTGCGGTTTTTGGTCGGTTCGTGTCCGACATAACTACCCCACCGATAGATGGTATCCAAGACTGGACTGGACTCCTCTCTAATGCTATGTAGTCGTTTTGACATTACCTATTTATAACTTTATACCACTCATTTTGTTTAACAACTGTAGCTTTCTGCGCTTCGTCTACATAATATGGATAAACGTTAAATATTCCAAATGCAAGTAAGTATTTGGATTATTGAGCGAGAATATTGAGCGTCATATTTGTTTAAAAATGGGTACAAAGAAATTTCATCACGTATACTCAATATTCATCAATTAATACAATCAGTCATTACATAAATTTAATCAGTGTTTGGTCAATGACGTAGGTTTTTTCCAACGCGTTTGTCATTTCTCTGATATGAACTCGTATTTTGTGCGTTGAGTACTGGGAAATTCAAATTGGTGATTTATTCAAATGTCAATATCCCTATATTTTTCAAATACTTGTGGTTATGCATGTATCATCATCTTATATAAAATACTTCATGATGTCAAGTCAATTTTGAGATCGCGTGTCAGCAGCAGAGATGGAGAGAAATACTTGATTTGACAAATTAGTGTCGAAGGCAACGTGTGAAAATAGCCTGAGTTTCTGGAAGAGTAATTACTGGTTCCGTCCTAAAGTGGTAAATAAATTATAAAGTGGTGGCTAAAGAAGCGTTCCTGCAGCGCTTTTTTATATTGGTTTCGGGTATTTCCTCGTATACCTCGACACTGATAGGTTGCTGTGGAGGACAGAGATCTAAGTTTTCTTGTATCTGAAAGTTCATCTTCAGATTTACTGTTACACCTTTCTTTACGTGTATTTCTTCACACTTGTGCATATTAAATTCCATCCTGAGAGAGTTACGTAACGATACGTACGTTCAGTAACGATGTCGAATGCAATTTGTAAATCAAAATTCATAAGGTGAGATATAACTAGATTGTCTATACACGATCTCTAGCTCAGGTCACCCTTTAACAGAGTATCCTGAATAGAGAAATACCTAAGCTTCGTCGTGTTTATTGTTATTTTACCTAGTTATCTTCATTTAGTCACTACTCGGGCTGCGTACCTAGTTTAGATGCGAGTGGGATTTAGTCATTTTATGTAAAGTACCATTGATAATTAACGTGTATATAAGAATTTTATTAAAAAACTAGCTCATCTAGATATTTCTGTAACAGGCGTTTACATTTGTCACTAACTTTTAAATTTATCACAGACAGTGAGTAGGTAAGTGGCGTCCCGTCATTTCAGGTTTGTTTCTGTTTCGTTCCTATTAGTTATACAGTGAATGTATGATGTTATCTAAAATGTACATAATAGTTTTTAATACATTTACTGTTTATTGGAAGAACGTTATAGGTACGAGTATTAATTCGACTGCCAGATTTTCAGTCAATTAGCAGAAGGCGTTGTGAAGATAATGAAAATGTTCTAGAAAATCTCCAAGACTAATACGCAAAGACATACGGTAATTTCTCTTAGTTTTAAGATTCAAACAGGTAAGCTAACACACGCCTTGCCTGCAGGCGTAAATAATTATTGGCAACTCTATTGACGCGACATCAGACATCTCTCTCTGTCCAACAGCGGTTTTCTGTAGGATAGAAGTAGATAATAACTCAAGTTGGTTGCCATCAAATCTCTCTCATAGTGACTCGCAGACGACTGAACATATTGCGAGAGTATAACAGCAATCATTATTTCTCAACGAATTATAAAACAATAATAAAAATAGTAGTGAGTGATACAAAAAGGTAACGAAACGCATATATCGCGCTATGTGTGGCGAGTGTCGCGTGCAGCAGGAGTCAATGACTGGCGCAGTCCAGATTAGAAACGCGCCGCTTTCTACCACAGGCGGCACTACCTTGGACATGCCACAAGCGTTGCCGCTTTGAACGCTCTTCCAATTTTGAATACTTGTATACTAACTGCCAGAGTGGCGATTGGTGACACTTGTATATTTATGTATTATGCGTATCATTCTGTATATTATTCTGTATCATTCTGTATAATTCTGTATAGTATATTGTACCTAAAGAATAATATTATAAAATTAATGTTTGACGCTCGTAAATTTCAAATTAATGCATATTTCACGGACGTAGAGAGTCACTCTTGGATAGAAAGTGTTGGATGGTTAACATTTGCATTATAATATAAGTACTATAAATAGAATAGAATAACGCATTCGAAATCGAAATTATATAGTTTACGAGGAATACGAATGCCATTAGACATTCATAATCTTTATTCACGCTACATTAGAAAGTCTTTAAATTAAATTTTCTTATTTTCTAACAACGATTAATGGAAATAAAACTATAGAAGTAAAATATATATGTGTTTCGGTAAATAAATAGCTATCACTAATATTAAAACAAGAATAAATAGAGATACAGTCTTTTTTATAAATGAAAAGGTAACTAGGTACGTTTTATACAAATCAGTCATCAAAAGAACAGTATGGTAAAGTCAGTAACTAATTTAAATGTTTATCATTTTTCTCTCGATTAAATGCTGTCAATTTGGTTGTCTGCACAAATCGCTGAAGTAGCCTCCCGGCAAGCGTAACTTGGCGTTTAGCAGCTCAACTGGAAAATATACATACCTACCCCATTTATTAGGTGGACAGTAAATCCTACGCTTCTCAATTAGAGTGCATGAATAACAAGACAAGTATTCTGCCTTTTAGTCATCGCGTGACGCTTTGCCATTCCTTAGTCGCCATTCATAATGACCTCATCTGGGTAATATTTGTTGTAGTTTTCTTTCGCACAGCCACTGTTTTTTTCCGTGGTCAGTTAGAGTTACGGATTGCTGGAATAAAAGAAGGGACAACCTCAAAATGTGTCAAAAATTGGTAACTTTCTGGAGCTATCTGTAAACCTGCATGTCGAATTTAAAACGACTATAACCAAAAGGTATGTTTGCGCCTTAATGGGTGAACTGTCAGTACTATGGCGCTAATACTTTGACGGTCCAACCAGCGCTAGCAGTGCGTCTTTTGAAAACAATATTTAGTGAACGAAGAACACGGCACTTAGACCGATTGGCGTTAGCGAGTCGGTTCCGCCTGAAAAGCGACCTCGAGCTCCTCCGACTACTACTGATCCATGTCCTGATCGCGGGGGTGGCAGATGGGGCTCACCTAGACTTAAGAACATTACTATTTTATAATGTACGATTTTCCTTACGAGAAGATGTTTTGACCTGTACTGCAACTATGTACATACCATAAACTGTAGTTAGTTAAATAATATATTATCCGAATCCAAGTTTTTGCTCGTACCCACCACTGCTTTTATAGGCCGCGATGTTAAGTAGGTAGACCGGATCTCCGGGAGTCCCCCACACGTCTTCCATTTCCCCAACGGAGGGTATGGTGCGAAAAGAATTTTCCGCTAAAAAAAAGGTGCAATGGGTTACCTACAAATTTTTATGGTTGTTATGGTTAATATTACCTACCTGCAGTAAATATGATAGATTCTTAAATGTGGCTAGAAGTGTTATTTATATATAAACAACAATTATTTTAATCATACTTGTATTACTAGTTATCGAGTAGTGTTTTGTTTAAAAAGGAATTATCCTTTTAAAACAAAACGCTAGATTAATTATTGTTTACCCATACACATATTTAATGGACTAAATTCATCATCCTATCAGCTTAAGGATGTAAATCGGTGAACATAGGCTGTTTCTAAAATGTCCACTAAAATAGGTATGTAAGTATAAGTAACCTGTGTGTAACTTAAAAGTAATGAAATGAATTTTCGATCGTACTTAAGTATTGCAGGATTGCGAGAGTTTTGATTTCATTATGTTTTTTGTATTGAATTGTCTTAGTGATGTTTAAAAATGATTAGAGTTACGATAAATAAACTATTGTATTCCTGTGTGTTTTTCCTCAATAAATCGTAATGTGTACAATCGTATAAACTTTGGAGACTTTGTTACATTTCGTTGAACGCGCTAATCTCTTAAACTACTGGTTACATTTGGAAAAATGTTTTTGCATTTGTTAGCTCAATTCTTGAGAACGAAAATACGATATTTAACATCACGCTACGAGTCCTAGGAGCAGGGTAGTCATCACAAACGCGGGTGAGATTGCGGGAAACGGCTTGTAAATGAGAACAAGATTCACAGAAAATATGGTTTATTCTAAGGTTTTGCATTGAGAATATGATTTTTATCTTTGTGTATTTTTATTGTTGTATATTTACTTTATAGTTTTTAGAAATATAACAGATATAAACGTTACTTCTTCACTGAGAATGATATGGTTAGCTCTCGCTGAATACAATACGTCTGTTACAATTTGAATTTATGTGCGAAGTAATGAGAATAATTGTTTTAATTACCTGGCACAAAATGAATAATTAGTTTAAAACGGTAGAAGATTTAATTGTCTTTTTTAAACGTTTGATGTATTAGTGTGAATTAAATGAATGTATATCGTGACAAGTTGTAGTTAAGCATCAATGATCGATTTAAATCACACAACTCACAATCCCACGCAATGGCGTGAGAATATAATTAGCAGTCATGTCACTATAAGGACTTACCGTCATTAAACCTTCACTGCAAAATTAATTATTGGTTGCGAAATGATCCAACTTAAGGCCGCCGCGATACCGTATCGAACCGAACCTATACATAGCCACCTGGACGGTCACATAGAAAAACTGCTTACTTACATACTGTTCTAAATGAAAATACTCCACAAAATCAACTCTAACTCTTAAACGGTAGGGTAGAGATTAAGGAACGTGTGTTACATAGAACCCTGTCACCCTAAGCAGTCTTCAGTATTCTGTTAGTATACAATAAATATTCGGCGCCAGTTGTTGCCAGAACACACGTATACATAGAGACGCAACGTTGTAGCTTGCCAAGAACGGCAACGTCGCACGATTGCGGACGGATTCCAAGCTTGCTTCAATTTAAATATTTGTGGATTGACAAGGTTCTAATATTGTACTGACGATATAGAAGGATTAGGTCTAAGCTTTATTCTGACCCAGCTAAGGTTGAATATTGTACATTATTTGTAGTAGGACTTTGTAACAATAAATTGTTTCGCGGCTAAGACCGAGGGTAGCGGGACGCGTGGTTTTGTCGACGCATTGTGTTCGTTTTTTACACGATGCGATAGAATCGATGTCAGTTGGCAGATTTTTTATTTTACCGTTTTTTGGCCTTGTTCGCGCCAAATTGATGCAGGCAATGAACGTTGTTGCGAAATAAAGAGACGCTCTAGCGTTGTGAATTAGGAATTGTCATGGTTGTATTTTGTGATAATATTAAAATATGCCAATAAAATAATGCTGGATAAACCTACAAATAGATTAAATTAATATTCTAAATTTCTATATTCATATCGCACATAATTAAAAACATAATCATCAATAGCACAAGATTTTTTTAAAGATATCGATCGAATAGTCATTAAAACACTTTAGTTTCTAAGTATTATCCAGCAAAACAGCTATACATAATAGGTAGATACTATACAATGAATTTGTAGCATTTACAACAATACACTATACTTACCTAATACATTAATATGATTACCTAAAATACATAAAACTTCTTACATTGTCAATTAATCCAAAAATATTTGAAAAATATCTAGCCTGTGCGCGATGAAATTGTCTCCACTTCTCAAAATAACGCCATATCATCAGTTACAAAACTATATGGATTTATAGGATATTATTAATTGATTCTCTGTTGAGTAATTAATGAGTTCGCTAATCACTTAATCTGTAAATCAATCTACAATTTAAAAAAAAAAACTAAATAAATACGGCCATCGCATCGGCGTCTGCATGATTCGACTGCGTGCAACATGTAAACACATGTTTTATAAATTCTAAGTTATTTTTAAACAAATTCACAGATTTATTTAGAAATAATATTAATAAATGACACACATTTGAAGTTTCCATATATCAGATTTAAATAAAAAAAGCAATAAGAAGCAAAATACGTATGAAAACATTAAGAGACAAGTTTTTGTAAGCATAAAAATCTTTTGCAATCTTCTAAGTATTGGTTTAAACAGATACAGCCATAAATTGATGTATATTGGTATCCAAATATCTTTAACAATATTGAAAGTAATAAAATAACTGTGTAGTTGAAATCCAAAGAGCTGTAAATTGCGAAGTTTGTGGAATTACGGCAGTATCAAATGCAAACATGGATCGGAGGATGTTCGGCTCCCATCATTTGATAGCTGCCAATAATTAAAATATTTAAACTAAAATATAATAATATACGTAAGTAAGTAAGTTATAATTAATTAATGCGTTTGATATTCCCGATAATAAGTAGGTAGGTAGGCAGATACGCGCTCTTATTACGTTAATATCGTTTTTTGGTGTACTTTGTTCATCAAACTTTAATACTACATTTTCTCAATTCTATTATAAAGTGACACAATTCTAGGTAAGTAGAATTGTGCATATTTTTCTGTAGAATTCACTAATTAACAATAGATAGATTCAGCATTTAACATACTCACATGCCAATGTATTGCATACCGGTTCTTACGAAAGACGTTTTTTCTTTTTAAACCTGCAATTTGAACAAATCGTTTCAGTTACACTCACATTAGTCTTTAATGTAAATAAAGACTACGCACACATATCTACGTAAAGTATATCTAATATCAAAATTACTATATAATTAATTATCTATTAGATATTTCTAAAGTAGAGAGAACAGAGTAGGTTGAATCATGAAAACATAAATTTAAACAAAAATTTAAATATTGGCATTCTATTCAGTCTATTAAGGCCCGCATTCTATTATTTAGGCATATCTTTCTCAGCTCATGTTCCCTGTTCCTTCATAATTTAAGAAAACTACAGATATTTGGCTATAATTACATGTATAATAATAGTATATAACTTCACACATCTCGCACACGACAGTCTGATCCCAAACTAGGCAGGGCCTGTACTATGGTGACTAGCATACTGATAAACATACTTATATATTTGTAAATACATACATACATCCGGCATTTATGTATCACAGCTGTTTAAACTCTTATTGAGCTATAAAGTCGTTTGAAATATATAACTCTCCAATTTAGCAGAAGCACGTTTACCCATCTGCCGCAATGCAACTAAACAATACAGCTAATTACACATTTTTGGCCGTTTGGTTACTAAGTTAAGTTACTAAGTACACAAATTACTAATATTATAGAGTTTATTGACAATTTCTTCAGTTTTATGTCTGGTGATAAAGAATTTTAGTGAGAAACCAGCTGTTACCCGCGATTTCGTTCGTGTGGAATTTGCAAAGCGCTGCCTCAGGGCCGCCGGCGGGGCGAAGTGGGACGGGGAGGGGCTTAGAACCCTCTCCCGGCTCACCAGGCCCAGCAACGGTCCAGGTACTGCAGGCGGTTTAAGCACTGGAGGTCGCTGAATGATCTTTGTCCTTTATAAGCGCCTGGCCTGGGGATGACAGGTGGTGACACGACGCGCTCCCGAGCGCCTTTATGCCTTTATGCGCCGGCGATGACTTTATGACGATGACTTTAGGGGCAAACCGCGGTTATTACACATCAGGAGACAATCTCTAAATGACTCGGAGCACGTCGGGGTATCAGGGATTTCTTTTTTAACAATAAACTTTTTAGGTTACACTTGGTTGCCCGGCTACTGTCCGAGTTACTTACATACTGGAGATGGCGCGGTGATGTTACGGCCCCCGCTGACTAACGTCGCGGCCAGCCACGGCAAGGCAGCTGGATGCTTTGGTATAAAGCAGCATGCCAAAGCATGCCGCGTAACGTCGAGACATCTCGCAAAAAGCCTAGCCACTCAATAAGGCCGGCGCTGACTGACGTCGCGACGCGGTAAGGCTTGTTAAAGGATTTTATTTCCTATCAAGTTCTTTTTATCCATATTTCAATGTGTTGAGAATTCATATTATTTTACTTATTCGACAAAATTACACCGCGGCACGTCTTGGCATATGACAGCCAAACTCATTGAAATAAGGTTTAAGCTGGATGTGGCGGTCTTGTCGGCCAATAGGGTACAGCCTGGGCTGGGCGTGTGGACTCACACTGAGTGTATTTCGTGTTCGCCACAAATTATGTATCCAGAATTGTTTTTGCTTCAATATATCAGTTTGTATTTCTCTCTCTCCACCTTCAGCAAGAACTGCTAATGGTACTAAATCAGAGTCAATTCAAACGACGCAACCAACTTTGTACACAGTTGTTGAGTAAATCAATAGGTAGAGGTAAGCAGCAAAAGAAAGCAATGGTAGAAAAACATATTGCTTATACGTGGTACGTGGTACGTAGGTATGGCTGGATTGAGGAGTGTAACCATGTCCGCGTACATACCTCGAACTAACGCTGTTTGACTAGAATGTAGATAAGTTTCGTAAATTGCATACCATAACATAAATCATTAATATACCTATTTATATATATTATAATAATACACATTTTATAATAACATTTTCGGACATTTTACACACAGCGCCATCTAGTTTCACACTAAGCAGAGCTTGTACTATGAAAGTTATATTGACTGATCATCATTCACAGCCTTTACTAATCCACTGCTGGACACAGGCCTCTCCATAGAAAGGAGGTATATAGGTATAGGTAGGCTATATTGGATATAGGACTTATAGAATACTTGTATACTTCTTTTAAATACATACGTATTATTGATAGGAAACACCCAAACTTTGAAACAAATATTTGCAGATCATACAAACAATAGGTCCGATCCGGGAAACGAACCCGAGACCTCAGCACGTCAGTCGCATACGCTACCACTGCACCACCGAGGCAGTCAATACTTTACATAGTATGAAAAAAATCCCTTTTTTGTGTTGTACGCGGAGATCTTTTAAACTAAGCAACCGATTTTAATGAGGTTTTCATCAATAGAGAGAATGATTCAAGAGGAAGGTAACCATTTTTATCTATTAAATATAAAAAAGGGTTATTTACAAAGCTATTTTAAACAATACATTATTATTCTTAATCCAATTAAATACGTTAGATAGGTTCTGCATTTAATTTGGATTAAAATTGCTATTTTATATTGAATATGGCAGCGTGCGGGAATATGGAGCGGGCCCATAAATATTGCATTTAAAGATGTAGTGTGGTATAGTCTTATCATAATAATAGTATAATTAATTTCGCCGCACTGACACAACATTAGTAGTATTAGTAGTATTTACATTGCACCCGTGCGAAGCCGGGGCGGACCGCTAGTATGTTATATAGTAATTTATCAGTGATATGAAATCACATGTAACATTTTATATCGCGTGACATACTGATGCTAACGCACTTGGTTTTATTGCAGAAAGTTTACCTATCTATATTGCTTTTATGATAATAATAATCGTGTTTTAGTTAAATGAAGTACCTATATGTTCTATATATAGTATTTCCGTGTGGTGACGGATTAAGAATACGAAGTGTCAATACCCCTATTTATCCCGTAGGTGTCGTAAGAGCCGACTAAGGGAAGAGAAGGAAAACTTGAAGTAAACCCTATACTAACCTGTCTGGCCACCATAGTATAGTCGGCTAAAACCTCCTAGGCCTATGTCTAGCAGTGGACTATTAAAGGCTGTTGATGACCTATGTGCTGGTACAATTCGATTATTAGTGGCAACCGTAATCTACGAATTGTATTGCATTGTAGGTAATTTTGTTTTTTTCAATTGGTAAGGAGAGTATTAATGAAGTATATTCATTAATGATGAAAGGGAACAACACACATCTTAAATAGCTCGCAAAATAGCGGTAATGTGAAGCTGTAATGCTCCAGAAAGATACCGCTGAACGGGATCGGGAGAGGGCCGATCCCGAACGTAAAGGGCGTCGGCGACGATACCAGCCGTCGACAAGGCCGCGGGCCGCCAGAGAGTGGGTACCTCTGGTGGCAGATTGATTGCTGCGGTAAAGGATAGAAATGCAGCCAGATTGCATCAAAACGCAATCGGGCCACCGGAGGAAGTGTATTCCTCTGGGATAGGGCCTGATTAGGCATGGTGTCAATTCGGGGAGGACCTGAAATAACATGGTTCGGGTCTTCCCAGAGTAGAACACCTGAGGCCGGCCGTCGGGGTGGTTTCTAGTGGAATCCGAAGGGATTTTCCACCTAGACAACAAAATATGTGTCGGAAGGTATTGTATGGATATCCAACACAATGGCTGCAGTTTCCTTCTTGGATTCCGGAGGAATGGCTAATGTATCCATTGAAATTTGAACAGGCGTTATAAGAATGTTGTAAAAATGTTCGAAGGTTTCTTCGAGGTAAGCCGAATGTTATTTGGATGAAATTTGTAATAACAATTTAGCTGCCATAATTAATGACAACCTTGTTTTTGGGGGCAAATGAGCAAACGGGTCTAATGTTAAACTAAAAATATATAATGCCGAATGAAATTAAAACTGTGATACCGCGCCATTTTTTACAGCAACTTTTTTTTTTTTAAGTGTGGAAACCCCCTCGGACCGTCACCAAACCGGGGTTTGCGGCAAGGTGGTGTGTCGGAATCGGACCGATTAAAACCACACGGTGTGCTACTCTGCGCCTGTAATAGGAGGGATCCGGGAACTGCTGTTATTGAGACATATATGCAAAGTATGATAAAGGTAAACTAAATAATGACAATCTGTCATCATCAGATCTCAAGACGAGTGAACTAGAACTGAACGAAAGCATTTTAGCAAACTGATAGCAGTTGACCTGGTTTTCTTTGACTTATTTGGTTTACAGTGCTCAGATCTCTTAATCAAACATTATTATTTTCTTCTATTTAAGAAATATAAGCAAATGTCTATACTCGTCGAATAACATTCTACTATCTACAGTTGAAAGTTAAATAATTGGTAAAGTTTTGTTTTGACCAGGACTTTACTTCATTATTTATACACAAATACATATAATGTAATAAATAAAAATGTTAATGTACGCCAGAAAATACCGGTAAATAGTACCTGTCTACAAGCTACACAAAAAAATCGGTAAAAGCGCGTTGTGAAGCGCGCTCGCATCCAGGGAGCAGAGGAAACATGGGGTTCCCACACGAGGGGGGGGGGGGGGGTCGTCTACTCGCCTGTAGATGGCCCGAGGTATATCGGGGCACCAGGGACTTCCTTTCTAGGGTATACCTGGTTCCCCGGCTATTAGTGGTATCCGAGGGGATTTCCGCACGGAAAAATTAGGGTAGTTAGGTAGATACATATAAACGTTTAACATAGATATATCAATATCGTTATATACACGTATCATTAATATTATGAAAAGCGTTTAATAAACGGGCCATTAGCCTTTAAAATGTGTTTTTATCCTTATTGGTTGCGGTAAATAACGCATTTTAGTTTGTTATTAATAACATCGATTTATGTTCCAACAAGCTTTTTGCAGGTGTGAGCTTCACAATCACTACCTACTTATATATATAAATATAAATAGCTACAATAGTGAACTATGAGTATAATATAAATATATAGGTAGGTACTTATACACATATACGGAGTGGGGAATGATTGATGTTAGGAATTCGGAAGGTTTAATAATACTACATAGACGATGGCTAAGGAAATAGAATGGTAGTTAGGTACTTAAACTCCTTTAAAGTTGGATACCCAATTTATCGATTTACGTTTCAGGCTATAAACCGTCACGCTACTACTAATAGGAGACGTGCAGCAATGAAAATTTTGTGGAAATGGAGAAGATTTATTCCTTTTGCGAAGTTGCGCTGTTTAGCTACTATATGATATTTGGTTGGTTGTACCTATGGATAATGGTGTATGTTCGATGGTCCTGACCAGGAACATCCAGTTCGAGGTACAGGTATAGGACTCTGACCTACTCGTGCTAATGCTATCCCTTCCACTTTTATAATCAGGTCTGCAATCTTTCGCTTCTCTTCTTTCCTAACCTTTTCAATAAAACTATTCCTTTGATTTGTTAAGTGTTTGGTTAATGGTAATTGCATTGTCAAAATATGGATTAAACACCCTGTCGAGTCAACAGATCGAGACCCAGGCTTCAATAATTAGGAAAATAGGTACACTCGTAGATATGTAATCTTTTTATTATTCTTAGTTACTACAATAAATGCTTAATTTTACGAACCGGGTGGAGGGTAGAAGGAAGCTGCCTTCAGGGGTACACCTAGGTTAATATGAGAATTACCCACAGTCTTGCCGCGTCGGGTATTTACGTCAAAAAACAGTTTATTTACTTACTGCAGAACATAGGTCCCTTTACCAATTAAGATTTTATATAAGATAGCAGTATTCTTAAACCCACATTGTGGATAATCGGGTAAAGGAAAGCCTTAAATAT
The DNA here is from genome assembly GCA_902825455.1 of Arctia plantaginis. Taxonomy (NCBI): domain Eukaryota; kingdom Metazoa; phylum Arthropoda; class Insecta; order Lepidoptera; family Erebidae; genus Arctia; species Arctia plantaginis. The sequence goes on along the minus strand of CADEBD010000312.1, from coordinate 588,846 downwards.
TATTATTTGGCCTAAGTCAGGCCTAAGGTTGCCTAGAAACTAAGATTTCGCATATGGCAATTCGACCGCGCTTAGTACATAACCTGTGACATAGGGTATTCCCGGTAGACATAGGGCACATTAACTGTCTAGTTAAGTTGTAAGATGGACAAATGAAGAAGTTGTAAAAATGGAGTATTATATTTATAACTGTCTAAGATGATATTATAGTATATGATATTTTGGGAGAGCCATGCATACAGAGTGTCACCACCCCTATTCATCCCGTGGGTGTCGTAAGAGGCGACTAAGGAAGCAAACTACTCAGGACAACAGCACTGCAGAGAGAAGGAAAACTTGAAACAAACCCTATACCAACCCGTATGGCCAGCGTAATATAGTAGGCCAAAACCTTCTTTCTAAGGAGAGGTCTATGTCCAGCAGTGGACTAGTAAAGGCTGTTGATGATGCTTCGGCTCAAATGGCCCGGATCAGACAGACGGAAGCAGTTCTTTGAATGCTTTTTACCTAGTGGGTGAGATTTCCGGAGCTCTAAAATCCCTTCTACCTAAGGGAATGTACCTATACTACGGGACCCGTTCTGAGGAGAAGAGGGTTTTCTAAATACCACGCTTGGTCACAGGGGCGGTGCAGGTCTTAGGTTTTTGTCACGTAGTCAATATCATGGCTAACATGGGTAGCGCTTTTGAACTCACAGCTGGGGGGATAAAAAATTGCAAGACATGGGTCACGTACTATGTGTAGGTACGTTCCCTAACTATGTATATATGATAATTATGTACTTATACGTTCATGTAATTAGGTTTTTCAGCAAATATTACAAGTTCACATAACCTTCGCTTAGGTAATCGTATAAATAGCTGTACCTACTCGGACATATTTTCCTTATTTTGAGGAAAATTGTAACGAAAATTCACAAATGAACCTATTTATTAACATATTATATTGAAATAAAGCTGATTATTTAACGTGTCATCATCATCAATGTTCTACCGTATACTTATGTACCTACCTAAATTAAGCTACGATGGTGTGCACTGCTCGTAGTTATTGTCCATTAAAACAAAGTTTAAGCGAGAAATAATAATAAATATAAAAATTAAAAAAAAAACCGACACACAAATTGGATTTTGAATTTGTCATATAGTACATAGTATTCTACTAGTCAAACCTTTTCAATTGATACCCATATTGAGGGAGTTGTGAAAAAATATGTGATCCGCCATTTTGTGGCGGCGGCCATCTTGGACCGATTTTCATAAAACATAGCTAATAACACTCCCGACTAATTCACCTTCCAAACAAAAAAAAAAACAAAATCAAAATCGGTTCATCCGTTCGGGAGCTACGACGCCACACACACACACACACACACACACACACATACACACACACGCACACACAGATAGACACGTCAAATTCATAACAACCCCGTCGTTTTTGCGTCGGGGGATAATAAGATACATAAAATAGAAGACACTTTCGTATTTGAGCACCATGCCTTTGTAATATTAAATCGTGCTAATCCGTAATGACTTTCATTTCAAGATACTATTAGTGCCTCCTTATACCCTGCTTATCATTGCCTCTGTCAGCCACCTGCGTATGTCATGAATGTTATGTGGAGGAACAGGTTTTTTGTAACTACAACACATAGGGAGCCTTTCTGACCGCGATCATACTATAGATGTCAGTTATCTGTATATTTACTTATCGGTGCGAGACTTTTCTTAGCACAATATAAGATTAATACCTAGGTAGTTACTCTATGAGTCGGTGTATCTTGGTTAGAATATATTGAAGTGTATTTTTGGTTTTATGTGAAAGTCAGCACAAATATTACAAAAATAAAAAAAGGTTTCTCTACAATCACGGGTTTTCTTTTTTATTTTAATAAAATAATTAACAAATACCTTATGTTAAATGGGAATTTATAATATTCCCAATGTCTGTAAACAGCGCAAAATAGACGCCTTTTATCTAAATTCACCGGTTTTATGTTATCCAATTCTGTAAATTTTTTATGTTGATATCCTCTTTTATGTACTATGTACTTAAATCGTCCTATATTTGCAATCTTGAAGTAAGTATAATATATTTGCGTCTAAAGAAACGACTAATTTTGGGAGAATTCACAAACATGTAACTTTACGGTATAGGTATGTACGAGTATATAAATTAGTATATTTTTACTCATTGACGTATGAGATGCTTGACAGATTGTATTCTGGGATAAAAATAAAGCAATACGGAAACACGGCGGCGCGGCCGACCGCTAATATCGGTACCATTGATTTGATATTATGGTGAAGTTGCTGATAAGGCACAACAGATAAATTAATGGTTGATATTTTTAAAAATAGAACATAATTGAGTTTGTTGCCGCCAATTTTGAAAAAAGAACATCAGAATCTGATAAACATGCAATGCGATTTTATTGTTTTGCCAATGTTAATGACGTTAGTGGTGGGAGCCAACATAAGCGACCACCACGAACTATTATAAAAGCAATATATATGTTGATGAAAACCAAGATATAAAGTTAAAGAACGACATAGAAAACACATTTTATGGTCAGAAGTCAATCGTGGCCGGGCCAGTCGTAAAGTGCTCACAATGCCTCGTAAAAATGCTTTATTGCTTGTGTTTGCTTCGGAACCTCTACCATGTGAAGCAAACTCGGCTCAGATACGTGACCAGTCTTCGAAGAAATGTATTCCTCTTGGTTTAGGGGTCCGGAAGCTATCTAGTTAAAACTGAGATGACGAGCATCGAGCTCCTCCAATAACAGTCTTTCTACAGAACTGCATTAGTTAGTCGATCCGCGTAAAAAACGATGTTCAGCCGTATCGTGGTAGACTTAAAAAGCCGACTCCAACCTAGTTTCACACACGACAATCTCATCCCAAACTAGGCAGAGCCAGTGCTAGTGCCAGACTGCTGATAAACACACTTATATGTTTAAAAATACATACATATTGTAGATATATTACATCGAGACCCAGCATAAACGATAGTGCTCATCGTACAATTACTTGTCTTAGGTGAGAATCGAACTTATGATATCACTAACCACTAGATCAACAGGGCCGTCTGAATGATAGATATATCTTTACTCCAAACACACCTTCAAAGCGCACCTTCATACCTACATATCTATAACGGTGTCACGGTGACAAAGACACTAGCGCGAGCCTGCTCTTCGTAAAACCCTTTCTTAACTGTTTTAGTCCTCTAATGGGCGTTTTTATCCTACAAAACGCCCATTTTGGGAATCCACGACCGAATTGAATGTTATCACACGTAATATACGTAATATAGGAAAAGGCAATTCTTCAAAAAGGCAATTCTTTAAATTATTAACTCAATTTTATTTGACTCTTTGATTTTTTATTTGTTTATTTGCAAGTCACTTTTAGCTAGGTAGTGTTGTATATAGATAGCACCAGATAGCACCTACCTGTAGGTAGACAATTTTATGACAAAATCGGGTAATGTCGGTTAAAGGATTGATATTAAATATATATCATCAGTATGTATACTGTATACTATAAAAATTTCAACTTGACCAAAAGTAATGATAGCAACATAAAACCGATATTTTCGGTTTTCCGCAAAGGATATTTCAAACCACTGGAGTAAGTCAAGAAATTCGTAAAAACTTATATTATACTGTATAACTAATATTAATTTTCAGTTTAAATAAAGTAAAAATAAATAATAATAAAATATCATAATTACCTATGCAAATAAATAATGATGATATTTGCGATTACCAAACAAACAATGATTAGGTACATTTTTTACTAAATCAACAACAAATCTGACTTAAAATTGACCAGTCACCTTCCGAATTAGGAGCTTTATATATTTTTTTATCTTTATGAAGAAGGTTGTCGATTTTGTCATAGATATAGGTGGCAAACGAGCAAAGGGCTTGCCTGATGGAAAGTGACGACGACCGCTATCTGTGATCACTTGTAAGTCAATACTCTAAAGTGCGTTGCCAGTCAGAATATATGAAATTGTGTTGACAGCACGAGTGCGGTCTATTAACCTTTAGAGCTAGTGCTAGAGATGTATATAATTTATTTAATAAATACACCCCTAACTCTCGTACACCTACCTATAACATCGTCTCTTCGGATCTCCGCCTCTAAGGGACTCAATCGTGGGTCTAAGAGTTGCACCTCATAAGACGGAAGCCTTGTGGTTCCACAGGAACCGCAGAGGTGCAGTACCTACCCGCTCGCTTATTAGAGTGGGGCAAACTGAGGTCGAGGTCGGCTACCTCGGCCTCACCCTGGACAGCCGCTGGAGCTTCGAGGAGCATTTCGAGCGGATGATCCCCCAAGTTCGCGGGGTAGCGGGGTCCCTACAGAGGCTGTTGCCTAATCAACGAGATCCGTGGGAGGAAGTTCGCCGCCTATACTGTGCGGTGATACGATCCATTTGAACGATATTTAATATCCTGGCGGATATGAACACCACATACTCTTGGCTCCTACATCCCCAAGGAGCCGGAGATCCGAAGGGATTTTCCACCCAACTACAAAAAAAAGGGACTCCATCGTGACGCTGCAAGAGCCAGGTGTATCTGGTGATTCCACTAAAAATTTACGTCGACGACCGGCCTCAGTTGGTGAGGAGTATTCGAACCATGTGACGCTTCTGTACATTTATTTTTCTGTGTTTATATCTTACTCGCATTTTTTTCAAAATATTAATTATTTTCATTCATAAATTTATAAAATTAAATTCGATTCAATAATAACAATACCTATGTGTACTTCTTGATTCGATCCCGATTAAAACACCAATAATTTATTTTTATGAACTCTAACAGAAAACGAATCAGTATTAACTAACTAGAATCCTACCAAGGTTTATAAATTTCCTAGGAAATTTATACATTTGCGGTTCTTGTTATTTTCCGGTGATATATATACCTACATATATATAATTCTGGAAATTTCAAATGCATTTAGCTATTAAGTACATATCTTGCGCGAAGCACCAACTCTGTCCTTATATTTGATTATTTATTTGTAAATGACCTCGTTTGTATTTATAATTAAATTAAAAATAGTACCTACCACATAGATTCATACATTGTTTTATTTGTAGTACTATGTTAGCATATGTATATAATATGGGATACATGATATTCATCGACCCCCTTTGAATCTACGTAGGTACGTATGTATGTAGTACCTACGTTAAATTTTAACGTGGATCCTCCTGGCTCCTATATAACCAAGTAGCCGGAGATCCAAAGTTCAAAATTCTGTTTCATTTCGTGCTGCAATACTAGGGAAGCAGTTCCAGCAGGCTTTTTGAAAATAAAAAATGAGGTTACCACAACTCCAGAGGCTATATGGTGGCATACCTATGTACACTGAAAGGGCGTCGATGACCGCTTAACATCATGTATCCCATATTATATATGCTAACATACTACTATAAATAAAACAATGTATGAATACTACAATATTATGGTCTATTTTTTACGAATGTTTTTGTGTAATAATTACTGGTAAACCAATACTAAAAAACACAATACACAAATTAGTGATATAAATGTATTTAAAGTGGGAATGTGTGCATATGGGCCATTCCCCTCTGATAAGCTAATTATTGTATCTGATTATGGCTGAGTAGGTACTGTTGGTATCCTCTTAGCTGATTATTGCGATAGTTTATCTGTTATAATTTTAAATAATTTGTGATAAGGCAAGGAATTTTAATACTTCCCCATGTATAATGCGTATAGAATGGCGTCAGACCTCTCGACAACAGCGAGTTCGATTGTTGCCTCTAAATTAGCTGAGCCATTGCTTACTTTCGCAATCTATCCCAGCCATTAGGAATGTCTTCCTTTTAACCACTGTTTACAATTACTATTTCGTATATCAGAATAAGATCATAGTCAGCATAATGTGGGCGGTCTATACGCCTCCGCCGTGCCCGTGTGGTGACGGATTAAGAATACGGAGTGTCACCACCCCTATTCATCCCGTGGGTGTCGTTAGAGCCGACTAAGGGAACAAACTATGCAGGACAACAGCACTGCAAAGAGAAGGAAAACTTGACACAAACCCTATACCAACCCGTCTAGCCAGAGTGGTATAGTAGGCCAAAATCTCCTTTCTAAGGAGAGGCCTATGTCCAGCAATTGATTTTTAACGGCTTTTGATGATGATGATAAATCCGCCTCTGCCTACCTCTTTGGGAAGAAATGTATGTATGTACTCGGTAAGTATATAGGTTTAGGTCAATTTGAACAAATAGTCCAAAAATTCAAACAAATACGCCAGAATCCATAAATAACAGAACAACAACTATACAGACATATTAAATCATGACAAAAAAACCGGTGTTGCTTGTGTTATATGAAAATTACTTCCGTATTTTTGTTGTGTAGGACCTTCGCAGAGCGACAACGGGCCTAACAAAGGTGTTTGTGAATAAACACTTAACCTTCAAACGCTATTAGTGTTTGTGACGATATTTGTGTTAGAAACTTGATTCGGCGAGTTTAATTTCCTGTATGAACTAACCAGAAAGTGTTTTGTTTGTCCATAATTAGCTGTGTCTGTGTGTTTAATGTGCTTTATGCTAGTTTCAGATAAGGAATAAAATCTTGTTTTATTCTAACTTCATGTTACGGACATGTGGGTTCAGTAGCTAGTAACCCTGACTGCTAAGCCGGAGGTCGTGGGTTCGATGCCCACTCAGGACAAATAATTGTGGGATGATTTGTTCTGTGTTTGATATCGTCGTACAAAAGTATTATTTATTAGATAAGTTCTATTTATTAGTCTTTGACACACCTACACCTACTTAAATATATAATTTAAAGTGGGTGTGCTCTATCTCACAGTATTACGGAAGTATTTTTTAAGGACGTGGGAACTGCGATATATCAATATTACTCATAGTTAAAACACGGAGCGCTGTTGTCTTAGGTAAACCAGTCCTCTTAACTGTATAAATATTTTATTTTCTAGATAACGAACTATATCAGATCGAATTGATTCGATACACTTCAATCGATATTCTCAGATAAAGTGAGAAATCGAATTCGCATCGCTTAAAAACCTACATTCCTATCGCTTTGCATTCAACAAAAAACAATAGAAAGTTATTAAAATGTAGTACAATATAATCTGAAATAAATGAAAACATTTTAAATAATACTGAATGATTGTTAATACAAATCGGTTTTTTCCGTTTCGAAATTCGAAACTTGATCTACGCAATATATGGAAATGAAACGGAGCTACTCTTTAGTTTACTAAGCGTTTATGATCTATACAAATAAATCAAATTGAAGTGTCTTTTTGTAATGTCAAAATAATAAGTGTTTTTCATGCTCACACGGTTATTTGCACGATACCTATGCTTAAGAACCAGTTTTAATATTTTTTTGTCTGTATTTCTATCTGTCTATTTGTTCCGGGTAATCTTCAAAACGGCTTTACCGATTTAGAAAATATTTTACTACTTACTGCTATTTTTTGTCTCAGAAAAACAATATAAAATTTTGCCTGGTCCAGGAATCGAACCCACTAAGGCAACGCTTTTCAAATTCGAAGTCGCGGGCACCAGCTAGTTTGTTAATAAGATACATACCTAACAATTCTCACATCGTTACATACTAATATTTATTTTTATAATTATTAATATTAATAAATAAATAAATAATATGTTACGAAACATGGAACTGTGAAGTGTAGAGCAGAATTACATTGGTTTGAACAAGTTAAATCTGGAGATACAGAACTGAGTACCATACGAATGATGCTGCGCGTAAAAGCTTATTCTAATTTCTAACTATGTAATAATTAAATACATAAGTGATAATACTATTGAGCAGATTAACATAAAACTTTACATTCATGTTTTTAGGGAGAGAAAAGGATACAGGGCCTTTAAAGGATCTCTATCCTAAAGGCTGTTGATGTGTGATGTGTGATCTTAAGCTGTCTAAATTGATTGATAATAGTAATTTGATAAAAAAATAATATTAATGGGATCGAAACATTGTTTTATATAAAACATCTTACAAATTCTCACACGGACCCTTGGTAGGGGCGTCATGAGTACCAAGCGTCGGCCACATTGGCTATGAACAATGAAGTCTTAAGTAATAGGAAATGAGCGGGCTGCTCGTAAAGGCGCACTTTTAATACTATTTTAATTAACTCTGACAGAACACTGATTGGGTTTCTAAGTAAAGCCTCTATTCAGATACAATTTACACCATCAGCTCGTACATTTGTTAAAGTCGTAAACTTCTTTGAATTTGGAAAATGATGGAGATGGCTAGCTAGTGTTGAGTAAAATGGGGACCTTTAATTAATGAGTGAAGGGACATGTCGCATCGGTGTCAGGCGCAACATGTTTCACTGAATATAAATAGCACGGTTCTTATTTAAATCACTTTAACTTTCTACTAAGTACCTACTTCTTGTAGACCTTTTGTCTGTTGCTTCTCCGTTATCATCTTTTTCGGTACGCGGTAGTCACTTATCAATACATTACGAAATGAATAAACAAACAATACATAAGAATGTACAAACAATACATAAGTATGTTATTAATTTTTGTATGGCTATTGCGAGAAGGTAGTAGTTACACTGTAACAATGATGGCTATTGGTATACAACTGTGTATTAAAACTGGTAGGTACTGCTGATAAATTAATCATTTTATTTTGTACTAGCTGACCCGCGCAACTTCGTCTGCGTATCTCAATAGTAATAAATTTTCTCCGTTTTTGAAACATTCTTCATTGGTGCTCCGCTCCTATTGGTCTTAGCGTGATGATATATAGCCTATAGCCTTCCTCGATAAATGGGCTATCTAACACTGAAAGAATTTTACAAATCGAACCAGTAGTTCCTGAGATTAGCGCGTTCAAACAAACAAACTCTTCAGCTTTATAATATTAGTATAGATTCGAATTTGAATGAATATTTAAAAAATCCAAATCGGTTACCGAATGACAGAGTTATGACGTAACCTACATAGAAACAAATAGGTTTAGTCGATATGGTTTTAAAAACACTAGAAACGGTGATATAATAATAATTAAGGGTCATCGTAATCTACTTAAGTCTAGCTGAACAGTTTTTAGATAGTTGATACACCTATCATAGATGTGTTAATGACATGATGTTTTTTTTATTATAGAGGGAACAGACAAGCAGACGTGTAACCTGATAGAAAGTGACTACCAAAATGCTAAAACTTTTTTTTTTCAAAAAGCAAAAATATAATTTATTTATCCTGTAAGTCAGTCCTTATAAAACACATCATATATCACGAGTAGGTAGTTTATCGGGCGGTACGCGGAGGCCAGCGGATAGCCCCTGACCCGCTGATATGCGCGCGCGCAGGTCACACGATGTCTGCTTACTATATTGATCAGTGACATTAAAGATGGTGTTGTGATCGGATGATTATTATGACATTGGTATTAGATGAATTATATTGAGATAGGTCTGGGTGACGTTATGATAAAATTTATATGCAGTTCATAAATTAGGTAATTGATACGCTTACAAGGTCAAGGTTTTTTTTTTTTTAATTTATGTCTACTGATCCTCACTGCTGTGAAGATGAAGAAGTTTAACAGTGATTGACCATGACGATTTTCAATAATAATAATAACTTACATATCACACACGACGGTCGCGCAAGTCAGATCTCACTAGGCAGAGCCTGTACTATGGTAACCAGACTGCCGATTTATATACACGTATAGGATATTTCTAAACACGTGAATAATTGTTATAGATAAGATAAATTACACCTAGACAGAGAGCAAATGATGGTGCTGATCACACAATAATCGAACCCACGAACTCCGACTTAGCCCATGCCGACCACAAGACCAACAGGCCAGTTAAATGTATAATAATAGTTAGACATCTTCGTACCGCAACAAGTTTATGAAGAACATCGGTGTACAACATCCAAACCGCATAACCGCAGTGACTGCACGGATGGCGTAGTGGTTTAAGCGATCGCCACACTGCTTCCTACTGGGCTGAGTGTTGTGGATTCGATCCCCACAAAGGACCACACTTTGTGTGATCCCTAATTGTTGTTCTGAGTCTGGGTGTTCAAGTATGTTTGTAAAGTTCTCAGCGACACAGGCTATTTTCCTAGTGCGGGAGTCGTTCTTTTTCCAAAAAACAACGAACACAATTTTTTTTATGGTATAAGCAGGGAAACGAGCAGGCGGGTCATCTGATGGCTACTACTACTGGTTACATCTAATATTTGAGCGATGTCCAGATACACATAGACATCACATCTTGGCGGGAGGCTCTACTGCGGGTGGAGGACATATAAGCCGTCTCATCCACCCGCGGCCAAACTCAGGGTGGTTCAAAACGCTCGTGATTGCGCCTTCGCCGCAGTCGTAGTGGCGGTAACCGGGACTTTATAAATCTTATGATAGCGTTCTGCGTGGATCTTAGTCTTAAGTGCTCTATAAACCCTTATATTCTTAAGGAGATATCTATACTTTAAGGGATAATTAATCTACTATCAGACAAAATAATACACATTTTAGACCGATTTCGATTCGAATATTTTCCTACGTATAACTACCCGTTTGATTAGTGTTGTTTTTATATTTTAAACAGTGATTAACTAGGTGAACCAAAGAAAGATAAAAAACGTTGTGTGGCGCCACTAACCAGAAAGTTACCACGACGTTATTGTTACTTGGGTGTTACAACGACTAGAACCACGCATTGTTCTGCACATCAAATTGCAGGTATAAATTACCCCATTGCCCCAGAGAGGGTCCTAACACTATTCTTAGAAAACCTTTTCAAATGCATCAGGTAAACCGCCCTATCGTATAACGAGCCGCGGGGTACGCAAGGGGAAGGCCCCTTCACCTACGTAGATGTTTCGGTTGTTTTTAGTTCTACTGAGAATTAAACTATTTTCACATAATACCTATATAACTAATGATGACTGGCTTGTTGCTCTAGTGTTCAGTGTACTTGACTTTGGAGCCAGAGGCTGTGCCCTCGATTCCTAATTACCGCCTAATACGCCCGGTATTAGTTCGAACAAATCCTCGGAGCATTCACTATGATATATATATAGAGAATGCAGAGCGAAGCTACATCTCTACGCAACGCCAAGGGATCGAGCCGATCAGAGATCTTTTGGCTATCGACGATTCGAGTCGCTCTTCTTTGAATACGGTCCAGAGGGAGAAGCTGGTACTGAGGTGCCCCTGCATAGAGATAAGAACAGTATTTCATTTGCGGCCGGACTTGCGCCTGTATACAGTTCCAGGCTATGGGCTGGAGTGATATACTGCCTCGATCTGTTCAGCACACCTAGCTTTTTCCATGTTATAAATGTAGCTATGTATTTAGCAATATATGAGTATTTTTATCTACAGTCTGGCTACCATAATATTGATTCGGCCTATTTCTGGACCAAAATTTTTCAATTTTATTATTTTCCTTAAAAATGATTAGAGAGAACCACTTAGAAGCTGTCTGCTGTTCGCCTGACGATGAAGGTTTGCCGTGATACTAATTTGCCAACATCAACCGTGACTGTGAGGTAAGTAGCTCAAACCAGGTCAATAATTCACTTCATAGTTATGTATGAAGTTTTAATGAGGAGATTGTGTGGAGCAATTCAGTCATCAGCTTATCACAAGGCTGAACTGAAGAACTGAAGAAAAGTGTGAATCTAGAAATATTCTCTCCGAGATCGTTAGTTACTAAGATTGAAAGAGTAACTAATATTCTTCGGGGACTCAATTAGATTTATTCCCACTAAGGCAAGATCTACCTTACCTATCTAGAAATACCTATAGGCCTAGGTACAAATTAAACACTGAACGACATTATTTTTTTCACAATAATTCTTCTGCAGAAGGCGGTCGATGCGAGCACAGTCATTACCATTAACCTACCTACACGATAACAGTGTCATTAACAGAGATAATGGCTGGTGATTAATTCAACATGCTCGCCGCGGGACACAGATAAAAATGTACTTACTACCTACTCGCTAAGTAAACTTACTGCAATTATTGTATCCTGATTATAATACCGCCAATTATAATATAATAAACGGAAAACATTTTGAGAATGATTCCTCTAATTGACTAAAATTCCCGAGCTACGCTCACTCATTAACACCCCCCCCCCCCCCCCCCCCCCCCCCACACACACACACCCACACACGCACAGAGCGAGAGAGAGAGATAGAGAAACACATGCATACAGCTCGTAAACATAGATAGTATTTCCTATTCCCTATAGTAGGTACTCACCTAATTCCACAAGTGCGGAGACTGGTGTCAAATCACAAAATGATTAGAATGCAAATGCTTACCAAAAACTCTTTACGAAATTAATGTTTATGGTCCGTCACGTACTCGTAAATGGTGTGTTTAAAATAACATGAAAAATTTCATGTTGGACTAAACATGAAGACATTAATTTACTTTGTCTAAAAGACCTATGAGAAGTTGTGGGTATCTTATTTGTTATATGAAAACTCGAAAATGATCGTCGATGTTGTAGGACTAAGGCCCGTATTTTAAAAGACGTCTCATCTATCGGTTGAACTCTGATTGCCTGAGACTAGTTTTAAGTACAAATCAAAACTTAAGTACGATATTTTATAGAACGCGTTTTTAAGTTTTACTCAGTCGAAACTACTTTCAAGTATTATTTTACTTACTTTTAAGTATCAGCTACTTATTGAAAAAATATTTTTTTTACTATCATCATTTCTGTGAATTTTTATATAGTATACTATTTGCTAGTGTATTAATGTTAACATGTTAACAAGCTTGTTTTTCGTCTAAAATTAAATCAAATAAAAAATAAAATAAAAATGACTAGTAATCAGCGATAAAGGAACGTTTAAGTTATTTATCAACACTTGTCATCTTGAATTGTCAAATCATGTTTTTATTTTTATATTTATAAAATTGATATTACTAGAATAATATCATACTTTTAACAAAAAACCAAAAAGTTGTGGTCGGTTTAATTTAAACAAGTATTGTGTGTGTAAAATGTGAATTTCAGTGAAGTTAATATCAATTAAGGTAAATTAAAGTGAATTGATTATGTATGATAAATAATTCTTTCGTAAATACAGTACAGTAAAAAAATCTTTCGTAATTATTCTGAAACAAATAATTGTAAAACACATTAATTTCCCTTAAAATTCCTTTGTTTTTTTTTTACCTCTTGTGACTATTCGGCTTATCTCACGTAAACAAAGATCACATCTGTAAAAATCCTATATAATACCTGAGTAACGATTAAGTTAACACTCACTTGAGTATGGATTTCCAGCGTTTCCAGTGTTTCTCAATACGGCGGTAGTTCGCAATTATTTAATTTAGAACGTTAATAAGATGAAAATTATGTTAAATATATACATAAGAATATTGTCGAAATTATGGGGCCCGTCCGCACAGTGATATTTCGCAAAACTCTGTGACACATAGGATCCTCACTCGCGGAAAAAAAATCACACAAAAAAAATATCTGTAATTTGATGCAAATTATACGCGATGCGGTGACGATTTATTTCCGCACGAATAAAAACCTGAAATATCGCTGTGCAGACAGGCCTTAAGTTCTCTGATTTGCATGTTACCAGACTATAGTACGTAGTACTTACCTTGACAAAATATGAGGTCAAATGTACAAATGTAAGCAATTTGCAAAATGTCAAGCGGTGACAAAGTGTCCAGTTCATCAGTATTCATCCGGCAAGGACGCCCCCTAATTACGAACTGGTCCAATCGCGAATTGGACTAATTGGGCACTGGACCAATTTCAAACTGGACTAATTACAAACGCGATTAATTGCGAACTGGATAAAATTTCCAATATTTGTGTTTACTTATGTATATTCTATATATATCTACTTCTTTTTTGTTTATGTGAGTAATAAATCATAATTACAATTAGTTTTATTTACTTGTTTTATTTATAGGAATTATTGTAATTGACAGATCTCTTACTAGTCTTTTAAAATAGTGTTTTATTGAATTTCGTATAGAAATTATGTTCTATTGTGTATTCTTCTTTATAACACATTAAGAGTATATGACACAAAAAATAATCATGTAAATTAATTAACAGTAAACTCAAATGAACAGAACCATTTATTATATACGAATACAAAAATATTGCAGAACTGGGCACAGCTAATCGAAGTCTAGATTAGCTGATTTATATGATGACTGGTTAATTTACATTTTTATTACATTCTTAACTAGATGTAATAAGCAAGATGTAGACGTAAAGGATTTATGAACTACAGACGGGTGTGTTTGTAGTTTATTTAATTACTAACTTAGAAAATAGCAAAATTATTCTAATAACTCCATGACGGAACTACTTAGTTCGTTAACTAGCATAACATAACCATTTGCAAATGGTTTGAAGCCATATTAAATTAATCTCATTCCGAAGTAAGTCCAGGAATAATGGACATTATTGTGAGGCAAATGATTGCTGATGACTGAATGGATGAATCTGAGAGTGCTTCATTTGAAGATATATTCCTACAAGGTTTTAGATATTTACAATCTTAACGTTTAAATTAGTAAGAAAGACAAAAGGAACGAGGTAATACTTTTTGTAATATTAGTAAGAACTGATAGTGACATTAGGTTAGAGGCGTCAGACTTTACGGTAATAGCCAATACCTACTAGTATTTAAATTCTGATGTGCTCGAGTTATAGCTTACATCCCCTAATCCCAATATCCCTCCCCACTATTGCCGTTCCTTTCTTATCATGTATCTTTTCGTTCACAATATTTTATAGATTTCTTACATTGTCTATTGCTGTGTCATCGGAGAAACTGATTTTATGACTCACTGTTATAGCTGGAGTGATGGGTGGTCTCTTTACAATTCTCCTTTTTGTGCCTTTTTAGTTGATAACCAATCTTTTTTTACAGAATTCCATATCCTGAAAATAAATAATTTCAGAATACTTACCTTAACAATTTGGTTTCGCTTCTATATTTGTACGTATGGCTGTTTGTCATTTCCGATGAATGAAAATTGTACATACAATGTTTTCTTTGATCTCATTTAAAAATTACAAATATTTTATTAAATCGTAATGGTTTATGTAATGACTATCTGGTCCCTTACTTCGTTCGCATGGAATTTAAAATGCGCTGCCTTGGTGGTGTAGTACGGCACGCGACTGCAGTCCATTAGGCCTCGGGTTAGATTCCCGGACAGGGCAAAATTTTATAGGGTTTTTCTGAGAGAAAAAATAGTCTAAGTTACTCCTTATATAGACAAGTTCCTCATAGTAAAATATTATCAAAATTGGTAGAGTCGTTTTAAAGATAACCCGATTTTTTCGGGTTATGTTTAAAACGACAAACGACAGACAGACGAAAAATATTTAAACTGGATTTTAGGGATAGGTATCGTGCAAATATCCGTGTGAGCATGAAAAAATTTTTCAATTTTGACATTACACACAGACACTTAAATTTGATTTATTTGCATTGATTTTATGAAGGTTAGACAAAACACAATTCACGTAGACTCTCCTATCTCTATGCTCATGGCATGTACTTCAGGTACTGGTACTGCTTGTCACCCTAGCAGAAGCAGGCCGGGGTGGCGGCGAGCGCGTTGCGAAGCGCGCTCGCTTCCAGGGAGCACAGGGAACATGGGGTTCCCACACGGGGGGGGGGGGGCGGCGAAGGCGTGCGGTTTTAGTCGGTTCGAGTCCGACATGCCACCGACAGGTGGAATCCGAGGGGATTTCCGAAAAAAAAAAAAAAAAATAATAATAAATAAAAAGGTACTGGTACTGCTGTAAGTATTCTTCTTTTTTGCTTCTTAGTTTTGTATTCAGCAGAGATTAGAATATTCTGCATCACAGTCTGTACTTATTTCGGCCTATGTTTCTGATTAATAATCCTGATAGCGCTTATTTATGTTCTCTGTATTCTTCGGTGAACACGGCGTAGTTCGAACCACGGTCCGGCGATACAGTAAGTCTTGAGGTGGCATCGAGTCAGACTATTGTATTTAATTATGCAGTTAAGGGTTCAGAGAGACAGTGCGAACGTGCTCAGCATGCTATTGAAGAGTAGCGCAGATGGAGAGTGAATGTAGCTTCGCTTTGTGATACGGTGGTACCCACCACCATCGGAGACACTGAGTGGTGTTTTCCTTTGTCAAGTTTCAACTAAAACTTATTATTCTTTTATGGATGTATGTATAAACTAATCTCACAGACCTAGAGTCATTATGACTCATCTATAAAGCTGATATACTTATCTGTAATAACACTATGAATAAAATTATATTACTTCCTCACACATTTCAATAGCGAAAACATTAACAAATAAGTCCATATGCTTAACACGTGTGGTTGTGTACGTAAACATGTCCGCCATGTAAATATTGTATTCAAATTATCCTCCATTGCGAAATTAAATAAAGACAGAAACAAAAAAAAATGCATGTGGCACGCTTCGTGCCTCCCCACCCGCCCCGGGGTGTGCAGAATGAATAGACATGCACCGTAGGGCCCGACACCCTCCACAATCAATTGAACCCTCTTCTATCACTACACTTCGTCCTGCTCTAACACTATACTCCCTACATCTCCTGTCTCTTTCTTAACTACGATTACATTGCGAAAAGTCTCCGAGCGACGCCTTGGGCATTGTCGTGAGTTTTGAAAACAGAATTCTTGCGATCGTTTACAAAGTTAAGAGTGACGTTGAGGAAATTCAATAGTCATTTTATTTCTAGGTGATCAAGGTGCATTTTCAATTAAATGTTATAGTTTTGTAACTTGGTTTATTTGACGATTGATGAGGGCATCAGTATCGATGATGACAGTCAGATTAAATCGTGTCGACGCTTTGGGCGGGAAAATGGAAACGAGGAGGGAATTATTTATATCGGATGGAGTGTGTCAATAAACCATAAACAAGTTAGAGGCTCCAAATTTTAAATGGTAGATCGTTAAAGGAAAATAAGCACGAATATTTGTAAATAAGAGTTTTACAACAGTGTGAAATTTAGTAATAGAATAATATTAGTTTTCAGAATTCAAAGGTTAAATAAAAATACTCATCGAAATACACATATCACACACGGCCGTCTGATCCTAAACTAAGCAGAGCCTGTACTATGGAAACCAGACTACTGATGAACATATTATATATTTATAAATAGGTACATACATAAAACCTATGTATAAATTTGGCCCTAAACCTATACCTGGGCGCAGCACTGTCGAAGTCGACAGTGTTGCCTCCATCTATCACGCGATAGACCCGGCATCCACACGGCGAATCCATATAACGCTAAGAAATAAAACTACATTTTTAGGGTTCCGTACCTCAAAAGAAAAACACGGCACCCTAAGAGGATCACTTTGTTGTCCGCCTGACTGTCTATCCGTCTGTCGAGACCCTTTATGCCGGGAACGCGTAGAGGTATCGAGTTGAAATTGAAACCATATAGGTACTTACTTACTACTTACCACCATACTTACTTACCATAATAGGTCCTTTAAGGCTGTGAAAAATGAAAATTCCAAGTTAACTTAAAAAGAAAGGCCGTTTATGGCGCTAAAAAACGCATATTTAGACACTCTTAAGGGAATTAAAATTCATATCGTACTTCCCGTTGATTTCGAACTCTGAAATATGAAAAGTTACATCGTCTTGTACACTACAAGTACAGGAAAAAATCTAAAAACTATACATTTGTAATTAAATCATAAAAAATATCGAATGTATTTAATAATTTGACTTATAAAACAGAATTTTATAACTGATTTCATGTTTTGGCAATTGAATTGCGAGAAAAGCTAGACAATAAACTACAAAGTAAACTATTTATAATATGTACCTACCTACAAGTTTGTAAGGAACCCACGGTGGGTGACTTCGACTTGCACTTGTCCGGCTTTTTTTGCTAAAGCAATATATATAAGATCCCTTTGTTTTGTTTGCCCTGGATATCGTATTACTGTAAGATCCACAACCTTAAGTATACCTATACTGCTACTAGCTATACTAACTCTATGATGTTTCCCCAATTTTGAGCCAGTTTTTGGGCAGATTTTCTTTTTTATTAAAAATATTGTAGTACTTTCAAGGCAGCTTTAAAGTGGTTAACTGTTTCAACGTAACAAATATTTGCGAACTAGCACAGCAATTTAAATTTTATAACTATTCAATATTCATAACCTCTACCTATTTTTATTCCCATCTTATCTGGCAAAAATACTCACAATTGTCTTATATAATCTCGCGACAAGAGTTGATGACCAATAGGGTGTCCCGAATTTTTTTTGTTCTTATTTTAGCTACTTAAGACCTCTCAAAAGTTGCGCTGTTAGACGTAGATTAGCGTAAAAATAATTCAAAAAATATTTAAAAATATCCTTAGGGCTCTACCAGCATTTTTATTTACTGAAAAGTCGCAAAAACAACCTTGTAGTCAATGTCGTATATTCTATGTTTTATGAATCAATCCTGTTTTGTCTTGTAATTTTATCAATAAGAAAAGCCTCGGCTATGATTTGCAAGTATCGACAGGTTGTTTTAGCGATCAATCGGTTTGGATCGGACTTGCAAAATTCCTACGAAATTCATGTTTTGACTTGATTTTCGTACGTGCGCTACTTCTACAACAAGACAGTTCGTCTCATTTCTATTTCGATTTTACTCTTGTAAGGAGTTGTTCTATTCTTCTTTGAAACAAAAACGATATTTGCGTTACTTAATCATAAAAATGTGTTCAAGGCGAAGTGAGACTACTTGTACTATATTGGGACCTTATAAAGAACTTGACGATCGCCAATTACCTGTTATAAAAGACGTTATTAAGTGCATTTCATTTACTAAAAGTGAATTAAAACTACAGAAAAACGGAAAAGATCCATCGAACACAGAAGTCTTTTCAATAGTTTCTGAAAAACTTAACACAATTTGGACCAAAGCTTCAATTCCCATCGTTTCTAACGTACGGGTTACTCAACTGCTAACCGCATATTTTAACAAATATTTATCACTAATAAGATATCCTAAAAGTAAGAGAAACGATAGCTATGACAACAAAGTTAAGTGCTTTTTGGAATCGTCAAATAAGCTTTTTGACATCGCTGCTTGTAAGTGCACTTCGTTTGAAAATTGTTCCTGCACTAAACCCAAGAAAGTTCCCATTTCTGAAAGAGATTTTTTACTGGACCAAAGAAATGATAGGAAAATGACACTAAGCGGCGTAGACGCAAAAGAAACTGCAAGGCTTTTAAAGAAACATCAAAGACAAGAAAATTTGAAGCAAGAGCAGTCTCCATCTAATTTATTTAGTCGGAACACTCTGACGCTGCCAACAGTAGCTAAGGTATGTGATCGATACGGACTATCAACGCGTTCGGCAGCTGCAGTCGCTTCAGCAGTCTTAGTTTACGTAGGAATGGTATCTTCCGAAGATCTAAACCTTGTGATTGATAAAAATAAGATTCACAGAGCTGTTTCAAAGTCACGTACCCAAGCCAGCAAAGACATCGATAAAATTATTATAAAGAGTATCTACTTCGATGGGCGAAAAGATAAAACTCTCAAGATCAATAAAATAGACAGCCGGTACCACCGAAAAGAAGTCTTAGAAGAACACATTTCAGTTCTTACAGAGCCGGGATCTATTTACTTGGGACATACGACGCCGAGTCGAGGTACTGCGAAAGGGATTGTCACTTCTATTATAGAATTGTTAGAAAATCAAGGATGGAACTTAGAAGAAGTAAGTTGTGTGGGTTGCGATGGCACTCCTACAAATACAGGTTGGAAAGGAGGTGTCATTAAATACCTGGAAGACTATTTGAAGAGACCGTTACAATGGTGTGTTTGTATGCTTCACACAAATGAATTACCGCTTCGCCATTTGTTTATGTCTCTAGATGGTAGCACATCTGGGCCGAAAGAATACTCAGGACCTATTGGAAAACAGCTAAATGTTTGTGAAAGTAAACCACTAGTGTCTTTTTGTGCAGTGGCTGGCAATTTGCTCGAATTACCTGATGACATTGTGAAGGAACTAAGTACGGATCAAAAGTATGTATGAAATGTGTCATGCTGTGACGACTGGTTCTTGTTCCCCTGAGTTAGCCAGCCGCCAACCTGGAAAAATGGCGCATTCAAGATGGCTAACTACTGCCAATCGCATACTCAGACTTTATGTAAGTATTGTTTCGCCATCAAATAATTTAAAGCTGCTTGTCAATTATGTGGTCAAAGTTTATGCTCCAGTTTGGTTCCTCATTAAGAAAACTCATCATTCAAAGATGGAGCCAATCATATTTTTCGAATGGTTACATACTCCCGATTTTTGCCTGATAAGCAAAGATCTATTGTGAATTCAGTGATCGAGAGAAATGCTTTTTTTGCTCACCCTGAAAACTTACTTGTTACCATGCTATTCGACGACAGAGAGCATATTCGAGAGCTTGCAGCTCGCAAAATATTAAAGGCAAGAGAAGCAGAAATAGGCAATACTCGCAGGGTATTTAAAGTACCAAAACTTAACTTCGATGCGCGATATTACATCGATTTGATATTTTGGCAAGAGTGTGAGATATCCGCTCCACCGATTTTGCGACAGATGTCCGACGACGAACTGAGATTTAAGGCTAAAGAACAAAGCTTCGATGTTATTGATTTCCCCTGTCATACACAATCAGTGGAAAGATGTGTAAAGCTAGTGACGGAGGCTTCTCTAAGTGTCACGGACGCTACAGCTCGGGATGGTTTAATCAGAAACAGATTAAAATCTCGCGCGGAAATGCCTAATTTTGGCCACAAGAACCAATTTCGTATTTGAAATAAGCACTAATTATAAGTATTTAAACTTTACTGAACATTACCTTATGTCTTTGTAGTACCTATAAATTTGATTAAAACCTTTAAAACATTATTTTTGTATCATTTATAGTTTATGTTCGAAACCTCTAAAATTGGCAAATTTGAAAAACTTCTAGGATCGGTAGAGGCCTAAAGATGACAAATATTTAATTAAATTTTGTTATATTTGTAATCTATTCACAAAAACGCAACTTTTGATACCTCTTGCGTAGCCGTCGCTTTAAAAAAAAAATCCCATACATTGACGGGACACCCTAATGACCAACCTTAGAGGACTAGAGGCTCAATAAGAAGAACGAAATTATATTTTTTTAAAAGGTTTAATTGTTAGACTGATATTTGTTCTTAAATACATAGTATATGTAAATATTTTAAGATAATTAATATTTAGAATACTTTTTATAGTTTTGTAACAGCTAAACGTTTCGTATTTTTAAGGTGTGTTGTAAAATTATACTTTTTTACTCGTATGTACTCCAATATTAGAAGTATTCAAGATGTCATGAAACAGATTGACAAGAAGAAGCGTTTACGCCTGTATCCCCGAAGGGATAGGATAGGTTTTTTTATTTAATTTTTAGTTTATTTACTCATGTTACTTATGTTTACTATTATTAGTTTATCTATTAACCGTCCATAGTAACTGGCAACTAATGAAATCACTTAAGAACTTAGCTAACAGCTTCACAAGGGAGTCCAGTTTATTTAGTAGGTCAATTACTGTCGCCGTCCGACCCACGTGTAGATTCTCATTAAATTACGTACTGAAACGTTCACCGACTTTGATCAAAGGGACGCAAGCCGTTTGAGAAGTGCATCCTGTGCACCATATTTGTATTTGCATTCTGTATAGGCGTCTAATTCCACCTTCTCTGCTGTAAAGTTTATAAATATGAGTCAAACCTCTTTTAGATTAAACTTGATAGATCCAGGTTTAAATGATTTTGTAAACACGATTTGATGAATGGATGCTGATTTGTGTTAATCTTTTGTTATCTTGAATGAATGAATGTTATCTTGTGATTAAGATGAAATTTGCTATACATAGATTGTATTATTTACATTAAAACATAAGATTCTCTTTATGGTGGTATACGGGGCTTAAACGAGTGTAGCCGCAGACAAAAGCTAAGTAGTTTAGTTTAAAGTGTAATTTTAAGCACCTAAACTACTTTAATACTGTTCTTGAAGATACGTCTATATAATAATTTAGGGAAAACCTACATCGTATTGTATTAAAATATTTAAATCTTATGTTTTACAATTCCTCTACCTTTGACCTGCTGATGCTGGCAGCTATAAATGGTTAAAATACGAGTGAGTGTACGAGTTCTTAAGTGCATTTCCGATTGCCAAAGGTGTGCTTTTCGAAGAGATGCAGCAGCTCTTTTTACTTGAAGTGGGTACAAGAATTTCCTATAAAGCACAGGCGCTGGCAGGTCAGTCTCAACTTTATGCTAGCTATAAAAATCTTATTTAAGTTGAGGGTTTTTTGATTATATTGTTACAATATTTTATTACAATTATTGCAAACCTCCTTTCCAAGGAGAGGCCTATGTCCAGCAGTGGACTATTAAAGGCTGTTGATGATGATGATTGATGAAAAAAAAAACTAAGGCACATCCTAGGGTTCACTTTTGATCAATAAACTTAGTTTTCATTTATTAAACTTATTTCCTTAGGTTTGTGTTACGTACATTTCGGACTCTTAATAACTTACTCAAGCTATTGATAGACTTGGAAAATAATCGATATTTTAATTCTTTATGGGATATTTTGTACATGAATATGTGAGGTTATTATTTTAGATTAGTCGGACCGTGTGCTCAGTTTTCCCAATAATATAAACAATAACAAAAATCACGAGCAGATAGAGTAACGCATCAAAATTGTAGTCCACGCGAACTGAAGAAAAAAATATGCAATGATGTCGTAAGAGCCGACTAAGGGAGCAAACTACGCAGGACAACATCTCTCAAAGAGAAGCAAAACTTGAAACAAACCCTATACCAACAAGTCTGGCCAGCATGGCATAGTAGGTCAAAACCTCCTTTCTAAGGAGAGGCCTATGTCCAACAGTAGTAGACTATCAAAGACTGTTGATGAGTTATAATTAATACGGAGGACTATTCGTAGTTTGTTTCTAATTTGATACCTAAATATTTAAGAGTTTGTTGGAAGAACTTTTTCAAGGCTTACAAAATAATCACCATAGGAAATGATCATATAAATGATCGTTTAACACTGTCATGTGGTTTCTGAGAAGCCAATCAACGTAAAAATTAACTAATCGTATGTAAAATCTCATGTCAAGTAACTATATAGAGTTGTTTAAATTATGTTTAGGTGTTTTGATTTCATAATTGGATCAGATCCAATTTAACTGCTTCATCAAACAATATTTTGATCAGCCTTTCAGAAACCGTGTGTGTTCATTATTGAGCAGTTAGAAGCTCGCATCCTATATTTTCTATTTTACTAAGGACAATTCTTTTCGTTTCTATGAATATATGCACTTTTATTGCACATACTCCTGACAAAGTTACCCACAATAGGTATCTACTTCATTTATACTTATTGTCTTCTACCGGTGCTGTAACCTTCGTAAATAATTCAAGTATCTTTAAAAATATTTCACAGCATAACATCTACGTAAATGTGTCATTCCTTTACAAGTAAGGCTTTGCGGCCACATGTTACACTATATATGGCACTTGTAGTCTTAGAATTTGCGTCATTTAAACTATAAACAGTTTTTAATTACGGTTATTAAAATATCCATTGATATTTTGGCGGGAATGGCGACTTGAATCGACTGGTCGAAATGACGTTAATAGTAGGTTGTTTTCTTTAGCATTAGGTTTTATAAGCCATATTAGTTTCTGGTACACGACATATGTTTTAACTTCGATATGCGAGCTGACTGATGGTGATAGTGTGGTCTCTCTCGAACATTACTACACGTTAAAAAAATGGTTTTCTTTGGGTAACGGACACAACGATAATTATAACAGTAATCTGAAGTCGGGATGAATACACTCAATTGCTGCTCGAATCTGAAAGCTGAAGCTGAAAGATATGTGTCTGTTTATTCATAGGGCCATCAGAAAAAGGATAGGTACGGGGGAGTGATCTTTGAAGGCAGGCTGAGGGGCTAAACATTGAAGTGTGCGGTCTCCATGTTTGCAAACTTAATTTTCTTATTTGTTTTTTTGTTTCCTTGTTCAGTACATTTGTTGTAGCTTCTTCTTCTTCAAATAAAGGTACAAGGTACGTGACAAAAACTTATTCAATCAACATTAGAACTTTGTCTGTGATATTTCCGTGATTCAGATTAGGTACAGTTTGACATACCAGGGACTTCCTTTCTAGGGTATACCTGGTTCCCCGGCTATTAGTACCCGGCGAAGGCATGCGGTTTTAGTCGGTTCGAGTCCGACATGCCACCGACAGGTGGTATCCGAGGGGATTTCCGCACGGAAAAAAAAAAAAAAAAAAAAAAAAAAGGTACAGTTTGACAAGGTAGAAAACAAAAACGGCTCGAGGGCTCTATGGACCCCCGGACGGAACGTAGTTCTGCAAGAATTGTAGAATAGAAGTCTTGTTACAAATTTTTCGGTCTCGCTCCCATCTGCTCAGAACGTGTACCGACCGACCGAATTTTCGGTGTCATTTTTAATATCACACTGTACTCTTGAACACTCGCTGTATAAATCTATTAATAACAATCGCGTGTTAGCTATAAAGCATTACTATCTATATAAATCTATCAGCTACCAATATTTATAAAATAAATCTGTATAAACATCGACTATTTTGTCATGTCTCTTTTGACTAGCGCATGTCATCAGTTGGTCACCATTTGATTCTATTCAAATATTTAAACTCTGGTTCTTGGACTTGTTAGAGCCATCTATCGACAAATTTCAAGGCCATACTTTTAAATTTGTGTCTTCACAGCAAACAAAACTAAACTAAAATTTAGTTTGTTGTGAAGAAACAAATTTAATTTTAAACATAGAATACTCAGACTCTGTAAGATACTCAAATTTGAAATATCTAAGCTCTACAGTTATTTTCTTTTACAGAATAACAAGAATGGGCGATTGTGACACCTCTAGCGGATGGATATTCGAATATACTGTGGATCGCCGAGCACCGCGCCACCTCGACCGACACGCAAACGCTCTCAGATACCAGGCTCTCAGATCTGTACAGGAGTTATTCAAATTGTTCGTTATATACCCGTCTCACTCGCGCTATCGACGACCTCGCTTCGATGGAACGAGGCAAATGGCCTTCTCAACTTCCTATGCAATCAAAATAGAATCCTATGCTCATTAATATAAAGCCGCATATACAGTACCGATCCGTCCCCTTCAACGTTAATGCTCCCCATCCTCGAAACATCTATTGTGCTACGAAAATGGAAATGTTTTCTGAAACACGTGAAGAATTTCTGTTTTATTTCGTTGACTTATGCTGTCCTAATAACTTCGATGCTTACGGATCATTTTGGCGTGGTTGACATTCCTTTTTTGTACTGGACTGGAAGAATGCTTTGAACAATCCGAGATCGGAGCGGTCGTGCCTTGCCTGATAAAAAATAAAGTGGAGGAAATTATTAAACGGAATGCTTGGCTTGGCGAGTGCTTCGTCGCCGTCGTCGGTTTTATCACCGTGTTGTCAGCTAACGCCAACAACATAAATGCCTCCTATCTCGTTCCCACTATTCGGCCTTAACGTTTATTTACTCTTTTCGATCGTCGGCGTCGTTCCGAATAAATAATGAATGACGTAACGTAAATATATGCAAATTAACTTCGAACACATTTGAGATATGTGATTGTTTCATTTATTCTTTTGACATATTACGTTTAATTATGATCTGTGATTTGCATTTATATAGAATTTTGTTGATCACGTCATAGCATAATGATGTAATGATATTATGGACATAAAATAGGTGAAATACAAAAAAAATACAGGAATCGTCTTTTGTGGACATAGGAATAAAAACTTTTTTTTAGTATCATTTATTCTTTTGAGATCGAGTAAGTGTAAAGTATCAACGCCTGTGTGCTGTGTGAGCTAGCTACATGGTAGTAGAGAACGCTGCTGTACGACCCCTTTTCCCGTGGAGAAGATGGCGCGTGCTGCGACATAGCGGCCGATATCACCAGGCAGTCATAGCTGTATGAAGCAACTCACAAAGAGCGTTCCCTCTCCGTACACACACAATATTTTTATATCCATTTTAGAATGAATTTGGTTTAAGACTCTATCTCCTTTAATTAAGATATAATTTGGTTTGACCGGCCATTGTTCATATGTGGTTGGAATCAAGGCATTTCAAGGAGAATGTGTAGGGTAACCGCTTTTGCAATATGTTCCCCGGGTGATCAGCGCGAACTGCGCAACTCCCCAGACACACGACGTCACTAGCGATCTGTGCACACACAACATACATACATACATACAAGCACCGCAACGCTCCTAGTTTAAGCGAGGTATTATGCAAATTAGACCTGTGCAACTAGTGTGGGGCTACTCGATTTAGATAATATAAAGTACAAAACACAACGTGTTTTAGTACAAATTATTTGGATATCGTATTTATCACAAAAATTTCTAAAACAGGTACATCATTGATAAGATAAATGTGATATTAATCTCAGGTATTTAGGGTACCTTGATTAAACCAGAAGTAAGGTTTTGTAAGGTTACTAACCCATTACACTGGAAACTGAAGCCACAAAGTATCACCTATTTAACCGCCATTTAAGTTATAACCGAAACATTACCCTACACTAACAATATTAATATGTATATAATTCTACTTTTAAAAGAGCTTTTCATTGTTAAACATCATCTACATATTGAAAACGACTTTGCAGTGTTGGTAAGTGAGATAACGCAGGTCTTTGTTACATGGAGATTAAACATTGATAGATCTCTTTGTATTATCTGTGCTCCTAGTACGCTGCGTACAGTGCGGCAGGTTGCGACCGCATCGCAGACCGCGGCGGCAGCGGCTGTTGCCGTCGAGAGTTGGGAGTAGAGCGCGGCTACAAGGCGCCGAACGGGCCGCGCTCGTGCCGTGGGAGGGTCCCCTGACAACAGGGCCCCTCACCCGTCGACCCTTGTCGCTGTGCAAACATTGTTAAGTACCTACACATTACCTACGTTTCTCGGTTTGCTGATGTTTACTGCTGTTAATAATGCTAATAAAACAAACGAGGCACAAGATAATTTAGTGACCATATGAAACTTGTTTCTACTAACCACGTGATAATGAAGCGAAAACAAACACATTAACAGTTTGTTTAATGTGTACTATTAGTTTCAAACATTTATTTTACTTACAACAGAATGTAAAAAATGTTCAAAAGAACCATTACAATTTTTATTTTAATATAGCCGTGATAGATTGCGTCACAAATTTCTCAATTCAATTTGAAATTGATTCGCTTAGCATAAAGGTTAACGACTGCGAGAAATTCTTTTGAAATAGATGTTTTATATTTGTGATATTTTTTACATTTTTAATATTTATTACGTAAGACTATTAGATTTCTACAAACCGAACACAGTTAAATGACCAATAATAATTATAATAGACGCATTACAACTTGTTTTCACATTGGGCTTTGTATATTATGGGGCGATAGCTATATGGGGTTGGACATGAAATAAAATAAAAAAATATATTTGTTAGGTTGTAAAATTAAAGCCTCTAAGATTCAAGGAAATGATTGTAACATCTATACAAAAAATAAAATTGGGGTGTCTGTTTGTAATATTAAAATAACCGCTTTTTACTAAATGCATATGTATGTTTACACGGTACATATGCCAAAATATCATTTTTTACAATTTTTGTCTGTCTGTCTGTCTGTTTGTTCTGGTAATCTCTGGAACGGCTGGACCGATTTCGACGGGACTTTCACTGGCAGATAGCTGATGACATAAGGAGTAACTTAGGCTACTTTTTTAGACTAGCTTCGCCCCGCGGCGTTGCCCGCGTACAGTGTCTGTTTATGAGCGTATAATTTTAATTAGCATATTTATCTCAAATGGTATTTTAAATTTCTTCATAGTCTGCAATGGTTCTCTGTTCCTTTACATAAAATTAATTGGTTATAATTTTGAGGTTGTTATTTCACCTAGGTATAAACATACATACGATATAAAACGGCTGAAAGGGAGAACATACCTATAATTTAGACGTGCACTTCATAAAATAATAATGTTTGCCCGTAAGAGAAGCCTTTTATCGTGTGGAAAACTCCACGCGTCATAACCTAACCGGGGCTAGTGGTACCTATCTATAGAAATAGATTGGACTAAAATTGTACGAAAATTCCATAAATGGAAAATGGCTGTGTATTATTATTTAGTAATTACCTATTTAGTATGCACTGTTTTCTCAAAACTTTGCAGACAGCCTCAGTTTTCACAGATTGGTTCGTATAATTAAACTTTTCTATTTCTATGAGGAATATCATCAACAGCCTCTAACAGTCCACTCCTGGACATAGGCCTCTCCTTAGAAAGGAGGTTTTGCCCGACTATACCACGCTGGCCAGACGGGTTGGTATAGGGTTCCTGTCAAGTTTTTCTTCTCTTAGCAGTGCTGTTGGCCTGCGTAGTTTGCTCTCTTAGTCGGCTCTTACGACACCCACGGCATAAATAGGGGTAGTGACACTCCTTATATTCAATCCATCACCATACGGATGGAAAAGGAATCTAAACAAGTAAAAGCCAATTTTCTGTCTGTTATTTTCAGTTACGATCTTTAAAATGACAGGACCGGACCTTCGAAATAACTAGGTTTGACAAGTGGTGTATATTATCCTGTTTTTGTGCAACAACATCTCATTTAAGCCCATTCAGCAGTTCTGCGATCCAGCTGTTTAGTCAGCTGGATCTTATTAGCATGAAGGTTTAAATGTTTTATTTTAATTCATTGAAGAATACTGTGATGAAGATTTGGCTATGCTGCTGAACTAACCCTAACATCTTCTATAGTTTCTACCCAGCTTTTAGGGCGATGATAGGTAAGGTCCCATTTATCACGACCATCGCTCAACTGCTTGATTGAATTTTCAATAAAAGACAAACAGATTTAAAAGTTCCACCATTCACTTCCTGAATCCATCAACAGACTGTATTTTATGTATACTATATTGACAATAGCTGACCCGGCAAACGTTGTTTTGCCAATATACATTTTTCAAATTTCTTTGTCAAAAAAAAAAAAATATGGGTATGAAAAATAGATGTTGGCCGATTCTCAGATCTACCTGATATGCACACAAAATTTTACGAAAATCGGTCGAACCGTTTCAGAGGAGTTCAACTTCTAACACCGTGACACGAGAATTTTATATTAGATTAGAAGAACCTAGAGTGGTTTATTAGTAATAACTGAATACTTTCATTAATCATCTCCTGGTTCTTGTCTGAACCACATATAAATACAATATTTCATATCGATATTACAGTTAGAAAAAACCTTTGAAATTACTTACAATATTCGTTTAGGTACATTTTAGTTACAAGTCAAGTTTACCATTTCCACGCTTTTTACGGAAGTCAGTATCAGAGAGAACAAAAACAGTACTATATTTTTAATGATTTTCAGACGAAAGCCGTATTTAATAAAAGAACTATGGATGGATGAAACTCTATCCATTAAAGAAGGCCGTTCAATTACTGCATTATCACAGGCAATGTTAAAAATGAAAACCAAGTTTACAGTTTATGAAATCACAAAAAATAATATCTAAGTGTAATGTGTACTAAGACGTTTTTATTAAATCACAAGATGATCTTGCAAACGGATGATTAATAAAATATTGAATGACTTCCCGCGCCTGTGGCGATCGGGTATCTTCGTATGCGACCGGAAACCGCCGTATATTTACATCTCTTTTTCAATAGTGTGTTAGATAGAGACAGAGTGATCGTAAAATTCGACAGCTGCGGTACGTAGTGTGGTTATCTGGATTATTGATGGATGTTATTTTTAATGCAAACATATACATATTAACACTCAAGGTGACATTTTGTATTTTAGTATGTATTAAGTAGGAAGGTATATAATAAACAAATAATTGCGATAAATATATATATCAACTAAAAAAACATTTATTTAATGTTTCTGGGGTTCAAAATTTTGAAATTAGTTAAAAATATTCGTAGCTTAATAATTCACTAGAAAAGACTATTATTATTCAAGTCTAAAGACTTTTAGGTTTCACCAACAAATTAAATTAAAACGGTAAATATGCACAAAGTTACAATAAGAACAATAAAAGTTTACCTACCAAATAAAATATTTAACTCAGGTCAACTGCTTGTGTTCGTTTATTCGAAATTGAGCTTCACGCAGAATCCAATCAAATGACTTTAGTAGAACTAATTTATGCATTGTTGAAGCTAGTATTTTAGCTTTTATAAATACTTTAGTAGAACTGTAGAAGAAGAGTGTTTGAAAGAAAAGAACTACTTAGATAAAATTTAGTTCATTTGGTCTCGGACACCGGGAAAAGCTTCTGAAACAAATTGTTAAAATTAGATAATATCTTCAATTATGAATTCTTCAAGAGCCATATCCGTGACTAGTCTTTATAAGAGGAGATATAAAAGGTTTTATTATTGTAATAACGTTAACTGTTAACTTTAAATGAATGGTTCGTGCGCGAAACGACACGCCGCCGATGAGATCGTCCACGTAAATTGATAAAAAATACCGGATACAAACATTTTTTGTATGTGGATTTTGTAGTTAACTGTTAAATGAAGTGAAATAATTAAAGTTTATGGTATTGAAGACATTAAATTATACAATACTTTACAGGACCGATATCTAAAAATGTTGGTAAATTACCTATTTATGTAATGTTATGTTTTCACCTTTTATTCCAAATGATAACCTGGTAGGGTCCTGTGATACGTAGAGATGAGCAAAATGTAATGAAGAAAGTTTTATGTAAGATGGACTTCGTGAAAAAATACAAATGGCTATACCAGGTAGGTATAAGTACCTATGTCCAGCAGTGGACTATTAAAGACTGTTGATGTGTGTGTGATGTGATAAGTATATAATCTAATTATGAAATAAGAAATACCGCAATTTTTGTACATAACATAAACATGTTTATGTAATATCTAATCCCTAAATAAATCCCTAAATTTAAAAAAAAAGGTAATATTTTACATAGCAATTATCTTTATGCACATACAAATATATCCTCGCATACATATTTACATAAATATAAAAACTTACTCGCAGATACATATTCTATTAACACGTTATCTCATACAAGTGCATAACCTTACCTTTTCTTTTTATGGGAATATCATATTTAAACCTTGCTTAGATTAAGTTGATATTGCTTTTATATTTTCTCAATAATCATTATCAAAAGCCCTTAAAAGTCCATTGCTGGACATAGGGTTCTCCTTAGAAAGGAGGTTTTGGCTTACTATACCACGCTGGCCAGATGGTCTGGTATAGGGTTTGTGTCAAGTTTTAATTATCTTTGCAGTGCTGTTGTCCTGCGTAGTTTTCTTCCTTATTCATGTGTTACGACACCCACGGGATGAATATTGGTGGTGGCACTCCATATTCTTAATCCGTCACCACACGGACAAACCTAGTAAATAAAAAAAATAGTTTTCTCAATAGCTAGTTTATACTTGTATATAGAAACAAATTAGACACACTTTTAATGATTCTACATTAGTCACCAGATTTTCAGTCACCAGTTTTGGACGCTGTTTTGTATAGGTACTAGATCCAACAAAAAAAATACTAATTATGAAGAGAAATAAAGAAATTTAAATTTATAATTAAAAATAATTTACGTGACACTATATAGTTCATGGATAGGTAGGTAAGCAGCAAAAAAAAATTTACGGACATTCAGATAAAAAAACGTTCGAGTAATGGGAAATTATTGTCACGTAAGCGAAGCGATGGAAAAAGGTGGTTAATCAATTCAACAAAACTAATAGTTATCTTTTCACTATAAAAAAAATAACTTAAAACGATGCTAAGCAACTGTTCCGTTGCTGTTCACCGAGTCAGTGAGGTAACCGGAGTCCAACCAAAGGCCAACTCAAAGGCAGTTGTAGGTGTCCATGGGTGGCGGTAGTCACTTACCATCAGGTTACCCTCTGCAAGTTTGCCCCCTATGCTATAAGAAATGTGTGACGTCTAGCAATGCCGTCAGCAAAGGCAATGCCATATTTTCTGTCACATTCCGAAATGTCATGATATTGTGTCGACTTTGTGGCAACCCTGAGCAATAACAAGTCAATGGGCTTGTTATTGCTCCAGGGTTGCCACGAAGTCGCTAATTAAGTCCCGATTTACTTATAATAATTTTTGTCTGACTATTTTTTTTTTTTTTTGCCTATATTTGAGTCCGTGTGGTGATTGATTAAGAATACGGAGTGTGAGCAAACTACGCAGGACAACAGCACTGCAAAGAGAAGGAAAACTTGAAACTAATCACACATCAACCCGTCTGGCCAGCGTGGTATAGTGGGCCAAAACCTCCTTTCTAAGAAGAGGCCTA
This sequence comes from Arctia plantaginis, assembly GCA_902825455.1. Taxonomy (NCBI): domain Eukaryota; kingdom Metazoa; phylum Arthropoda; class Insecta; order Lepidoptera; family Erebidae; genus Arctia; species Arctia plantaginis. Next base: position 556,306 of record CADEBD010000312.1, on the reverse strand, counting down.
TGTTCAGCAATGAATTGTTATAGGCTGTTGATAATGATAATGATGATATTGATTTAAAATAGAAAAGAAATTGTATAGTATAAGCGAATACATCGCTCTAATTATTCGCTTTTCGGTAAAGACGGTACTAATGTCTAGGCTACCACTAGTGCCTATATCTAAATCTATACTAATGTTATAAAGCTGAAGAGTTGGTTTGTTTCGCGCTAATCTAGGGAACTACTGGTTCAAATTGAAAAAAATATTTTATTATTGTATAGCCCATTTATCAAGAAGGGTTACTTTTAATCTTTTAGTTATTTAACATTACGCTATGAGTAATAGGAGCCGAGCATCAATGTACAATGGTGTAAAAAAGCGGCAAATTTATTCGTTTTGAAAGAAACAGACCAAATTCCGCGAGACGGCTAGCAGTTTAACAAAAATAAGTGATATTTTCGTTTTAGAGAACTCAGGAGATGCATAAGACGTCATACTTCATTATAAGGAATTAGCACAATTTGCTACCGATGAGATCACTTAGTTTTGCAAAGTGGCGCATGCAAAAATTTGAAACGAAACGATTAACACCCGCCGAGCACTCGAACGATAAATTGTTTGGAAAACGCAACTCTCTCATTGTTCGGTCACGAGCGTCATTAGACAACTTCAGACCTAATTTTTAGGTTCTACACTGACAAACTGGTGGGCCACCCAGTAGTTTTAACACGTTTTTATTAGCTTCACTCATAATTAACCAAACTAAAAAAATAATTAACCAAATAATAAATCGTGGGCCGCCGGTCGTGTTTAAATTTAAATTGCTATTATTAATTTAATTGCATACATAGGTATTAAGACTACATGAAAATATACTTAAAGCTATATGTTAATTACCTATATATAAACAGAGGCATCTTGAAGCCGGTCTGGAGCCAGGTGTGGAGAGATGAATAAATAAAATTGCTCGTATTTTTTTATGATTGGGCTTATTTGATTGCGTGGTTTTTGGTCGGTTCGAGTCCGACATAACCACCGGTGGGTGGTGTCCGAGGGGATTGCCGCTCAGAAAAAAAGGGGTTAGATAGTGGGTATATTACTTTTTAATTCAGTTTACCGTTACAGCGCATTTTTCAGTGTTATTTAGAAATGATCATAATGTTGGTAAATCATTTGTGTTTTGTTGATACCCTACTGTCTCCTAATACTGCTGATACTTTTGCTGTAATATGAGTGGGTATTTCAAGAACTTCTTATACATAACATTATATAGTAATCCGTGTGATGTACATAAATATTATTTATTTTGTGGTTGGATGCCGTTTGAACCTGTTTATAAATTTGTATGTAAAAACAGACTATGTTATGCTCACGTGACGCTAAGAACAATAAATTGACATCTCTCAGGAACAAAGCACTTTGTAAACAAAATTTGAAATATAATCAAGACACTGCTTAATTAAACTTGTAAGAAATTAAAGCAGCCGTTAACGGCTAGTTAATATGAAGCGATGGCAAGATACAGGTTGGTAGCATACTACATTAAGGAAGGTTCTATAATACCTAAAGGCATATCATGCATCTAAAGGCATGAAAAATGGGAGCAAATAGAAGGTTTCTTCTGGAACAAAGGTCTAAATTTATTACTGAAATGAGTTCTTTAGAAGCGTGAGGGCTCATGCAATGCTGCTTCCCATAAATGCTCGCAGTCAGTTATTCTTCGTGGTTGCTGCCGATTTCCGAAATTCATCTCGATTATCACATCACATCAACAGCCTTAATTAGTCCACTGCTGGCAATAGGCCTCTTCTTAGAAAGGAGGTTTTGGCCTATTATACCACGCTGGCCAGACGGGTTGGTAGTTGGGGTTTGTTTCAAGTTTTCCTTCTCTTTGCAGTGATGTTATTGTCCTGCGTAGTTTGCTCCATTAGTCGGCTCTTACAACACCCACCCGATGAATAGGGGTGGTGACATTCCGTATTCTTAATCCGTCACCACACGGATCTTGATTAGATTGCTTTTCTTGATTAGAAATGGATTTTACGCTTTTTATGTTGTGTTAGGTTCTAAGGTTTGGACGTGGACGGTCACCCGATGGTAAGTGATTACCGCCACCCATGAACACCTGCAATTAAAGAGTCACGACTGCCTTGCAGCCTTTGTGATTGTTGTTGATAGTGCAATCGAACCCGCATTCATTACGTTGTTGTAAAAATATTACAATATGAAACTTTGTAGTATTTATCGTAGAGATGTCGTAGTTCATCATCAGTAGTTGCAAAATATCTATGAAGACATCCTCTACATCCTCTCTATTAAGATTTACAAATATATATATAAAATGGAATAGAATATGCTTTAAGTATTGTACACCAATTACAGTATGTTGGTTAAAGATTACAAACGGATATGTACCTACAGTGGGCGGCCTTAGTACTAATAGCAATCTCTTATAGGCAACCTTTGGATGGACAAATCAGTAGATGAGAGGAAACAGTAGGTAGTCTAGGTGTATTGAAGCTAAGGTAGTGAAAAATATATAAATATTATATAATTATACACACACACACATATATACAAATACATACATATTATATACTTATCTATTAACAAAAAATAATTTGTTTCTTTAAAATACTTTAGGATATTTAACATCACGCTCCTTAGAGGACGAGCGGTTATGGATCGAGAGCTATTAACGTGGGTGGAAATTGTGGATAATGGCTAGTACCGTAGTACTTAAGTATTTATATATACAAGTATACGAGGTTATTTTTAAACAAATAATTAATTATTATTATATCGCTTAAAGAAGAAGTGACGGAAAGTCGCTGGCGGTGGATGGATGCAACTGCCCAAGAGAGTTGGCGCTCCTTGGTTGAGGCCTCGCTCAGTAGTGGACGGCTATACCTAGGTAGGCCTGGCAGATAGGCAGCCGCTGCTGAACGAGTCGAATCATCATGATCAAATGATGATGATAACGATATCACTATCACCTACAATTTTGTTAAATAGGATACGCTGTCAGCGAATGTTCAGAGGTTTCGCTTTTCCGGGTACACCTGAGATATCGGTCTTTAGACCCGGTGACGAAACATTGTGTGGTTTAAATCCATTTGATCGATATATCACTTGATTTTTTGGCCCCGGTAAGGAGATGACCCGTGGCAGTAAGCATTGGCACGGGTCATCACCTTACCAAAATTACTATATGGAAAGTATTAACTTTGTTACTACAACACTTATTCTAATTTTACCAAAATTTATTACACCATAATTGCCATTACCTTGTTTATTGCAAAGTTTGAAAATAATATAATAAACACTACACATATCTGAAATATCATCCATTGGTAAGAAAATAAATGAATCAATCCAAGTTAAGGCCGCCCTTGTGTCCGGAGAGTACTTGAGTACAAAGACCCACAGGGGTAGGCAGTGCGGCAACATCGCACGGTCGCTATATCGATCTTCTAAAATAGAATCAAGCGTTTCAAGCGCTGTACGCAATGTCTAGCATTAAACGATACTTCAAGCTGGAGCGCTTAAAACACTTTCTTGTAAACTCGTTCTATCCACACAAACACAGACTGTATAAATTTTCAAGCGATGTATTGCTGTAGGAATTTTCCGTTGATTAGACGTGTCATTTTAACAAAGCGCTACAGCGTATTTGATAAACGATATACACTAAAGAAATGTTTTATACGAGAATGTGTATGTTTGTGTGAAGGGTGAACATGGGTTTTTCAGAGGGTGGTCGAGATTAGGATTGAAGGCGTCATGGTAAATGTGTACCTACAAGAGTTGCTTTGTGTGTCTATGTTTGTATTTGTCAAGAATTGAATCATGCCGTTGTATTTGGTATGTAATCATCGGAGCGGCGAGACTACCTAACATTCGTTTGATTTATAGTGGCGTTAGATTGTTCTAAAAAGTATTTTAGTAAAGTTACAACGAAGAAGTTGTAAATTCTAAAATATTTAACATAATTCATCAATTTACATAAACAAGCTTCTGCTCGCGGCTCCGCCCGCCTTATGTTGGTTATAAAAAAATATAATTTGTATGTTTACAAAAAAAAGTATCTAAGTATTAATTATATTCTATCAGTCAATCTAGCTTTCATAGTACAAGCTCCGCTAAATTTGAAACTAGATAGCGTTGTGTGTCAGATGTCCGAAATATGAACCTAGGAATGCAGAATAAATGGTAAACTCAAGGTAGGTACGATGTGCAGTGCGTAAATAGATACAGCCAGGCACTTACTGACAGGTTGTAAGGCGCTATTAGACCGGGGTCATTATATCATCTTTAAGTTTATTACTGGAAAAACATCGATTTTGTAAAGAAAGACTCCCCAAAAAAGACTTCACAAAAGCCGTAATCAATAATTAATACCGCCAGTGTTTGGACATTATTAGCGGATACGTATGAAAATCATTACAGAATACCGGAGATATCTGTGCCTCGGCGTCCAGACCAGACAAATTTCTTTAGACAATGCCAATTAAGCCTAGTAGAACTCACGGTGAAGTGGGAAACTAACATCCCTAAAGACCACGTTTTAAAAAGAAAAAAGTACTTTGACTTAACCAATGAAATAACTAAGTATGGTTATTTCGTTGCTAGCTAAACTCCTCTATATAACGGTTTTCTTGAACGAATGTCCAAAGCGGCGGGAAGAAGTACTCGCGAAACCTATTCCTGATTGGCAATTCCCAGGCGCTGTCGAAGTCGCATGTGCTGTCCCCATCAATCGTGGAATGTTAAGAAATAGGTCTAGTATGTACATTCCCCGCAGCTTCACCCACGTTATTGGCCACTGCTGCTGTCTCAAGTGTTGTAGCGTGATTTTACATATACAACAACTTTCCTTAATGAATACTCTTTTCAATATAAAATAATTACCAATCTCTATTAGTTCTAGAGATAACAAACAATGTAATTGTCAGCTTTATTTAATTTGTGATATTGGTCGATATAGGTAGGTACAGGTACCTCAGAAGATATTGGCCGTTAAAGCCATACGCGGTTACCGCACTGTGTCGACGGAGGCGGCGTGCGCATTGGCCGGTACTCCCTCGTGGGATTTGGAGGCGGAAGTGCTCGCTGAAGTATATTAGCTGACTTCCGGGCTGATAGTAGCAGTGGGCCCCTGCCCGAAGAGATACGCAAGTGGCATGAGGCCGCTTGTTGAGCCACGATAGCTCGTTGGTCGTGCCGGCTGGAGGCTCCACGTGCTGGCTTTGCCGCCGTGGATTGGCTCCAGCCGGTAATTGTCGAGTGGGCAGGGCGGCCCTTTCCTTCCGGCTGACGCAGGTCCATTCCGGCTACGGCTGCTTCGGGAAGTACCTGCACTCGGTCGCTAGCAAGGAATTGAGTCCCGTTTGTCACCACTGCGACTGCAGTGAGGACTCGGCTCAGCACACTCATTGCAATCGACGGGGGGATCTCTCGCTACCGACCGTCACACGCTCCATGGCCGGTAGTGACAGATGTTTCACCGCGGTCGCATCATTCTGAACCCTTCCATCCTCGGACCAAATTCGTCGCCGGCGAACCGCCTCATGCCGCCCTGAGTGTGGCCGCGGGTGTACGGGACGAGTTTTCATCTCGCATTCGCCGCCTTTCGGCGCCGTTACGTTCGCGTCTGCCGGACGTCGCCTAAATAGCGAATGTAACCGAAGGTGGTGCCCGCGAGGTCCGATGTCTTAATAACAGCAGTTCCCAGATCCCTCCTATTACAGGCGCAGAGTGGCACACCGTGTGGTTTTAGTCGGTCCGATTCCGACGCACCACCCAGCCGCAAACCCCGGTGGGGTGACGGCCCAAGTGGGTTTCCACACGTAAAAAAAAAGGTAAGTACAGGTAGATTATTAACGTAGGAACATTATACAAATAACCTTTGTAGTATAGTGATAGCATATTTGAAACGAATTATGTTTTTGTTAGCGTCCTAACTATAAAAAGCTAAACTAATTGTGGTGAAAATCAGAAAACCCTTAAAATGTGCGCCACTGCGCTGCTGGCCGTCCCGTAATAGAAGAACAGAACATTTCAATCAACATTTTCCTTGGTGCTCTGCTCCTATTGGTCGTAGCGTGATGTTATTATATCCTGTAGCCTTCCTTGATAAATAGGATATCCAACACTAAAAGAATTTTGGAAATCTAATCTAATCTAACCTAACGCGGTAATCTCAGTAACTACAGCTTCTGAGATTACCGCACGAAAAAAAAATGTATTAATTAGGTACAATACAACCACGATCTTGCAATAGAGTTGGAATGAAAAGTTGGATTTAAAAAAAAAAGAACAATGTTTGTTTACAAAGAGTTTGTTTCTAAGATTAAATTTCTATTTAATTTGCGTGTAGGTACGTCCTAAGTGCACTCGGAAGCGTCCACTTATGAAGTTTGAATTAAACTATGACAATAACAAAAAAAGTCATCACAAACCACCAAACAGTTACCATTACCATATTATTGGTAAGCTTTGCTTTAGGGCACTGTTTTTACCTAAAATAATACCTATTTTTTTCATTACAATATTGTACGATATTTTAAATAGGTGTATGCCTAATACATGGTACCTAAGTGATGACTTTTTTTGCTATTGTCATAGTTTTAATCAAACCTGATAAGTGGTCGCTTCTGCTCGTTTGCCCCATTATGCCATTAAAAAAAATACGCTTTAGCATCTCATAGCACGAAGACGATGGGTGTTACTAACAAATGCTCACAAAACTAATTTATTATAAGTTACTAGCTGATCCGGCAAACGTTGTATTGCAACAAAAAAAAAAAATAGGGATGGGTCACCCTTACCATTCAAAATTGTGAATCTAAACCATTCCCAGATCCCCTTGAACACACACAAAAAATTTCATCAAAATCGGTCCAGTCGTTTGAGAGAAGTTCAGTGACATACACACTCACAGAAGAATTATATATATAAAGATATGGTCCATAAATTATTTCTGATATTATTAAGTATCAAGACTTGTATATTAAAAAGATAGTCCTCTTTTTCTGTAGAGGGTAACATTGACACTATGTATCTGTTTCTCAGAAATTTGTTAATGGCTTGCCACCCACGACAGAGTTTATGGTCAGTGTGTGTGTTTATTCTGCAGTTTTATCTGCTTTTATGTTTACCGCTCCGCATGTATTAGTCGTAACATGATATTAAATAACCTATAACTTTGCTCGGTAATTAACCTATTCAATACTAAAAGAATTATTGCATTCAGACCTTTTTGACAGGTGTAAAATCTCTTCGGATCTCTGGCTCCTTGGGGACTCTGGCGCCAGGATGGTGTTTCTACTAAAAAAAAAAAACCTGTCACTTGATCCATTCCGTTGGTCGTAAAAATCATTGTAAGACTAATCAAAAACAGTTGCATATTTATCAGAGAATGTAGTAAAGTCAACAAAGTATCGAGATCACGATATTATCAAGTCGTAACTTGTCCCGATATTCGCCGCGAGTGGGCAGTTGAAGAGATTATTGCAACTAAAATTATACAAATGAATGGCTAAAATCTCTTATTTATTCATTCCACCTCAGGATAAGCCGTCCTGTGATTGAAGCAAATCGTGACTGGTCTTGTCTGCATCTGAATACGCTTGAGTCGCTAGAATGGAAAGCTACCAATTTGAAATTAAAATATAGGTTGTAACTTTACGTTTTTATCGACATGTTTCTGTAAGAAGAAGGTTTTCAATTAGACTGAATGTTTAATTTTGTTTTTAGTTTGATCAAGGTTGGTACGATTTAAATTTAAAGAAAACTTTCGTTTCCAAAATCAAATGTTTCAATGATTTATCTGCATCAAAGTTAGTGATATTTATTAAGTGATAGTTCACTTTTTTATCGTAAATAAATCTATTAAATTAAATATGATGTCTTTATTGATATATAGACATCATATTTAATAGATCTTTTATAGCTGTACCTCTACTAGACGGTGGAAAAAACCAAGTGTCTTGACTAGATTGTATTCTGAAGTTATTCGGGCGCCAATCTCGGTAGCGCAATTAATTTGCTCTCATTTTCATTAATATTGGTATTCTTATTTTTAAAGTTGTTTTTAATTTTAGAAACATCAAGGTGGAGTAGATAAAATAGTTTAAAAGTAGCGAAAATGCCTGAATTTTAGCGTTCGGCGCGGCACTATCATTTAGATTCCAATAATTCTTTTTGTACTGGATAGTGTTAATTAGGGGCCGTTTCTTAGTACATACTTAGGTGGAATTTCCAGTACTAACATAATAATATTTTTGTCTGAATGCTTCCATTTTTGGAACTACTCAGATTTGAAATATTTACACTTTATGACGGCCTAATTGTTCAAGAAGTTTATAGTCTTTATAATATCACGCTACGACCATATGGAGTGGAACACTGACCGTAAAGCAGGTGAACTGAGTAATTGTATAGTCTGTATAATTCACTGATCGTAGTTTCGGAATTTTCAATTTTCTTTGCTGCTTGACCTATCGCTCTGACTATAAACTATTATTGTTATAATTACTGACAGTTAAAAAAAAAAAATTAACTTTTATTATCTTCAATTCTGTCGTACAGTAGTTTATACATGCACACTCTTTGGTATACCCAAGTTAAGTTTAATTGCATGATAATTTCTAAGCGAATTGTGAAAAATTCTAAATGATGCAATTAAGAATTAATCACTATAGTTAATTGACGTTAATTACTGTTTGTACAAATTAACATCACGCAAGACGTGTAATATCGCAGTTTTGCGAATGGTAAAAAGAGGCTAAAAATATTTACAGTAGTAAATTACCGACCTTGAAGTTTGGAAATATTCATTACGACAACAATGGATTAATATATTTACACTTTTAGTGTATTTTGGTAAAAGATCTTTGAAGTCCTTCACTCAGGCATTTTTGTAGCCATATGTTGTGTATTAAACTTAGATAGAGCAAGCTTCTTGAGAATTAGTAGCATATCGCAACCCAATAATGTTATCTAGGAGCATACACTCGCCAGTATCACGACGGGGTAGGCAGGATCGTAATAAAAACTTACATTTCCAGCACTTTACCAGCTATTTTCAAAGGGAATAGCAGACAAGAAAAGAAGGTAATAAAAGGAAAAGGGTCGCTTGTGTGGATGGATTGAGGAGCAATAGACTGCACATATGGCGTAGTGGTTTAAGCGGTCACCACGCCGCTTCCTTCTACGCTTTGTGTGATCCACAAATTGTTGTTCTGAGACTGGGTGTTCTTTGTGTCCGTTTCATGTCTGTTTGTAAAGTCCCCTAGACACAGGATATATATTCCTTATGAGAGAGTTGTCTTAAAGAAAAGTAGCTCGAACAGGTTGGAATTGCATAAGCTAATGGTGCTAATTCTGTTGTGAAAACTCTCTAAACTAAACTAAAAATCACTAAAAATTAGTTTAGTCCCGTCAGGTACCGCGTTTTCAGAATATGAAACATTAATTGACAGGACTAAACAAATTTTTAACAGAATTAGCACCAATATCATAAAAGAAGCTGTAATATTACAAACTAAGAGAGCATTACAAAAAAATAACATCAAATACCTACCTACCCAGATACAAAATAACGAACCCTACAAAACAGCAACGCAATAACATTTTGCTTTTATCTCCCAGATCCGAATGTTAAAATACAGCCTCCTTAGGTACGCTGCTGTAAATTATCGCTTTTATTGCTCGCCCGCACTGGAGGCCCGCGGCCCGTAAACTCGAGAAATGCATGACCAATCAAAATACCAATGTCGAGTCACGCACACACACAAACAATGAAACATCACTGTACGAACACGGAACGGCTGCATGTATGCGTTAGAAATGCATTAAACTATATAAGTGTGGGTGCCTTGGTTACACACACACACGGAACGCGCTTAGTGAGATGGAACACTCGTTCGAGGGATAACGGAGGGCTCCATTTATCATGATAATATAATATGGATGCGCCTCATAATATTTTTCATAAATAAATTTTGACATAAAATATTTAATAATACTTAAATTGCACTTACTTCAGAAATCAAGTATTTCCGACGGTTTTTGTGAATTATATTATTTATGGATCTACAAATATTTAATCGATGTTTCATCGATAAATTTAAGACACTATCAATTTCAGCTACGTAACGCAACTTGATAGCGCTGCGATTGTAACGGCTTTCACAATACGTTGAAATATCAAATAACGGCCCGATGCAGAATATTACGTAACTGAACTCAAGCACGGAAGCATTCTTGCTAAGTGGGCCATTGTAGGTTATATATTTAATGATTCGTTTCTAGTTGTATATTGTTAATGAAACATAACTTATTGATTTGAAATAGATATGGTTATGTAAGTATTTAGCAGTAGTAGGTTGTGTAAAATATTATTTGACATTTTCATTGGCTCTGATATGTAATAGGAGTAGCATTGTTTGTACACTTATATTAATGACTAATACCTTAAGAATATATAGCAATGGAGACCTAACCACAACTTATTGGTTGCTAATTAATCAAAAGCGCAATCATTTAAATTTATGGTTTAGACGTCAGATGGAATAATCTTTATAAATTATATTTTCACGAATCGTGATAGATAGAACTTCCGTAGATTTATTCAAAGTTAGTTACAAATAATATTTCATATATAAAATGTAAGAGAAAGAACCTTACAAAAATTAAAATATATTTTTTACTGTCGTATCCACATTATCTTATACCAGGCGTATGGCGGTGCCCCCGCCCACATAAAAAATGACATCTAAATAAATCCATTAGAGTCTCTCTTCCTGTGCCCTTTATTTGATGGCGTTGCTATGGTGTTTGATGGGATGTATGGCATACAGACGTTCTGTTTTGACACGACTTATGATTTGTGATGAGAACCATGTTGTATTAACACTTGGGTATAAATATGCTTTGTTGTTTTAAGTTTTGATGGCCTAATGATAGGTTAAGTATAGGTACGTTAAGAATTAGATTAGGTTGCACATATTGTCTATTACACGAGGACAAAGGGCTACTGTAACTAAAATATACTATTATTTGTATATTTTCTTATGAACATATATGTTGAAAAATAACTTAGGTAAAAGGAGTATCCTTAGTGCAGCATATAACCTAACATAAAAAAATAGATAAGTTTACATTATGAGTAAAACGCGGCAAGAAAAATAATTTAACATATTGGTTTTTGAGAACGTTCATTTCCATCCATCATCCATCTATTTGAACCAGTTGAGTAATTGAAACTTTTTACTCGCAAAACCAATCTGTGGAACAAATTGTCGCCTGCAGTATTTCCGGACCGTTACCTTCATGAAGAGTGTACTTCCACCTCAAAGGCCGGCAAAACACTTGAGACTCCTGAGCAGGTGTGTCATGGGCGACGATAGTCACTTTCCACCAGGTGACCCGTCTGCTTGTTTGTCCTCTATAGCATAAAAAGGAACTACGGTAATAGTTATCTCTACTATGAATGATCTACGCGCATCAATATAAATTTCATCGTGTCTGCTTATCGAAGTAGGTATTTTGTAAAACACGTGACAATCGACACTCCAGGCATACCTAGTTGCAGTACGTTCTTTTCATGTTAAACTTACTGGTCCGCTCATAAATGTTGCACTAGTCTCCTTAGAATTCTTCCACTTAGCTTATTAGAGATAAGGTTGTAAGCTCATATTAACTTAGGAATAGCTCATAGCTAAGCAGGCTATCTAATTTGAGGTTTCGAGAATCGAAACTGGTAGAAATCCAGCCAGCTAGTCCAGAAATCCATTCACATTATTCAACAACGTGCACACGATTAAAGGGCTTCATTAATAATCCTGATGTCATAAATATAAGTTAATGATCTAAAATATAATAAAACAAAATATTTGTGTGTTATGTGATGCACAGAGCTGTTGTGAGCTCTTTACTGAATGGGATCTATTTAGGAGTTCGGTTGATGAAGTGCGATGAAGGCCAAGGAGGTAATCGTAATGAAAGTATTTATTCGCTGTTTCAAGTACAATATACTTATAAATAGCTGATATTGTAATTTATGATATTATAGATAACACTTTTTAAATTCTACTTAAGCCGTCCTTGAATATTTATAAGCTACAAGGCATATCTTTCTTTCATTAGACAATCTTTCGACCACAAATTTGATTAGGTAACTACCTACGTACAAAATTATAAAATCGGTTTACTTTCTAACGTACTAATTCAAAATCGTTTTTTAATCCGTCACTTAAATAATCCGATTCGGTAGTAAAGATCGAAACTAAAAAGCAAATGTGTTATAATTATAATAAACATTACCGTTAACTCGATATCGCGGTTTCTCTTTGAGTTTCTGTTTCAACCAGAAGCGATTCAATATCAGATTACCACACGCAGTGACTGCTCTCTGACCTGTTGCAAGGGACGCGACGCATTTGTATATTACCCGTAGAATCATTTACATTTATAACATCTATTAGTCGATTAGAAATCGGCATTAGCATCACACCGTGCGCTTTTGAAGTAAATCCAACGTTATTCGTTATTAGTAATTTCCAACGTTAGTCTTCTTAGACGCATTGTCATAGACACTAATAATGTGTGTGTTATATTATTATTAAAAAAAAGTGTAGGACTATTATAAATGCGAATGTAACTTTGTCTGTCTGTGATGACTTGACGTATAATATTTATTTTTAAAGGTTTTTATGCAGGTAATCTCGTGAGACCCATCTAGTACTGTATAAATGGACTAGAATATTTTATAATTCTATATATATAAAATCTATATCTATACAAATAAATAAAATTTGAAGTGTATGTTTGTAAGTTCAAAATAATAGGTTTTTTTCATGCTCACACGGTTATTTGCATGATACCTATGCCTAAAAAGCAGTTTTTTTTTACTGTGTTTGTTGAGGGTAATCTTCTAAACAGCTGGACCGATTGTGATAATATTTTACTACCTGGCAGCTGTCTGTATAAGAAGTACCTGAAGCTAATTTTCTTCTTAGAAAAACCTTATGAAATTTTGCTCGGTCCGGGTATCGAACCCACTAAGGCAGCGCTTTTCTAATTCCACACGAACGAAGTCGCATATACCAGCTAGTATACAATATAATTATATCGAACGAATATATTGTGGTGTTATTGAATAAGTTCCATGTTTTAATAAGGGTCGTATTCGGCATTACAAAGACCTCTTTATCTGGTTAATTACAACTATAAAATGTAGTTTTACAATAATAAAATTGCATTTAGGTACTGTTAAAGTGTTTATAAGCAACATCTGTAATTTTACACAACGGGTCTATAAAGTTAAGCTCGTAATTTCATTATTTTAGTGCTTTAGTCACGGTTGAGTTTTATTCATGGAACTAAACATCATTATTTTAATTATATTAGTAAAATTTTCATTTTTATTAGTGCTAAATGTACCTATTCTGTTAAATTGTCTATAAACTTCCAAGTACTACAGGGCCATAATTAATTTAGTGTTTTAGTCACAGTTGAGTAATATTTTAATAGAAATAAGTGGTTTTTAAATTAAAAGAATAAAATAATATTCTTTTTAGTGCCAAATCTTTATTATTAAATGGCCTATAAAGTAGAGAGCTGCGTATGTCGCTCGTTAAACAAATTTAGTGATTGGTCATGGTTGAGCTGGACTAAAGTGAAAAAGTATTTTTTAAATTATAACAATAATGAGAAATGTTTAATGCTAAATTTTAACTCATAACACTAGTAGGTATAATTGCGAATATTACGTTTTTTTTCTAATCTTTTACACACGACGTATTTAAACGACAAACATTGTAAGGACACAGAAAAGAAAATACCTTTTTTTCCCCGGATTTGTCCTAGTTTGGAAGACGTCCGGGAAGCGTTTAAATTGTAGCGGGGTTTAAATTGTATTGTAAATTGTGTTTACGATCAGATCCCGTTCCCATAATTTTTGTCAATAAAAGCTATGGGTTAGGTATTTCACCGCACGCGCAGCCGTTGTTAAACAAGTTTTCATTTAATTTTATTAACTGAGTAACTAATATTGGTTTGGTCTATCTTTTATTTAATACCTAAGAAGGTTAAAAAATAAAACAAAATTACTCACTTGTGATCACAAGAATGATTAAACACACTAATTCATGCAACAAAAGAGGCTTAAAATTAAAGTTTTCTTCTATCAAAGGAGTAAATTTTTTTTTATCAAGATGTAAGTGAATGAAAAAAGTATTGAAATGTCCGGGATGACAGCTCTAAAATCCGGGGAACTTACGCTTCCGGTCCTGGGGGGCAGGTTTTAGAGATGGCAGCCCTACCTAGAATCAAAGAACTGTTCTCTAAGTACTGTTGACTAAACCTAAATTCATCGAAGTGAAAGCTAGTAAAAGTTTCTCGTTATCGAAAAAATACGTCACCATCAAGATCAAATAAATTATTGAGTGTTTTGGTTAGAGATATGTTTACACCATAAATTCATAACCGTAAAATAACGCTTTATCAAGGACAAGTTTTGTAAGTCTCTAGCTAAGATTATGTTTACATTTATTCATATAAGTAGTATAGTGGTATTCAAGTATATTAAGGAACATTAAAAAATACTATTATAGATATTTTGAAAAATTACAAGATGTTTATTCCAAAAGTCCGTAATGTTCAGATTAATGATATAATAAGTATAAATACGTAAATCCTTTTATATTTATGATTTCTATGGAAACGGAAAGAGACAAGCATCATGATTGTCTTGTATCTGAAGTTGAATAAAACGGATAAACCGGGTTTTTTAAACTTATTAATGATTTGGAAAAAATAGCTAGATAGGTAAGTATAATTTATTTGTAATCCGAAGTTTTACAGATAACGTGAGACATGAAATGTGAAAAATAGGTTAACGTGTAAAGGACAGCCTAATGGCTTAATCTATTTTAGGCAACATTAGCTTGGCTTTAAATTAATTGATAGTACCTACCTAATTTTTGACTTATAGCGAGAAGCTATACAAAGCATATTATGTAAATACACTTTATCATTTTTTTAGTATAACATATAACTATCAGCTGGGTCGGGCAGCGTTTGAGAAACGACGTCGCGTCTTTACATCGTCGATCCCACAGTGCATTAAGACGAAAGTCTTCAATGTGTGTCCTACTTGTCATGACACACGGAGCCGAAACGTGAACACTTACGGAACGGCTGGTCCACAAGTTTAAAGTCTCTCAGCGTGCTATGGAAAGGGCTATGCTCGGCGTCCTTTTAAGGGATCGCATCAGCAATGAGGTGATTCGGCAGAAAACCAAAGTCATTGACATAGCCCACCGGGTCAGCAAGTGGGCTGGCCATGTACACCAAAGTAACCGTTGGGGTAAACGAGTTCTCGAGTGGAGACCGCGTCTCGGCAAACGCAGTGTTGGACGCCCATAGGCCAGGTGGAGTATCGACGGCTGGCACGGCCGAAAACCGATCGAAGTGGCATGCAATAGGAGAGGCCCATGTCCAGCCAGTGGACTGCGATAAGCTGATGACGATGATGATGATTTAACTTTAACATTTTGAATAGGTAATGTTACAACAACATAACTAACATAACATTTGTCAAAAGTATAACATTCATCATGCCAAATGAAAGTATTTTAAAACATCTCTTTTCTTTGTTTCGTTTTTATTATAATCAAGAACTTTTTCTTACAATAAAAAATAAATGGGTGGTCTATTCACTTCAGTGCGCATGGCGAAAAATTGGAATAAGTATTTCTTATAGTACGTTATAAGTGTTATTCACTTTTGTTAACTTTGTCCAATTAGTGTAGTTATAATAAAAACGTTAATTTATATAATTTTGAGAACATTCCTTTTGAGAATACTTGAAAACATTATTGCGTTATATTGTTTACTTTAATGAGATTCTGTGAATAGGTATTATGTCTCTGTTGTATTATGTTGACTGTTTTTTATTTTATTTTTTGCATTATGTTTCTCTGATTACAATTTTGATTTAAAGAAATTGAAAAAATAAAAAATCCCTTTTAGAGGACAAACTTGCAGATATTACCCTTGTTTTATCCCCTTAGAAGTGAAATTTGCAAACATTACTTTCTTAGTCTTACAACATAAAAAGCATCAGCTAAAATTTAAATTTAAGTTTGTAGTTCCATCGGTTTAGGGAAACGCTACTACCGAAAATAACGGTTTTTCATAACAAATTCAGGGGTGAAAATTTAAAGATCCTTTCTAAGTGCACATCTACCTAAGGAACATTTATGCTGAATTTCATGCTTCTAGACCCAGCGGTTTCAGCTGTGCGTTGATAACTCAGTTTCAGCAACAAGTTTTTTTGTGTAATATCATATGTTGATCTATTAATTTGACAATATTCTAAACCAAAACTCTTACTCAAATCTTCCATATAGCTAATCTTACTAGTTGTAGATACTACATACCTATGATCAAGTCTAAAGGTTTAGCGTCTGTAAACTGTGTGGTGTTCTTAGGAGAACTTTCACAGATCATGTATCGTTGAAGGCGAGCTGGTAGATAATAAAATTAATAAGATGGTAACTTGCTGCTCTCAATTGCTCGCCTACCGTTTTTTCCCCTTGTATAGAACCAGCTTTCGACCGTGGATTCTTCTGTTTTTGTAATTTTATTTCGTTTGATTCATCGGTTAGGCGGAGATTGAGTAAAAAATTTCTCTAAACGTTTAAAATATTAGTGCTTCTAGTCCATGGTTGTGCTACTAAATATTGGTATGACAAATTTCTTTCATTCAAATCGGTTAAATAGTTCCACCGCAAAAAAAACACTATCTAACAAATATGCTTATAGAGTCTTTATTCTCTCTCTTTTTTGAATCGTTTATATTTAATTATAGAAAAAGGAATCTATAAGTTTAATTAATTTCAGCTATAGTTGGTATACCTAAACCTACATATACGTACCTACCTAAAATTGTCATAGACTTACTTGTATTGGAACACCTCTTTGTTTCAGTCTGGACAAGTTCACCGCTAAGTCTGATGAGGTGAAGAATTAAGAAAGAAACTAAATCTAACACGCTTTATGTTTTTTTTTAAAACAACATTATTCGATACATAGAACTCTCTGAGGCGACTCCGAGATCAAGACGTCATCATACCGACTGAACGCATAACGTGATGTACATACGCCAAGATCGATGGCAAGATTAAGGAGATGGTAGTATCAAACTTCGGCCCTGTGACGGCTGAGGTGGATAAGCGTCCTCACAAGCCACTGTCAAAACGAAAATATACGACTAGAGAGAGTATAACTACTGTATCTTTATTTGTTTATCTATTTTTATTTAAACCGGCTTAATACTGGTATTTCTTCTCTTATTTTAAAGCGCAAGCGTTTCATTTTACAACAACTGATTTTTACACAGTATTTCTTGATTCTTAAACATTTATATTATTTTTGATTATTTGTTTCTTAAACATTCAAATTAGCAGCAAGAGATAGATGTAACTCAAGGTTTGTTTTATGTTGTTCAGTAAACAAATCTTTTCTCACTACTACTAGTCTCTTCATTGTTACAAGCCACCTACTCAGTTTTCAACTCACGTCTATTTGGTTGACAGACCCTTAGATCCGAATTAAGCAGACAATAGCTCGTTAAAGCGCTTATTTGGACATTACCGGTTACAAATGTCGTCTGATAATCCTCTAGCGGCGACAACAAGCTGTCTGCCGTTATATTCGCAATCAAAATTGTGTGAACGAAGATGGACAACATAACGTTTCCTTAATCTCTTCAGCCTTATACGATACAGTCATATAACTTAAACTGGTGCTACTCCGTTGGCAAGGAGCATAAAAATAAAGCTACTAACGTTCTGCATACACTACTTACACCTCTGTAAAGGGGCCATCCATAAATTACGTCAACGTATTTCATGATTTTTACCCCCACTCCCGTCCTTATCACACCTGGTCACATTTGTAAGCCGTCCCTCCTCCCTAGTGTCACACTAGGGAGGAGGGACGGCTTACATCACATGTTTTGCTCTAGAATTTATTAAATTAAAATAACAGTTCCAAAATTAGTTTTATTACCATTTAAGTTATTTTTAATAAAAATAACATCGAATCAAACTATTGAAAAAATTAACAACAGGATTAATTGTATTACATAATTCAAAGGTTGCAGTTTAATACTTAGAAATATTAGGTTTTGAGATGTGACGTCACAAAACTTAGGACCCCTCCCACCCCTTGTGACATTTCATGGACCTTAACGTGTTACGTTGTTTATGGATGACCCTAAATTTTGATCAACTGTCTGTACAATCAATCAAAATTCTGTGACAAAAATTTTACGGCTACTGTGAACACTACATTTTTTAATGTTTAGGAAAACGAGCAGACCGATCACAAGTAAGTGACTGCCACCGTAATATGTTGACACCTTGACACCTGAAACTCAAGAGTCACAAGTGTGTGTCACCCCTTTGAGCTTTACCCCCCCAGAACCAGGGGGAAGAAGGGTTTAGGTTCCGGTAACCAGACTCACTCAGTGAAAAACAACGAAGAAATTGCTTTACACCGGTTTTCTGTAAGTGGCTTCTCTATCTATCACTCTGGTCGAGCAGCCCCATTTGTGCGAAGCATGACTCTCCCCACCCACATTAAGAAGAATTTATATCCCACATCCCTCGATTGTGCTTTCGAAATATTGATTCTAGACATACATATGTATATATGCTCGAAGAAGCATTCAAAAGTGCATTAAGCGCTCCCATTTTACTTTTTAACACGCTTTTATTAGCCTCATACGTACGTATGAGGCTAATAAAAGCGTGTAGTGCATGTAATGGAATCTTGAGACGTGATTTTGACCCACTTCAAAACGTCGAATCGACCTGAAACTTCATTCTTCAAAGAAAATTTATTCTACGAGGTGGGGTCTTTTTAATATATTTCATAATATAATAACACCCCACGCTTTTTTTACTCTGACATTATTTTTTTATTTGAACTTATAGAAAATTATATTTAACTTTTTGGTTCGGCTAGTTGCAAAAGCGTGTTTTTTGAGTTTTTCTAAACTATAATTTTTTATTATTGTAATTTAATTTAATTTATTAAGTTATCCTTTGGGTGATCCAGAGATGTGCTTGAAAGAAGTGAACCCAAAGTCAAAAAGTTAGATACGGAGCAAAAATATTTGATTACGTGAATACTACGAGTACTACATACGAGTATCTATATATATATATATATACTTACACACAAACAGACATACACGTACAGGTACATCTTAAAGTTAGATTTATAGAATAAATATAATATATCTAGAATATATATGAAACTTCAAATATAATATCAAAAATTGTGTTTCTGTAATTGCCAATAAACAGATCGTTATTACCATAAAAAAATCTTACTATTATGCCATTTTTGCAACAGAAACAAAGGGACTTCAAATTCACAATCCCATTATAGATTAATGTCGACGACAGGATTTTCCAGAGTTCAGTTCAGCAGCAATCCGATTATGTTATTAGCTGGATCTACACTCAATCGAGTTACCTACTCTTTGTGTTTATTAAATTAGTTTTGTCAAGTTCAAACAATTGTGCAAAGTTTTAGCATAATGTGGACACCACCACTATTCTGTTTGTATTGTATATCAAAAGTAAACTAACTTGTAAATGAATGAAAAAGAAAACAATAATCTATACAAATAAATAAAATTGAAGTGTCTGTTTGTAATGTCAAAATTTCTTTGGAAAATCCGTTCGGATCTTCTGCTCCTCGGGGACTCAGGACCCGGACCATGCCTTAAACCCAGTTTAATTATTTTTTATCTGTTTCTTTTCTTCCGGGCAATCTTCTAATGTAATGAATATATAAGGAGTAACAGACTATTTTTCCTCCCAGAATACCCTAAAAAAAATTGGCCGGTTAGGGAATCGAGCCCACTAAGGCAGAGCCTTACAAATTCCACGAGAACGAAGTCGCGTTTACCAGCTAGTTTAATACATAATTAATTGAAGTTAGTTAACAATTGGTGAAATCATGAACGGGTCATTATTGGTATTGTTATGATTAAATGTCGGGTTGCACACTATCGTTGTGTGGTGGGAGGGGGGATGGGCGGGGGGAGGGTTGACCGGTCACCTGATGGTAAGTAACTATCGCCGCACTTGGACACCTTCAACTCAAAAGTCAATCTACTCTACTACCAAGTCTAGTAACAATTGTGATATCAGATCCAAAATTTTAAGTCTCAATGTGGTTTCTGGCAGAAGTCCTGTAGATACCCTTCAAAGAGTCTATGTCGTATTTCAACTGTTACCTGGTACTAAGATCAGAAAAAAGTTGAACGTCAACCTTCTGGTAGTTTAAAACATGAATTTTTTAAAACAGGTCTAACTCACTAAGCAGCTACATCTACAATGAGCAAGGGAAGCGTATTTTTACTACTGTTTCTATCGACTAGTTGATATGCACCTAATAGGCTGCGATAGGGAAATAGGAATAGATAAGAGCGTGTTTGAAGGATAAAACTTAAAAGAAAACTTGTTGTTTGTTGGGTAACCGGATTGGAGCATATTACGTACCTGTTTTACAAACTCAAAATTTTGTTTAAACCGATTTCAGAAACGAGGAGGTTTGGCCGTTTTGGTTAAATTGATAATATAGCTTATGATATATGATATGATATTCCTTATATTCTAATACATTATAGTAACAAAGTAACAAAGGTCGTCCATTATCATTATGTTTTCCTGTTTTTTAAGACTGAATTTGCGATCAATCTCTGATATATTAATGAACACGGATCCTAACATTGATCCTTTAAACTAATTTTTTTGATATTATTAGTGAAAAGATTGAAGACTTGTTGGCTCTTTTTCTCCTGAAGCCTATGTGTCTTTCAACACATAGGTATAGGTTGTGCGTTAGGAAACTAATTGGGTAACTAACAGAAAACTAACTATAGTTGCTGCGAAAATCAAATCACTATAATTTAAATAATATCAATACTGTGAATGTAATTATTATGCCAGTTGCGAGTTTGCAAGAGTAACAACTTACCATATCTTAATTTGCATCTAGTTATACAATACATGTTAACTAACAAATGAATAGTAAAAAACTACACAACAAAGGGCATGTACGAAGGAAACCTCAGCAAATAGCAGTGTTCGCCATAGCTACTAATGCAGGACGCATTGGACCATACTATGATGACCTTCCTCTCCCCTTTCTTTTAATCAAAGTTTCGGTGACAGAGGATTAGAGTGCAACGTTTTGAGGGATCTAGGAGTTCTGGGCGGTGTAGTAGGCAGTAATCTAAACGTATTAGAGCGCGCGGCGTCGCGTGACGCTCAGTACATTGACCGCGCCGCTCACTGTAAAGCAATTGCTCGATTAACAGGGCTGCCACTATCTTTGTGTCTTTTATTTACCATCAAAATAGAATACAATACGGGGACGCTTACCCTAGAAGGTTTGAACGGAGAACTAAATTTAAATCTTGCAAGGTTTATATTTATGTCGTTATAATGTGTGCCGTAGTGTAGTGTTGACAATTTTTTTTTTTAATTTTAGATTTTTTTTAAAACAGAGTTATAATTTTTCATTTATAATAAGAATTCGCACTGTTCCGGTCTTCGGCATCTAAGCTTAAAAAATATTTAGGATAATCTCACTTATGCACCAATCAATTTTTTTTAAAGAAAACGATTGAATTATGAGTAGGTGCTTCTATATTTATTTGTATCCGAAAATTGAGCATATTTTTATATTGCGTGTCAGTGGCAGCCCTATACGATTAGTTGTACGAAATCTGTGCTGTGATTTGTAGTGAGTGCGCGAATGCGGGGCAACGACCGTGGATGCAAACCGCGATAACGGTCTGCGTGCAACGCGCTGTTTTGACGGCCCAATTGCCATTAGTCTAATGAGCCCAGTTTGGTAGTTGACATACATTGTGACAACTGAGTCGTGCTCTTCAGATTATGATTGTAAAACAATACCTACTGGACTTACAGACTTGTACGTAACGTTTTTTGAATTTTAATCTATACTAATATTATAAAGCTGAAGAGTTTGTTTGTTTGAACGCGCTAATCTCAGGAACTACTGGTCCGATTTGAAAAATTCTTTCAGTGTTAGATAGCCCATTTATCGAAGAAGGCTATAGGCTATATATCATCACGCTAAGACCAATAGGAGCGGAGCACCAATGAAGAATGTTTCAAAAACGGAGAAAATGTATTACTATTGAGAGACGCAAACGAAGTTGCGCGGGTCAGATAGTTAATAATATCAGGATTCTCACATTTTGAGCTATTAGTACCATTAATAAGGAGGGGAGTGCTGTTAGCAATCATGGTCATTGCGAAATATATAACTACACTTCAAAACCGTATAGAAGTTGAAAAAGTTGAAAAAACTACAAGAAAGGCTAATTAGGATACTTAAGACAGAAGGCACCGTTAAAGATTTTGAAAAGACATCTTAAAACAAGCTAATGTAAGTACTCAATTAACTACTTAAGTGGATCGTGTGCTCTTTTGTTACTTAAGTGTAAAAAAATGGTCTGACCTGCTTAATTGTTACAATGGGACGTACCAACAAGACTTATCATTGTTCAAATCTATTGGTTTACTACATTGTTTGATTTGGTATAACGTTTTATTAACCGAAAATAAATTTATGATATTAAAATGTTCAAACCAATAAATCAGATAAACATTTTTTCAGCATTGACATACAATTATTCTAGGAACACTATCAATACTCCAGTATTCTTGTACAAAAAAGAAAGAAATATCTTCGTCATAGTTATTACGTACGGCCTCACAGAAAACCGGTGTTAAGAAATCCTTTTCTAAGAAATTCCTTTTTTAAGAAATATGGATATAGGAGGCAGAGGTTACGAGAAGCCCGTCACTCTTATTTCTGCTCGTTTGTCCCTATACCATAAAAGTGAAAGGAAAGAAGGAGGTTCTTACTTCATTTCAAGTAAAAGATGCCATCATGTTAGTCTGAAATATATAGCTATAAAACCCATGGGATTATAAAGTCTAGATGAGATATCTGATAATATGTTGACTTGCTATCAATTTACATGCATTAACACATAATAAATTTCAATAAACTGGACAGAGCCACATAACTTAGGTGTAGACGGTACATAAAGTGTAAATGAAGCACGGGCCATGAGATCAGGCTGCAAGCCATGTTTAATGTATTAGCTTAATTTATAAAACAGTTGCCTAAGCGTGGAACTCAAAAAGCAAAATATGAATAAATCGGTGTAAATGGTCAGATTTGTCGCAAAATTAATAAATCCTTCTAAGTTAAACGATTCCCATTAAAATGTTCTTGAATTTTCAACTTTCATAGTCTTATATGAAAATAGTTGCTTTATGTGATATATTCAATCAATATATATTAAAACACATGCTACATACACACAGACAGAGACGTATTTAAATATATTAATCACGTCCAGAAATTTCATTTAGTTTGTAACCATATTTGTAGCGCTACAGGTTTATGATACACTAGCTGAGACCCGCGGTGTTACCCGCGTTTGTTGTTATAACCGCGGGCAACGCCGCGGGGCGAAGCTAGTCTAAAAAAAGTAGCTTAAGTTACTCCTTATTTCATCAGCTATCTACCAGTGAAAGTCGCGTCGAAATCGGTCCAGCCGTTCCATAGATTACCCGGCACAAACAGACAGACAGACAAAAATTGAAAAAAATGTTATTTTGGCATATGTACAACACACATATACGTGTAAACATACATATGCATGCCCGAGGAAACTAGTAAGTTTGATTAGTAAGTAGTGTTAAATAAAAAAAGCGAATAGATCCCTTAGTTCATTGTAATCGTTATCAAATATAAGTAATAAAACTTGGAGAACTGGATCTAGATTTCAGACAATATCAATGTAAACTGAAGTAACACAGCACATTTCCTTAGATTACTACTATTTCTTTAAAAAAAAGAAGAAATTAAAAGACGACAAAAGTATCTACTTTTTAAAATCACTATAACTATATCATAATCTTAATCACGTTTGCATAAGACTACCTGGATTTTCATTAAAGTGGTCTTGCGTAATTCTTTTACCTGTGGCGTTTGGTGTTTCCGTCGAGAATCTTTCTCTTCAAGTACATGTCAATTTTCTATATTACCCATTAATTTTCCTATAGATAAGAGTTATGTCCTTTACATTCACTTTTTATACGGTATCCTTATTCTAAATCATATCCTGCAGGAAAAAATATAATTAACATTAGATTGTAGTAAAGGATGATTTATAAAGTAGAGTTAGGTTATTGGTAAATAATGGTTCTGAACAGAACAGGTTTGTTTCAGGGAATTCAGGGACGAGATCGCTTTCAATTTAGCAAGCAATTATAATGTGACTAGTAAACGAGGTAGTCCTTTTTTTACTAATCATTATGCATTAAATAAACATACACTTTGAATATACATAGTAATATGTATATTTCAACATTTAATCTACATCAGATCAATACGTTGTTAAGATTGGCAAACTTATGTGCCTACACTTAATTCGCGATCACGGTCAATGTTTAAAATTATCTCTGGCGTCATACGCTATCAGAGCTCAAAAATTCTCAAGAACAAGATAGTAGTACTCGTATATTTGGCTGCATGTCATTTACAAACTAAATGTGTCATTGCTTGAGGCCTGTCTGTTAGCTAATTAGTGCGAGCGAGAAGTAGATATAGATGAAAATGTATATTGCAACGTTAAGTGAGTGGGTGTGGGTCTAGTGGTTAGGGATTCTGACTATGGAGCCACCGGTGCTACAAAGGGGCAGACCAATAGCCATCATCAAGAGCCTTCAATAGTCCACTGCTGGACATAGGCCGCTTCTTAGAGAGGGCCTACCATTCCACGCTGGCCAGACGGGTTGGTAAAGGATTTGTGTCAAGTCTTCCTCCTGTTTGCAGTGTTGTTGTCCTGGTGAGTTTGCTCCCTTAGTCGGCTCTTACGACACTAATGGGATGAAAAGGGGTGGTGACATTCCGTATCCTTAATCCAACTCATGAGTCATAGCTAGTCACAAGAGAGCTGTTATGTTTGTATATAATTTACATAAGTAACAAATATGCATTTAGTAATAAATTTGTATTTTTATCAGGGGCTACGGCTTTACCAAGTTCGGTTTGCTAGCAGTGTGTAAGGAGGAGTGTTAAGTTATACTCGCAAATATTTTATAAAATTACACTTTATCTAAAATGTTTAATTGGTCATAATGCAATTCAATTATAAAGAGATTATTCTACAGTCAACAACCGAGTAATAAATGTCGGCGGACGAGTTGGTCGATAATCCGGGCTAGGATGCTTACGTACCCCGGGTTGTCAACCTATCTTACCTTCAATATTTACCTTTTTTTTTTTTCTGTGCGGAAATCCAGTGGAACACAACACCCTGGTACCTTCAGGTATCCGAGGATACCACCTACCGGTGGCATCTCGGACTCGAACCGACTAAAACTGCTCGCCGTCTCGGGTACTTATAGCCGGGGAACCAGGTATACCCTAGAAAGGAAGTCCCTGGTGTCCCGACATACCTCGGGCCATATACGACAAGTAGACCCCCCCCCCCCCCCGTGTGGGAACCCCATGTTCCCTCTGCTCCCTGAAAGCGAGCGCGCTTCGTAACGCGCTCGCCGCCACCCCGGCCTCCTTCTGCTAGGGTGACAGAGGCCTCACCTGTCACCCCCAGGCCTGCGCTTATGGAGGACGGAGGTCGTTCTGCGACCTGCGACCGGGAGAGGTTTATGACTCTCCCGGACCTGCGGGCCGGGAGAGTCATAAACCTCTCCCGGTCCCGCTCCGCCGTCTCCTTCGCGAGCATAACTTGCTCGCAGAAGAAGACGGCAGAGTTTCACGCACTCTCGCTCCGCACGATAGCCGCAATCAGGCTATCGAGCGAGAGAACTCCCACTCCAATGGCACGAGGTCTCGCCTCTGATCAACCCACGCCGAGGTCAAATTAGCCTCGAAGAAGCTCGGTGTGCTGAACAGATCGAGCCCGTATATTACTCCGGTCTCAGCGCCTTCAGCTCTATAAGACGTAAGTCCGGCCGTATAAGGCATACTGTTCTCATCTCTATGCAGGCGCACCCCAGTACCAGCTTCTCCCTCTGGACTGCATCCAACGAATCGTCGATGGCCAAAAGATCTCCGATCGGCTCCTATCCGATTAGCTGTAGCATCACTCTGTATTCTCTATCGTACCGTACGTATATCATTGAGTGTTCCGAGGAATTCTTTGGACTAATACCGGCCGCAACTTGCCGTCATTGTTCCACACTTCACACATATCACTTGGATAATTGGCGCTCCACCACTGTGCCCTTTTCAAGTCACTTTTTGCCTCGCACTACTAATCTGTGGAACAAGTTATCGTCTGCGGTATTTCTGGACCGATACGACTTTCATTGTCCGCGTGGTGACGGATTATGAATACAGAGTGTCACCACCCCTATTCATCCCGTGGGTGTCGTAAGAGGCGACTAAGAGAGAAAACTACGCAGAACAACAGCACTGCAGAGAGAAGGAAAACTTGACACAAACCCTATACCAACCCGTCTGGCCAGCGTGGTATAGAAGGCCAAAACCTTCTTTCTAAGGAGAGGTTTATGTCCAGCAGTGGACTATTAAAGGCTGTTGATGTGACGATGTCACGACCTTCAAACCTTCACGAAAAGAGCGTACTCCTTCCTAAAAGGCCGGCGACGCGTTTGTGACTTCCAAGTTGCAGGTGTTCGAGGGCGGCGGTAGTCACTTTCCAATAGGTGACCTTCTCGCCTGCCCCCTCTTTCATAAACATATTTGCCAATTCCAAATATTTGTAAAAAAATTGCAAATATTTGTTTTAGAGTTTGGGTGTTCTCTGTGTATGTATTTCCAAAAAAAAAGGTTATAAGTATTCTATCAGTCAATCTAGTTTTCATAGTACAAGCTCTGCTTAGTTCGAAACTAGATTGCGTTGTGTGTCAGATGTCCGAAATATTATTATTATAATTTTATTTAACGAATCTCCCATCAATATTTACACGTACCTACGTCATTCAATAAAAAAAATTAAACATTAATATGTTCATTTCGTATTCATGTAAAGTGTATTATTAATATGATTCAAGGTTAGCGGTTCCGGGTTAACAAGCCAATAAAATATCATATCGACACGTGTAGAGACCACCTGGGGTATTATTTAATATCGAGGTATGAAATATCCTGGGACATTCGCTGCCGAGTTGGACGCACACTTGGGAATTGTGATCTGGAGAATTACTCTGGTCAAATAGATATTTTATCGAAACAAGATAAATCTGGAGGTATTGTGAGTCGATGTTATCGTGATGATAAACTTCGAATCTTTGAATTTCCAAATTAACGTACCTACAATTAATCAAAGTAATGAGTGAATAACATTTAAAACTTATGTTTGGAGATAAATTAATTATAAAAGTATCTTAGACGCATATCTGGTATCTACATGTATCATTACAGCGCCGGATTAACACAGCGCTTGTCCTGTAGCAAATTCTATAAAGGGACCCTCCGGTTGTGTTAGGTTATCTAGTTTATGGTATTTATCATCATCATCAACAGCCTATAGTAGTCTACTGTTGCCTCTCCTAGGCAGGAGGTTTTTTCTTGCTATACCACGCTGGCCAGACAGGTTGGTTATACCGTCTCAAACTTGAACGACGTCAGTCCATGTCGTGCGGTGTTGAACACTCTGGTCCCCTGCTTTGGAACATAGGGTATGACTGGGCTCTTCGAGGAGACTTCCGGTCGTAATTTCTTATGCCGACGACACTTTGGTTACAGCCCGGGGCGTCTCTTTTGTGTTCGGGCGCGGGGCGCTCTAAGGTGATAGACTCATTAGTGGCCCTGGAAAAGACGCAGTCCCTGGCGCCTCATTCGTCATCGTACCGGTTCAGGCCCAGATCCTTACAGATTAAGGAGGATTAAGGCCTGATACTTGAAGAGTGATGGGTCTTCGACGAGCACTTCCGAAGGTTTGCCCTTGCCTTGCCGCGGGCAATTTGGGTGAACCCAGCATCGCGAAAAGACGGCTATACACGGTGGTAGACCGGTTAATAGCTTTGCATGGTGCACCGGTGTGGATGGCGGCTCTGACCGCCCAGAATAGGGCGCGCCTCTGGCGCCCTCAAATGGTATCGGTGGTTAGAGCGGCGGCGGTGGTTTCAGCACCATGGCGACGCCCGGCCAGAACAGTCTCGTTGGATTTGTAGGATTGTTGTTTGGTTGTTTATTGGATTTGGATAAGTTAGACATATCAATCAGGGACTGTACTCTCCAATTCTCCAACTACACCTATGTTCTACTTATGGTCAATTCAAATATTTTTGAATTATGTAAACAAAACTTGCCTTATCTGTGGCCCTCTCTTATAAGGTGCTTGACGCAATCAAAGTAATTAACAAGTCTTTATTTGGAAAATCATACTAAGAACTACTTGTGTCCAGAGCAGACCTTGAAACTAGAGAAAATGTACGAGAGGCCACCGCAAACTGGTTGACCAAAGTGTACACTTGATACAAACTTACTCGTACACCAATTATTGGTAATGTCAACCTTATGTTAAAGCAAATAAGGTTTAACATAAATGCACATGGAAATTGGTAAAGCTGTATCCCAGACGCCAAGAGCGAACCGTGTCACCGTCCTCAATTGTTGCCGCTTCGTGATGAGCGAGAGGCAGTTATACACAGTGTTAATGTGTCTAAAAAGGACGCAAAAAACGGGGACAATCCGAGTAAATTGCCTCATGATTGGATAATTATTTTATTGATACACTTAAATGCTATTGTGGAAAGACCTTAGGGTATGAATGGAGGGAAGCGTTCATGTTATTTATGATGATAACAATTATTAGTGGAGGTTATAAACACTGGCTACGCATAAGTGTTGATAATAAAGTTGAAATATAACTGTTAGTTGGAAGGATCGTTGACTGAGCAGCGCGGAGTTAATGACTTGTTTATTTAGTGAATGAAGTAGTAGTTATACTTATAGTTTTAAATCAGATACATAGATACAGTTAATTGACTCCACAAATAGGATACAAACACCTATTAGGATATTTAGCCATGCTACTACGATATCATGTAGGATGTATGTACATATTAGTAGTAAATAGATAATTAACTTTTAAAAAGTGTTACGGACTTCGATGCGTCGACATCATTGTGAACTGAATTTTTCACCTTTAGGTGTAGTCATTTGCCGCGGGCCGCCAGAGAGTGGGGACCTCTGGTCGCTGATTGAATGTTGCGGTAGGGGATAGGATGGCGGCCTGATTTCATTAAGACGAAATTGGGCCGCCACGTCGCGATTGAGGGGGGAAGTGATTTTCCCCTGGGATAGGGCCTGACTAGGCATGGTGTCAATTCGGGGAGGACCTGAAATAACATGGTCCGGGTCCTCCCAGAGTAGGACACCTGAGGCCGGCCGTCGGGGTGGTTTTTAGTGGAATCACCACATACTCCTAGCTCCTAGCCCCGAGGAGCAGGAGATCCGAAGGGATTTTCCACCCCGTCAACAAAAAAAAAAAAAAAAAAAAAAAAAAAAAAGGTGTAGTCATTTGTCAGATTGAAAAGGGACCAAACAGGAAGTATACCCTCCTAAATAAAAGGAGAATTTTCATAATCGGTACATAAATAATTAAAAGAAAAATTGAAAAAACTGAGTACCTCTTGTTTTTTTTAAGTCAGTTCATAAAATTATTATTGTTGTGGATGAAGTGCAATTCTTAAAGACTTGAATTGAACCTCAATTTAGCATAATATATCAATGCCATGTTACTACATTTTATTCCTTCTGATCTGGGTAAGTTCGTAACTAACAAGAACTGAAATTTAATAAGAAATGAAATCACCAGCTAAACCGAGCTGCTGATTTCCTAGTCCTAATGGCCTTTCTGATCTTTAGGGACGGACATAGGCTACCCCGGTCTTTTCGAACTACTATAGTCTCGAGTCTTGCTTGCAAAAGATACCTCGCTTTATCCCCTTTTCTTTCCTCAGTTTGCCTTATTCCTTTGTCCCGTCTAATTTTATTCCCAAGAAGAGCTAATAGAGCTGAGCTTAGTTGAGAGCTGGCTAAAAGCAACCAGTTAAAACTCTCTACTGATATTTTTTATTAACAGGTGTAAGTTTTAATTCAGAGCCAAACAGCATTAAAAAAAGGGGAGGAAATGATGATGAATCAGTTAAACCGTTCATTTATTACTTGTGTTTAAATATTTTTTGAATCACAGGAAGCGTGTATAATGTTAGGAAACCAGACAGATTTAATTTTACTAAATTAGGTTAGCGCCGTTGATTTTCATTTGCAATCAATATGAGACATCATGAACGATATATTTGTTCTTATCGTGAGTTTAAGGCTCTCTGAAGCATATCTACCAAAACGATGGTTTACTATAGACACTAAATAGGTAGTCCGAAGCTCATATTTAACATCACTCGTTCAGAAATAAAATGAACTTGAAACTTTGCTGTTGTTTTTGATATTGTATTTTGTTCATGAGTATTAATTATTCTTGACGACATCTATCACTTTGCCCAGTGGCTTGCTTACTAATCAGCAAAAGTTAGTTATTAGCTTAGTTTTTGCTGTATTTATTGCAAATTCCAACTACCTAGGACAAAGCGTAATGAGGGATTTCCTCCATTCCTGTCCTTGCCCATTGTTCTAAGTAGTTGGAATTTTCTGAAAATACTATCAGATCATCAGTGTAAGCGTAAGAGATTTAAATTCTCGCTCTGACTTTCAATGTTGAGTATGTAAAACCGATGCAGTAAGCTACACCTAACGCCACCTAGCGGGTATTCTAGACCGCAACCATTCAAAGTGAACAATTGAAAATCAGAATAACCGTAATTTTTATTTTTTTAAACTAATACCTAAGTTGTATAAAATTAAATTTTAGGTTCACAACTAAGTAATCTAAAAACAAATAAAATTAATATGTTGTGAATATTTAATTTAAGAAAAAAAAATAAACAGGTAGGGATTTTTGTATAAGAATTCATATCGATACTTAGAGAGTTTATTTAAGTAGGTACATTTGTGCGTATCTACATTTATAGTATAACTTTTTAATTTTACAGAAACAGGAATCTCTTGTATTAATTAGTTTGTTTTAACCATATACTTTAAACCTATTGTAATATAGAAAAATTATCACAGCTTATATTTATCTTATGTTATTATACGGCAAGGAAATAACAATAGATATTGATTATTAGGTAATAATACCTATTCATTGATTGGTTAATGAAAAGCATTTTTAATGTCAAGTACATACAAACTAACATTTAGATAGGCAAATGATAAACTAGTGATTATGTTCTAAATAACCTGTAATTACGATTATAGATAAAAGAAAGATAAATGCAGATAGATAGGTGCGGATATAGAAATAAATATCATTTCATCATTTCATTTCAATAGCACGAACAATAAACAATGACAAAATTAAGGCTATTTTATACAGCCTCATTGATGAGTTTAATTATAAAAAACAGCTGTATATAAATCTCAATACAATCAATCAATACAATCACGTCTTTATTCTCAACCAAGAAGAAAGAGGCGGATTTTACACATTTTGCTGACTTTCGGATGACCAACGGATTACCAAAAACATAGTCATGTTATTGGTAATACGTGTGGATTAAGAATACAGAGTTTATCCCGTGGGTGTCGTAAGAGCCGACTAAGGGAGCAAACTACGCAGGATAATAGAACTGCAAAGAGAAGACTTAAAACAAACCCAGGCCCAAACCTCCTTTCTAAGGAGAGGCCCAGTCCAGCAGTGCACTATTAATTGATGTTTTTGGTCCCACTAATGTAATTGGGGCCAACAACACACTTATATATTTCTAAATACTTACGTATATATTATAAATTAATTACACCTCGACAGAACAAATAGTTGCGCTCATCCACAATATTTGTCTTGAGTGGGAATCTAACTTACGATCTCTGATTAAGCTGTCAGGGTTGCTAAGCACTAGACCAAGAGACCACGAGAATTATGTTTAATGGTACGAACTTTAGAGAAACCGAAATGTTATTTTGAAAGTGACAAATACACGGACTCTAAAATCAACTGATAAATGTAATATTTCGCATGCGATAACGCTGATATGAATAATATAATAAATACGTATCTAATAACCAGGATGTTTACATAAATTAATCCCGAAAAGGTTAAATGAAAATTCATAATAAATATATTAAGGATTTAAATTTCCTGTGAAATCATTTTTCCGGTAAAACTAGACTATTCGGTTAAGAATGTACATAGGTAATGTAGATTCTTAACCGAATAGTTATAGAGAACTGATTAGTTAATAATTAATGTAAATTAATGTATGTAAACCTCATTTCTAAGGAGAGTCCTGTGTCCAGCAGTCGACTGCTAAAGGCTGTTGTAGTGTGAATGTATGTAATGTGAGTACTACCCTAAATCCACACGGATGTTCCGCATACCGTTTATGTATACACACAGTTTATTATATATGTAGTTATTGTTTAGTAAGGTCTATTGTCTTTACAATCTTTCCGGTTAATACAAGCCAGCTGAGAAATATCATCAGTTAAATGAACGATGATACTTCTTTGACTACCTTTAGTTTCTTTACTTTCGATTACTACACCGTGTCTGGAGTGCATTCTTCATCTTTGGGTCTACTAGATACGGCTGAACTTCGACTTTTTTACGTGAAGCAACTGCCATCAGATCTCCACAACCCAAGAACAAGGCGATATATATAGAAGTTCTGTAGAAATACTGTTGTCGGACTTTTTAGGGCTCCAACTAGCCGTAACGATTGCCACAGATGTTCGCATGGCATCCAGGACCGATGGCTTAACGTGCTAACCGAGGCACGGAGGGTCTCAGTCTGTTAAGAATGGTCACCCATCCATAGACTGACCTTTCTAGGGGTTGCTTAACTTTGCAATGTGTTAAGCCACTCGGTTACTATTTAGCCACGAGCCACATTAAAGTGCAGTATCACGAATTATATTGTATCTTAGCTTCACACACATTAGAACTACTCTTCTATCAACGAAAAAATTAGATAGTCTTCCAAACGGACGCTTTTCATTTTAATGTAAACACAATCTTATCGCAAACAGCACAAACACTAATCGTATTACAGCTCTCGGGTTTTTCTAAATTGCCTTTTGTTTAGATTACAAAGATTGCGATATTTATTTTATACAAGTACATTCATACATACGAATATTTTACAAGACCCCGTGGATGGCAAATCTATCGCATCAAGAATACTTACATCATTCTTTTGCTGACAATATTATATCAGTCTCTGACGTTACGCCTGTATTGGATTTCAATACTATTGTATAATGTATAATAATGTTAGAAATTAATAATACTTTCTTTTCGTTCTTCTTGAGCCTAATGCTAAATGTTAAGGTCATTTCATTCTTTTTAACTAAATTTATTAGGTGGAAACATCTTTTCATATGTGTCGAAACTTATTCTCAGATTTTTTTCTTAGAGAACTTTAGAGACGTCGATCACTCTTGTACATGCAACGATCAACCACTGTTAATCTCGCTCTTTTACTATCTCTCTCTGTCTTTCTTCAGACATTAGAGCTGCTCAACATAGGCTTCAACCAACAGGTTAAGAATTGTATACCAGACATTGGACCCGACACAGCTATACCTAGCTTTTTAGCCTTTATAGGTTGTGGTTTGGAGAGAGGTAATTGGGAAGAATCAACAAAACAGACGTAGTTCTTGCTATTACCAAGCGCCCTCCCCCTTACGTTGTCCTGCGAGGCTTTGCCTAAGAGGCAATGACCAGATTAAATACCTCTTTCTTGATTGATTGATTATCGATCAAAAATTGGATTATGTAAATACTGTGACAAAAAGTTGTACTGTGCATCTAAAACCGAGAATAAAGTGTCTCGTAAGTTATTATGAGTCCGACGAAACATATTACAGACATATCGATGAACCAATTGATAAGAAAAAAAAGGCATTCTTTTGTAGAGCATGTAATAAGGACAGCGTTGAGAAATATGACGTTATATGCACATAAGTATGCGATTGCTAAATAAGACTTGATGTTGTCATTGTATCTGACAACCGAACAGATAACTAATTGTCCGACAGTGAATGAACGAACAAATCTAATTAATTCCTGGTAGAACGAGAGAGTTTGAGTGTTGAAGTCAAAAATGGAATCAATACTTTTCATTCATTTCTTATGCAACTAAGTTGACACATAAGTAGCTATAGGGATCATCTGGGTGTTTCTTTGCAGTGAAATTTTTTGAACAAAAAACAAAAAACTTGGTTTAACTAAAAACTCATTTTTTGGGATGGGAAAAACCATTGAACTCGCGACACTGTTACCGTTACCGACACCTCTGTGTACAATTATATACAAGAGAGTTGAGTTTGGGTTTATTGATTGATGATGATGATTATTATTATTATATTCATGTCGAAATTTCCCGAATTGAAAAACACAAAATTTTTACTTGTTAGCATAAAAAAAAACAAGTTTTCACTTCTGTCGGCACTCTATCGTTTTTTATGTATAGCCGGGCAGTCGAGTAAACGGGTCATCTGATGATAAGTAATAACCGCCGCTCTTGGACACCTGCAACTCAGGAATCAGGGGGGGGGGGGGGGAGGATGAGGTTGATCTCCTCACTCACCCGGTGAAAAGCAATGGAAGAACTGCTTAACCCCGGTTTTCTGTGAAGCGGTGGTATTACTCCGGTCAAGCCTGGCCCTGAATGGCTAGCATGGCTCTTCCACGATAACTATGAGCGCTAGCGTAGATGTTATCATTCATAGCATTTGCTGATCCCCTGGTCCTGCCTCTATTTATCCTATTGCATATTGTGAACTTCTGTTGGATGCTGACCCAGTATTTGAGAGCCCATTACAGGATTACAACTTAGAATTCCAAGAGAAAACTTGCGTGGTTAACTTATGGCCAGTAAGAGGATAGATAGAAGTCCATTATAAATAACATCCTTTCATGAGATTAAAAATAAAGAGACTAGCAGCAAGGGCTTCATCGGACAGATCAGTCTAACGTGCTAGAGTAACGTTGAATAAAGGAAGAAATAGAGAGGCTTGCAGATGTGTTCAAAGTATGATTTGTGAACTTTTACACCCATCTATGGACCAGGTATCGACTGACTGACCTGAAACAAGTAATTTTAAATTTTCGATAGTTAGTCCTTTAAATTTTCACCATAAAATAGAACATTACCTAAAGCATCACCATCATGTTCATTGTACGTGGCTGTAATTGGTTTGGCCCTATCTAATCAGCTATATGGCTGTTACCTTTTCACCGTGTTTACTTCATTCTGATGTTATTGTTGCCAACCAGAAGTGGTGACCTTCCTCTCCCCTCCTGTTCTATATAAAACATACAGTCACAAGTGGATATCCAAGACGATAAAGGGTTATGATTAAAATGGTTGCTGGAATATTATTAGCTGTTTAAACAAGTGAGGTAGAAATATTTTCATTTAGTCACAGCGATTTCCTGCGTGTTTTGAATTGCGGAATGCGTTATTGCGCAAATTAATAACATCACTCGTACTGCGACAAACAATGGCATGGGTTTATAAATATATGTGCAGACAGCATGATTGTGAATGAATAACCTTGTTTATTGTGGATCTTTCAGTCGACATGAATTACATATGTGGTTCTATCCAGATTCACGTGTAGGTATACCTATTATTTTTTTAAAGGGTAGTTGAAACGAAATGTAGTTTTTTAGAATTAGTTAATTTTCATTCTACCGACATAGTAAGGCTACCGAATCCCAAACCTCCCTAACCTCCCCTGATTCTAGGGAGGACGGGGATGGGGGGGGGGGGGAATCAATCCTTCTTACTTCTTCTACTATGCCCTTGAACTTTATTATAAATCTTAAACTTTATCATAGGTATCGTGAGTTTTTATTAACTGTTTCTATGTATTTCGGACTCGGGTAGGGAATTGAAACAATATCTTACTTTCGAGTTAGTTGTTACACTATTAGGCCTCTGTATTCGTCGTATAACTACGAACTACTGCATACCTGTTTACAAGAATATATACAGAAAAGGACATAAGAAACCTTTCTTGGAAAGAGGGTATCAGAAGGAATAAAAAACTCAAGAGTGAGATGAACCGTGGGTAAAATTTGAATACAAAGCAGTACACAAGTAAGTGGTAGGTCTTACAAAATTTGCTTAAGGATTATAGCTATGGCTTCAATTTTGAATAATGGCTTTTTACATAGCAATGACAGTTCATGGTATAATATATTATAAATATTAGCCATATACACAGGGTTACTAGTTGAGTCGACCTAGATACTTTAGGGGGTTGTAGTTGCCATCATTGCTGATAAATTTCACTATGAAATATACATATCTCAAACCTAGCCATTTTCAAAATACCTACCTATTGTACTTTTAAATTTTTATAAAAGTTGCCAAAATATCGGGCTAAGAATTTTTTTCCAGAACTTAGGTATATTCTCTTTTGTTTCTGTTTATTTGACTGGTATTTTTAAATTTATTTGTATGTTAGAAGGGGCAGACGAGCAATGTCATCCAGTTCAACAAGAACAATTTTAAAACTAAAATAATTACAAAATTATAACCCAATCCCGAAACAACATAGGCCATTTGGCAGGTTTTAAATCATTAGGTATCTGAAATAAAGTACCTATTTATTTTGGGCAATTCGTACCTTGATGATACTGAACTATTAGGTACTGTTGGGGTTATATTCTTAATAATTGGGTTAATAAGCTTAGACGGAGTTTCTAAATTATAAAAGAATATAAAAGAGTTTCTGATATCAAAACTTATGGAAATCTAGAAGACTAAAATAAAAAAAAAACATAGTAGGTATGCAGCTTCAAATTCCGCATACTTGGTTACTTTTTTTTATTTGTATTTAAAAAAAAATCTTTGTCCTAATTAATTTTAAGGATTACAAGAAAAAATCAAGGTTGATAAATATTTTGTAATTTAAAATTTACTGTTTCTGTACAAACCAATTATAGTTAAAAAAAAACAAAAAAATCTCGTTTAAAGATTTCGTAACATAGATACCTACATACCAAAGTAATAAAAGCGTGTTAAAAATACTAATACCTATAGAATTTGTAATCACCATGCCGTATCAAATATCGGACCTACATTTAATAAAATTCCAAGATCTTATCATTCAATACTAAATCACACTAAAAATGTTCAGCAAATTGCCACAGATATGAACCAACTCACCGCGGCTGTTCACAGTTCAATCTTCAACCATATCGAATTCTCGGCTTCAGCTAAACCAATAACCACTACAAACAGATCTCGATGTTATGCAAGTATCAACTTTACTCACTCACAATAAGGTTAACAAAGTTTTAGTGGCGATAAGTACGGAATGACTGCGCGTAACGCTAATGGCCCGTGAAATTGGCCATTTGCCGATAAACGTAAATTTTTTTTTGATGTTTCAAATGTACTGTTAGGATAGGAATACGATGACGATATTTATGTGCCGTGGCGTCGATTTATTGAGCTCTGTAGAACGATATACCACGTTTGTATATTAAAATTGCTAGTTAGAGCTCTTAGTACCAAATATCGTGTTGTTACAAAGTAAGTTTTCAACTTTATGTATTACCTTCTACATTTTCTTGTTAGTCACGTCTTGGTGTAATAAAAACGTATCTCTGCAATAATAATTATTTTTACGTTGTCGACCTGGTTGATCCTACTTACTTACTACAAATACGAACGGCTGTATATACAGTAAAACATAACATAAAATTATAACTACTCTGACAAGGACATTATGGTTAGATAAAAGACTAAAACAGAAATATATCACAATCAACTAACTTACTATAATACTACATTATCTATTGTATTTTTAATTGTAAGTCTATTTCTCTTTTATTACAAATAGCGTGATATATGTATATAATTGATCACCATGGAACGCGGAAATGAAATGTTTGTCGCACTTGTCAGTATATAGGAAGTCCTCAATAACGGCGGATGACGCTAATCCTTTATAATTAGATCTCTTTTTCTGTACTACTATACAAATTATAAATGTACATGTCTGTATATGTAAATGTAGGTACACTAAGGTAAAAAAAGACTGCATAATTTCAAAAGCATAAAATTATCACACAGTATAGTAGGTAATTTAATTATCCTTTAATTATTAACAAATGTACTTCTGTTTTCGTTACATAAAATACCCTCACCTATAAGTACATAGAATAGAGGTGTGTGATACATATTTCAGTTGTTATACACATTTTGATTTCATAGGGTGCTGAGTCTACTTAACACATTATCGAGTTTCCTAATTTTACTCATGAAAATCTAGGAAACGAATATTTAATGTTTTTTTAAATTCGACTCGACGTACGGGCCTAACACTGTTTACATAAACCTTATTGGTTCAATCTGCTGTAACATCACTACTTTAGTAGATTATTATGTCACGTCACTAAGATACATGCACTATGTACCTACATACTTGATTATGTTGTCATTGCTCTGCTGTCTGCGATACTG
Organism: Arctia plantaginis; assembly: GCA_902825455.1. Taxonomy (NCBI): domain Eukaryota; kingdom Metazoa; phylum Arthropoda; class Insecta; order Lepidoptera; family Erebidae; genus Arctia; species Arctia plantaginis. The sequence continues at coordinate 517,643 of CADEBD010000312.1, read as the reverse complement.
TAAAGTCAAAGACTATCTCTGCAATGTTCCGATAAAATAATAATATAATACGAGTCAAGAAGATATTTTATTTATTACCACAACCCAAAGTCGTAGAAGATTATAACTCAATCGTTTTAGATCTGGAAGTTTTGAGTTAAAGAACGAGCCTTGCGGTCGGCCAATACCTACTTAACTACAGTCGAAAACGACGAATTGAAGGCGATAGTGTAAGCGGATCCAACTACGGTTGAGCTTGCTGCGGGCTTTGGAGTTAGTATCAAAAAAACATTGAAGCATTTGCGTCCAAATAGAAAGATAAAAATGCTAGATAAGTGGGTGCCACACGAACTAAGCGACCATCAGCAAAACTAACGGATTGGAGCATGCATAGCACTACTGAATCGGCATAAAAACGAGGGAATTCTGAATCGAATTGTTACTTGCGATGAAAAGTGGATCCTGTACGGTAACCGTAAGCGTTCGCCTCAGTGGGTGGATCCGAGTACAGCACCTAATCAGTGCCCTTAAAAAAAAATATCCATAGCAACATGATGGCGACTGTCGGTAGACCAGTGCCGGAATTGTACATCACAGCTTCTTACCGAATGATACAACAGTGACGGCAGATGCCAAGAATCGCAAACAATGATGGAGAAGATCGCAATTCAACAACCATGACTGGTCAATCGCTCTTCATAGGGAAGCTTCGACAACGAACGATCTCACACTTCATGACAGATCATCGCAAAGCTACAAGAGTCACAGCTGGAAGCTCTCTGTCACAAAGCGTACTCACTGGACCTTGCCCAACAGATTTTTACTTTTTTCAAAATTTAGTCAATTTTTTAAGTGGGAAAAAATTCAATCCCCGAAAGCAGTACAAAACGCTTTCGCTGACATCATTGCCTCCCGTCCAGCAGCTTTCTAAAGTAAAGGGATTAACAAACTGCCATACTAATTTGGCTTTGATTAGCTGAAATAAAAAAAATAACGCAGATTTAAATATTTTAAAAGTTTTAATAAAAATCTCCAACTTCATAGGTAAAGACCTAATATTTAACACGCATGTTCAAAAATTCAAAAACACTTAATTTGTAGTGTAGAGCTTAATACTAACCGTTTGTCTGCCGGAGGTGGGCATTAAGAGCTGCAAGACATACGACTATAGCTGCCATTATCAACCATATTCTTTCCTGTGCAATTTGTTGTTATTTTTAGTACTTTTGTGACATACATACACAAACAATATTTACTACTACAGCAAAGCTTTTATTCACAAGTGCGCGTCCAATAAAAGACCGTCACGTATCGTAAACAAGTTAAACACGGCATGCAAAAGCACTTTACCTGTTAGTAGTAGTCTCTAAATCAGATTACCTCCCACCCCTTACAGTATGGGGTTGTACGAATGTAACGTGCCGCCCGCGCCTCGCTGAGTGAAACACAATACGCAATTCAGCCGTAGAAAGTTTATTTGATTTTGAGATTTTCGAATTCGAAAAGTCGAGTTAAAAAAGGTTTAAAGAAAGAAGATAAAAATCGGGTAATGGATGATACTGTGATTACCTACTTACTTATACCAGTTGTCCGTGTGAATTAAGAATACTGAATACGGAGTGTCACCACCCCTATTCATCTCGTGCGCAGGACAACAGCACTGCAAAGAGAAGGAAAACTTGATACAAACTCTAGGCTAACCCGTCTGGCCAGCGTGGTACAGTAGGCCAAAACCTCCTTTCTAAGGAGAGGCCTATGTCCAGCAGTGGACTATTTAAGACTTTATGTGATGATGTGTAATGTGACTTATCTATACTAGTACTGTGGCACCGAGCAGAAATGGGCCGGCTCAACGAGCCGGCCCATTTCTGCTCGATACTATGTCAGCGGAGAATACGGAGCGATACTATGTCATCACAGAACACCGGCGTTAATTAAGCTTTTGAACCTTTACACGAGTGACTGAGCTTACCGCAGCCCAAACCTCATCTCCCTTTGATCCTGGGAGGGTACACAAAAGGCGGTGATGCATTTATGACTCTTAAGTAGGTTTCCGTGGGTGGCTCGTTTGACCATATGCCAATATAAAGAAGTTGCGACACACGATAGGGTTACAAAAGGTTAGGCGTACAATAGAAGTTTTATAAAAGTTCTGATTGAGGTACGAACAACATCGCCACTACTGTTATTTAGTGAAGTGGACAGATTACAGCATAGCGGGACTGTAATGAGGGAACAACCCTCACCGCTAATAGTAGACACTTGTAATGTAAATTACTTTAGGGTAACATGGGAGAAGTTTATGAATGCTATGTTAAATTAAAATTTTAAGTAAGTTAAATTAATTAAAAAATATATTTTATGTCACCTTAATAAAGAACCTACTTCTCAGAAGAGATATCAAAGTAAAAGCGCTAAAGGATTGGATTTGGGCTTATTTGGAGTTACCTATCTTCCTGGTAGCCGAGAACCCTCAAAGAATTTAATAGAAAATTACTGTACAATACATTGAACTACAGTATTTTTTTCTCTAAGCATAATATTGCAATTTATTTGGTGAACAATCGTTATATGAAGCCAGCACAAGCAGAAGCTTCGTCATTCTTTGTATAGACTACACACCTACATATTACCCGATAAGCACTTATTAAATAAATCTAGAAAACATCTTTCTTATTTCAAAGCTAAAGAAAACATTAATAATATAAATGTTTCTGTGAAATATTATCTACAAAGGCGTTTGAAGTTCTATAGGTAAAATACATTTTCAGGCACGAAATCCCACAATTTTAAATTAAATTATATTTGATTCGCTGAGCAATATACATATACTCAGAGTAATATTTACGAATTTTATACTTTATGCACATATCCTACCTTCGTCAGTCAACGTTTGGGTGATGCAGATAAAACGAAATATAGATGCAATTAAAAAGACAATGGACAGTAAAATATTTAATTGAACGTGTATATGCAATGCGTTGTATAGTATGTACTCCTAATACCTAAACGAACACGTCATGTTATAATCATATCATATAGTTTGTTTTAATTTCGGAGTGATCACGTTACAAATCTAGGCACGCACACGGTGTCTATTACTCGTAGATATTGCATTGTGCTGCGTGACCTGAATCTTCATTTACTGATTCTTGCCACTCGCCGCTCTGGCAGTGTCGCTTACATGGTGCTCACCGTCAAACCTCTTCTCCCAAATCATATCACTACTTACTTGTACTACGAAAGGAATAACAATCACTGGTGCTGAAGGGATAGGTCATTTGTTTTATTTTTTGTAGAGAACACGTTTTTCCAAATCGGGTTATGTATTTGTTAATGCTTTATGTACAAAAAAATGTAATGCAGAATGTAAGAATTATCTACCGATTTTCTCGCTGCTGGCAAATGTGATGTTGTTGATTTAATAAGAGGTTATAGGTTATGAAGGGATGAATTATAAGTATATTCCAGGGGTATGATATCTTGGCAAAGCTATTATAAATATACACTATGTATAAATGTTTTATGAAATACTAGCTTTTGGAAGGGACTCCGTCGGCGTGGTTATTGTGGTAAAAACCTATGTTACTCACTGATAATGTAGCTTTCCATTGTGGAAAGAGTTTTTAAAATCGGTTTAGCGGTGAAGGCGTAACAAACAAACAAACTCACTTTCACATATTTTTTTAAGACAACTCTTGCACTAGGAATAAATTGTGTACCGCGGGGGACTTTACAAACATACATGAAACGGACACAAAGGACACCAAGACTAAACTCAAACTCAAACTTTCTTTATTTCATAAAATTTCCAAAATTGTTTGAAATCGTCTTCCATGTAGACTCTAAAGTCATAGATCAACACACACAAAAGCAACAATCTCTGTTTTGTCAAATAGTAACCAAATAAATTTAACAAAAATCAAACCCATACAAAATCTATGATATGCCTGTGCCGATCTACAACCGCCCGTTTCCAAGGGGTTGAGCCTTATGAGAAGAAAGGGCAAACAAACTCATGGCCACTCTTTTGCAATTCACAAGTAGATACAATGGCACTATTAAATATATCACAACATTGTTTTGATGTGTGCTAGTATGTCCGTTATTAAGGACTTAAAGGTGAAAAAACAACGAAGAGAAAACAAGATTAAGAAGAAAAAACGAATACAAGAGAAAATGAAGTGAAACATAAAAAATAGAAAAAATAATAATAATAAAAAACATACTAGCCACACCACATTTTTACTTAAGAAAGAAATAGCCTGCGCTAATTAATCCCAAGCATTCTTGTCCTCCATGTAATCCACAATCGAGTAGTAGGCCCTCTGGCACAAGCCACGTTTTATTGCGGATTTAAATTTGTTAATACTCAACTCCTGAATATTATTTGGGATTTTATTATAAAATCGGACACATTGACCTCGAAGACTTGTTTATCTTTTGGAGCCTAGAGGCGGGTACAACAAATTTATTTTTATTTCTGGTATTTATGGCATGTACATCACTTTTTTTCAAAAAGCTATCTTTATTTTTGTGAACATATATTACATTTTCATAAATATATTGACTTGCCACTGTCATTATATTTATTTCTTTAAATTTCTGCCTCAATGAACAACGATTGCCTAAATTATAAAGTGCTCGAATAGCTCTCTTTTGCAGCACAAAAAAAGTTTGAATGTCGGCAGCATTCCCCCACAGCAGAATACCGTACGACATTATGCTATGAAAGTAACTGAAGTAAACAAGTCGTGCTGTATCAACATCTGTCAACTCTCGGATTTTCCTTACTGCGTATGCTGCTGAGCTGAGTCTACTCGACAATTTATCAATATGTGGGCCCCACTGTAGCTTAGCATCTAGTGTTATACCTAAAAATGTCGTAGTGTCCACAAAGTCAAGCCCGACATCCTTAATTATCACAGTAGTTTTCACTGGCTTGACGTTTGGCATAGTGAAACGTATACACTTCGTTTTTTGTTCATTTAATAGTAAATTGTTGACATCAAACCAATGAACCACTTTCGAAATGGCGCTGTTTACAAATGTGAAATCAGAAAGTGTCCGTTTTAGTCTAAATAATAGTGATGTATCATCTGCAAACAACACAATCTCGAGATTGTCCTTGACAAAGTGAGGTAAGTCGTTAATATATACTAAAAACAAAAAAGGGCCGAGGATTGAACCCTGTGGAACGCCCATTTCTACCACAGAGCCTGGAGACCGCTCACCATTAATATCAACTTTTTGAATCCTATTACATAGATATGAGGCAAGTAGTTCCAGGGCTTTATTTTTGATACCATAGTGCTGTAATTTCCTGGTCAGCGTTTCATGAACAACACAATCAAAAGCCTTAGATAAATCGCAAAAGATACCTAGAAGAAAGAGAATCGTGGGCATCCTCCCAGGCATCAAATATATGTTTTACTAGCTCAACACTAGCATCAGTTGTGGAGCGACCCCTTGTAAAACCAAATTGTCTATTGTGCAATAAATTATTATTATTAAAAAAACTGTGCAATTGATCATACATAATTATTTCAAAAATTTTACTAAATACTGGTAGTACTGAGATAGGTCTAAAGTTAGTTGGGTCAGATGTACTACCAGATTTGAATAAGGGAATAATTTTACTAGACTTCATAAGATCAGGAAATACACCACTATCAACACATTGATTAAATGTAAATGACAATTGATTAGCCACAAGAGATATAATTGTCTTAGTAATTAAAACAGAATTTCCCCATAGGTCGGTTGTTTTTTTAACATTAATAGTGTTAAAGGCTTTAATAATTTCAAAGGGGGACACATATTGGAACTTAAATTCACTATCAATTCTTCTAACATTCTCTTTTAAAATTGATTCTGCAAGGTATCTAAGAACTAAGAACAACAGTTTGTGGATCACACAATTATGCTGTGTGGGGATCGAACCCACAATACTCAGCGCAGTAGGAAACGGCACGGTGACCGCTTAAACCACTGCGCCATCCGTGCAGTCGTTTTATTACATCTATTATTCACATTTATAAAGTAGGTTTGAATATTAATGTATCAGTTAAAATCACTGCATTGAATTTTGATGATATATCCCACAACCTCCTATGCCATTCCCATCAGTTCACAATTGTATGCTACTTACTATCGCTCCGCTCCTATGTGTTGTAAAATGTAAACCTAAATAGTCTATATAGAAAGTAATTTAGTCACAACCAAAATAAGAACTGTTCGTGGGCTTGACTGCTGGGATAGTGAACTCGCCGCGCTATGGAACGTGTAATAAGTGTTAATAAATCTATTTCTCAAGATCATCATCATCATCAGCCTATAATAGTCTACTGCTGAACATAGGCCTCTCCTTAGCAAGGAGGTTTTGGCCTACTATACCACACTGACCAGGAGGATTGATATAGAGTTTGATTCAAGTTTTCCTTCTTTTTGCTTTGCTGTTGTCCTGCGTAGTTTGCTGCCTTAGTCGGCTTTAACCATCTTAGTGGAGATCATAAAACAATTGTGTTCCCGTTATTCGAGTTCAAGTTCTCACCTATAGGTTTTTTTTATAGAAAAGTGTTATGTTTATTTGGCAGTCAAATAAAGTGAAGAAATATCTCCAGCCCACTTTACGTGTATGTTCGCCTATATATTTACGCTTTTACGGTGATAAGGGTTGCGATAGTCTCTATAAGCATATTTATTGTAAGAAATTTCTTGGTATGATGTGAAATGATCCTAGCTTTTATATCATCGCAGCGCTTGCTCAATTCGGAGGGTCACCCTTCACCGCTTTTAAAAACTGAAAATAAATACTAATTATGAATTTTAATGTAAAACTAGCTGATCCGCAAAATTCGTCTGCGCCTTTCAAGAGAAAAGAGTTTTCTCCATGTTGGCAACATTTTTTATTGATTCTAGGGGCCTATGGGTCGTAGCGTGATATTATTAGCCCATAGCCCTCCTCGATAAATGACCTATCGAGCACTAAAATAATTACTACAATAATTATTACTATCAAAATAAAAAACAAACTCTTCAGCTAAAGGTAATGTTTATTTATTTATTAGTAAGTACTACCACATCACATGTATTATACTTATAACTAATTTTGACAATATGTGGCAATATACCTGATATGTATGAAAATTACGGTGTACATAGCATTTACTGTAACGTAGTAGTGTAAGAATAGTAAACTAATAACAATCAAAACAAAAAACTAAAGAGAAGTATACTTAATAATAATAAACTATTTGAATGAATACTACTCTAAATATATCTACTTTATATCTAATTAATATTTGTTTGGGGTTGAGGTTAGTGGACACATTTTTTTTTTATTTTAGTTTTATTCTTAGTAGGTAATTTTAGTAAGGTTGGGGAATTTTATGTACGTGCAAACTAAACCTCGCCTATTACACAAAGTTACCACGTTTATTTTCCATTACATTTGATTATTTCAATAAACTAAATCTTTAATTACAAAACTGTCAGTGCTTTGAACAGATAATGAAGATACAAGTTTCCGCACGTGATGACGTCACAACTTTGTTTGGAAGTAAGGGACGCCGCCCCAGACAAATATTCGTAGCATTGAAAAAGTTTTCCTAACTTGGGAGAGGGAGAGAAAAGACAATTATTATTTTGTTGCGTATTCTTTTGTTTCACATTTGTTTGTTTCTGGTTCTTTCTTTTCTGTAAACTCAATTAATCTAATAATGTGATTGCTTATCTAATGCTGCATTTAACGATGTATTTGAGAATGAATTTTAATACATAACAGCGGAAAGGCCTATATCGTTAATTTTAAAGAGATCTAAATAATTTTTGTCCCGTTTTCGTTCAATATCTATGATAAACCGTTTCTTTGACTCTAAGTGATTTCAGAGGGTGTCATTCCATCAAATTCAGACCTAGCTTCGTACAAAGTAATCATAAATTATCTGTCACTTTAACGTCACTGCTCTGAATGAACAGAAAAACAGGCAATCCTCTCGAACAAACTTTTCTTTCGTTATTAATGTAGGATATAGTAATCGCTATTAAAAACAATTTAGATATGTTATCACCATTTTATTTTGGCTTATAACTAACGATGTCCTTGTACATTCGGTTGAAATAAATAGTGCGTTATTAACATGAGTTTAAAGTATAACATAAAATAAATTAAAACAAGTTGGTTCTAAATAAATGACATAGTTAAAAATAATCCAGTCAGTCTAAGATCAGTCAGATCAGATCAGTCAGTCTAAGGTCAGATGACGGCAACATCAGTCACCATACATATAAAATAGATGATAAGTCGGTGCCTATGTACAGCCGCATGGACACCTATGTATTTTTATCAAAAAAAGAGGGCCTCTACCATAGAGCCTCCTCTTTTTTGAGATCATATTAAAAACGCGATCATATTATAATTAACTAGCTGACCCGCGCAACTTCGTCTTTGAAACATTCTGCATTGGTACTCCGCTTCTATTGGTCTTAGCGTGATGATATATAGCCTATAGCCTTCCTCAATAAATGGGCTATCTAACACTGAAAGAATTTTTCAAATCGGACCAGTAGTTCCTGAGATTAGCGCGTTCAAACAAATAAACAAACAAACTCTTCAGCTTTATAATATTAGTATAGATTATAATATGATCGCGTTGTTTTAAATTGTAATCAATTTCTCAATTTTAAATTTCGAGACAATAAAAATATAAATCATAAACACTAAAAGTTATTCTAAGCAGATAATTTAGCTCCAAATAGTATTTTAATTCATGTAATTTATTCACTTTCAATTTTTTCAGAAAGTAAAACTACCTTGAGATAAAATCTTTTGAAAACTTGACCATTTTTATATGTATAGGGTAATAAATAACTTAAATATAATAGAATGATTAAACATTTTACAAGTAATACAACAACTGCGTTAAGTCATGTTGAGACGAGGAACTTTGTACTATATTTTCTTCTAATCAACTGGTTTTCTTGATTTATTTTGCTTTTTCTTTTTAATGTGAAACATCTAATGCGTAGGGTCAGACGGTTGTAGTGGCGACGCGTTGCCCCACTATATGATAGTACTATATGGTAGTAATATGTAATGCGGTATGGCGACGCGTCGCCATGCGCAATTGACCCTGTGACTTTCTCCCTATGTATACAAATGTAAGTATATTAAATAAATAATCATCTTTTTCTTTAACAATTTGAATATTATATTTTTAATTGTACTAAATTTATAATGTCCTTTCTTATGATTTTATTTTCACTACCTCGGTTGTGCATTGGTAGCGACTGCTGCGCTGAGATCTCGGGTTCGATTTCCAGGTCGGACCAAATGATTGTATCATACAAATATTACTACAAATATTTGTTTCGGATTTTGGGTGTTTTCTTAGTATAATATGTACCTACCTATGTATTTACAAAAAATATTATTATTATTTTATACCTACTCATTGTTTTGTAAAAAATAATTGTGATTTTTCACATCTGCCTAGACGTCCCGCGACGTGACGGCTCAATTTATTTGTACTAAAATATTTTATTATAATATATTACCGCCCAGTACTGGTAACATAATAATCTAATTTCTCCACAATTACAAATAAATAAAGTAACAAAAATTGTTATTGTTTGACTTTTGTAAATTACCTAGTTCATTATTCATCGTAAATCAACAAAGATAAGGCAGGTATGCCGATCACACCGCTCAACGCTCCACGATCAATCAATCGGCGCTATCTTTAGAGTGTTGTAGTGTCGATATTCATCAGATCGCTCTGTGAACGAATTTCGAACATAAATAATTTAGTTTTAACCTTCTTGTTGTAGTGCCAGAATCACTCGAAGTAGTTTATAGACTAACATACCAAGATAGGTGAACATGGCCGATTTTAGGTCATTTCTTAATTTGTTACGGGTATTGTTTAAACAGAGGGCCAATTCTCGTAATAAAAGTTGGTCTCAATTCGGTTCCGATCTACTCTCGATATCATCAATGTCAAAAATGGTATTCTCGTAGTCAAATTTTAGACATCAAAAGTTGACTGTAATGTAATGTCAACGAAAGTTGAAAACAGTGTAAATCGGTATTCTCGTATTCTTGATCAACAGTATTCTGTAAGAAAACGATTTTGTTTGTTCTAAGAAGAACATTTAGTATACATTTGCCGTCCTAAGTGTTTGGAAGTTAAATTCGGTCAATATGAGTTGATATAAACGTTGGTTGTATTTGTGGAGTGCTCAACACGCAGTTGACAAAGACAAAGTTGTACTATTGATATAGAGTTAATTAAAAACTTTGTGCTAACTAAAAGTTACAAACAAACAACAACAAAATACCTTTGCAGGAGAAGAAAAGTAATGATAATAGTTTTTACTATTTCCTCAGATACAGATAGCTTTTTGTCTACTGTAGGAAAGGATTTCCTATAACCTATTTTATATTTGTTGTACTGCTTTTGCTCAACAACATTTAAGTATATAGAATACCTAGGTATGCCAAATACAAACTACTTTTTGAAATAAATTTATTAATATTTATGACGATTTTTTCAATATTCTTTCTGTAAATTTGTGTTATGTACATACTGCTTATTTTATACCCCTTATTACAAAGTTCTTTTCTTTATAAACATTAATTTGTAATATTATTTAGGTAACAACTTTTAAAACAACAAAAATTACTAATAAATACAAAAAGAAAAACCACCTTTGTGTCTGAGGCATAGTCATCCCTACTAGTTTTTGAACTTTGTTCATTATTGTTATAAATAGAATTACAAGAAAGTTAAGTTGATGATATAAAACATGTTTCATATTAGCTATGTTTTAATACTATTTGTGAATTTTTATCATACCTAATTAATGAAGTAATATATAATCACATTCGTCAAATCAACTACCTTATCACTAGTGGGTGTACTAGGAGTAAGATCAATCATCATATTAGGCTCCGACTCAAATTCTTAATTTTTAATAATAATTAAATTAATCAAGAGTAGAATGTCAGCCCGTGCGTCTTATTATCATTATTGTTATAATTATCAGTTGTGATCAAATGATTTGTCAAATACAATGCTAGTCGAGCTCTGTGGTTGGCTGGGGAATATGAGGGGTAATAAGGAATATTAAGTTGTTTTATTTTTTATTTTGCCAAACTAAAACATTAATAAAATTAATACGAACCTTAAATTCATAACGAAAAATGTATCATTGTTTTCAATGCAAAGAGGTTTACTCAGCTCTGAACAAACGTAGTTTTCACACCTAAGTTTAATTCTAACCTCACTCATTTTCATTTTATTCCAATTATTCTACAAGTGTATACATGTCATTTATCAGGTTTTTAAATGATGCTGTTTTAAGAACTGAGTATTAAGTTTGTCAGACCTATAACTTATAATATAAATTTTTTAATACACTGTGCCTCATTTCTGTTGAAGTATAAACATAATTTATTGTAAAATCGATTATTTTTCATGTTCACACTATGTAACCTTGCTATAGTTTATAAGTTTGATTATAGTTTTTAAGTTTGACATAGATTACTATTGACATGCACCTTTTTTTTTGTTCTTAGTACCTATGTTGTATTCATCATAAACTTAAAATCAGTGTATCAGTGAGTAATTCATTGAAATTACCTAAGCAATTTCTTTCTTTGGTTGAGCTGTACTTCATTTATTTATTTAATTTTAAATGATTAAAAAGGTAAAACGTTTTTGTAGATAATGCTTTTACATTAAAATACTGTTTAGCTTGATGTTCCAATTTTAAGTTGATTTTTTATGCACTCATTTCCTCATGTTTATCAGTTGAGGTTATTAAGTTTGAATTGCTGTCGTTCAGAATTCCTGCTAACAATTTTTAGGTTCTTATGCGTATAAACATTTAGACGGCTTTTAAATGTTCACCTCAAGTTTTTGAGCTACGTGTTTTGTATACCGTGAGTTTTAATTTAATTACTTACATCCAATTTGTTTGCGTAATTTCTTATCTCCCGCCTGTTCTACGATCAAAACCATGCCCACTTCACGATAGCCAATCGCAACTTAGCTAAACAGAGACAGAAGGAACTATTGGGCATCCATCTCTCTTATTGCCAACATCGCTTCCACTCACAGGCAGCTGTATCCCGTGTTCACTCTATTCTATACGCATTCTTTTTTATTTATTTCAGGTTTTAAAAAATACTTTTGAATTAATTATTGCCTATGGTGATTTGTTGATAAACAAAACAAGTTTTGAAGTTATAAAGTCGTCGAATTAACAATTAAAAAAAAACTGTATCTGTTTCGTGTACTACTGCATATTTTTAATCTATATCAGTCAATAGATCGTCATGAGATTGAACTGAGATTATATTGAGACTAGATTGTATTTTTTGTTAGCAGAATACCTTTTTTAATCAAATCATAATTCAGTCTCGACACAATCACATTTCGATGTCTGATGTTTTAAAATACGAGAATTGGCCTTCAGTTTACATTTCTGATCCTCTTTTACGCATTAAATTTAACATTCTCATTTTTCATTTGATATAATAAATTCTTTAATTACACGATTGAATGAATTTACACCTCTAACATGCAATTGAAGTAAAACCAAATTTCCCCTTACACTTTGATACATTATATGGTAATAATAAAACTACTTCAATCTTATCAGTCGGTGTCGTACAGATGCGTATAGGCCTTTAAAATTCTCAGTGGACAAGTCTTAGACATAATTCTATTTAATGAGGTAACTTACCTCACTCAAATGCAAGGTCAATTGACGAGAAACACAAACTAATCCAGTTTTTCCTCTTATCTGAATAATACTAATCACCAAAATCTTGATTATCTTGAAATATTAAATTTACTGCCAACAATATCAATGCGCCAATGGTGTCAATTACCATGTACTATCGCGTGAGGCTATAAACCGTTGAATTAAACAACTATAAAGATACATGGCAGCCATGAGAATACCTCCCATATACTAATTAACTCGATATGAGAGCCATAAAACTCCGTTGTTGTATAATGATATGTTAATGAGGCGCTTTGTATTTTATTGGTGAGGTATTTAAATTAAACGATATGTAATGTGAAATATATACTAAAGTATTAAAATTGAGACTGTTAATAGACGAATAGCTCTAGTTAACCTATTAATAAGTAAAAATATTTGAAATGTCAGAAATCTGTTAACAGATGGAGAATTTTTGGAGCGATTTTTGTTGGCATTTAATTGGAGTAGAATTGTTTGAATTGTATTCCACGACGTCAGATAACTCGAAAATAAATTGTCGATTAAAGTGATCAATGTTTGTTTGTCAAATCAATTGGCGTTGTTATAGAGCATGGCCCATTTTTACGCTTGCAATTTTTTTGAAAATAAATGTATTATTCTTTACTAATTTTAATATTTAACTTGTATCTATTTTTGTAATCCCCTTTTAATTCACTTGAGTTTGATACCGTACTCGATACTTTTGGGTATTTCTTTTAACCCATTACAATTTTGTGCTAAAAATCCGCCATTTTGTTTTTTTCTTTCAAAAAGTCATTATGGACTTGCGTTTTCAGACGGATAAAACAAGACCTTAACTGTTGAAATCCACCCAGCCATTTGGCAGATACGAGATAATAAAGAAATTTACAAACAAACGTACCTACAAGATACGCGCGAAAAACATAACTCTTCCTTGGCAGGCAGCTAAAAAGAACAAGGTAATAAAACGGCTTTTTATTGTAGTGACAATATTAGCAATTGTTGAAATCGTGTCGTTTTCTTAGATAAATATTCTTCATACCAAGTCAACTAGTGTGACCCGCTATTGGTTTTTACTTGGTGTAAATGTCACTCGCCTTGTTTACTCAATCACATTAGTTTTTATGGCCACAAATCATTAAATGATATCGTAGATCCTCTAAGGCATATATGCAGTTTTCAAATAGGTATAACATTTTTTTTAAGACAACTCCTCTCTAGGAATATATCCTGTGTCGCGGGGACTTTACAAACATACTTTAAACGGACACAAAGAACACTTAGACTCAGAACAACAATTTGTGAATCACACAAAGTGTTGTCCCATGTGGGGATCGGACCCACAAAACTCTGCGCAGTAGGAAGCGGCGAGGTGACCGCGTAAACCACTACGTCATCCACGGCCATATTTAAAGAATAATATAAGTGCATATGGATACTCTAAAATCTTTCCCATAGCAGTAATATATTGTAGTAGAATTGATAGCCTAAGAGTCTCTAACCCTTCCCAGCGATATATTTAATCCTCACTAATATTACAAAGCTGATTGTTTGTTTGGTTTAACGCGTTAATCTCAAAAACTACTGGTATGAACAGAAGAAATATTTTAGTGTTGGATAGCTCATTTAACGAGGAAGGTTATAGGCTAACATCACGGTACGACCAATAATAGCCAAGCTTAGTACCTTTTGCGAGACGCAGAAAAGTTGTATGGGTCAGCCAGTTGAAGTATAAAGAGTAAGTATAAGAATAAAACCAATGAAATGATAAAAATCCTTATATAATTACCTATCAGTGTGAGTTAAATCTGTGTATATGTAGATTTGTGTATCTATTTGTGGCATCAAAGCTCCTAAAAGGATGCATCGATTTTTTTTCTGAAAGATGATTTGGTCGCGATTGCTCTTCTTTATAACTCATGAAAATTTGTTTAATCGTTTGAAGAGCACCAGGCCTTTCTAATCATTAAAGGTGTTGCCAAGTCGAGAATTTTAAAATAATATCACCCGCATCAAATACTAATTTTATGTATTTTTATGCAACCGTGCTTGTTGTACTTTGTGTATACGTTTAAAGTTAGGTATGAAGTAAACTCTTTTCAACGACACTGACGTGACAATCATTCTGACAATCATTTCTTTTACTGAAATATTTATTTATTTATTTGTGGTATAGAATGATTGTCAAATCTTAAAGATGAATTAATTTCGTGTTAAAGGATTACCTAATGCAGTTAATCTGAGTACATTGTTTAGTTTAGTTCTGAACGCGAGTTAAGTTTCTTGCACAAGTTATTTTCTTTTTCTTGCTTTTTTTGAATTTTGCAATCTTGAAATTGAATGCAGCACGTAGCAATGAACAAATGAAGATAACAATTTTAGTACTCATAAATAAAGAAAAGCTGAGTCATGTCTAAAGCTTTGTGTTAAGAGATTGTTAAAATCTGAGAAGAAATCTATAAATAAAAATCAATAAAAGTTTTCGGAATCGTTCAGATAACGGTTAGATGACTTTACATAAGTCAGATATATTAATTCCGTGGCACATAAAAAGGGAATAAAATTAATTAGGGCGGTATAGGACGTTGGAGACGGTGCGGTGGTCGGCGCTCCGGTGGGAAATGATCCCACAGTGGAAAAAATAACGCCGGATGTGAGATGGTTCTGCAGATTATAAATTGTTTGTAGATATCGTTAACGGTTCACATTTTAAAACTGTGTTCTAACATGCTTTTTTAATTGTTGTAAATTCTACTCAAGGCAAACCGATCTTTTGTATTGTCAGCTATTATTTGTGTTCGTATCTAAATTCTATTGGTAATATCTTTTCATAAAGATATTTCAACTGAGATTCAAGATGATAGTTGCCATATTGTAGATTTTTTGACAATACGTTTTCAGTGTTAATTTTATGAATCTTAGATATTATTTATAATTACATTATAATACAAATAAATAAAATTGGAGTGTCTGTTTGTAATATTACATTATTATCAATTATAATAACAACGATGTTTATTTTATAAACAAAGCCAAATACATATTTTATTAGAAATAAACTAAATCAAAAGGCGCATAAACAGTTGTAAGACCACAAAATATATATAAATATATTTCCATAATTTCCAGATTAGCTTTTGCCCGCGGCTCCGCCCGCGTGTGTGTCTATTATTGAGGTAAAAATAGTCTATGTTACTCTATTCTATTTTTCATTGGGGAAAGAATGTTTAAAATCGGTTTAGTAGTTTAGGTGTGAAAGTGTAACAAAGGTATAAGATAAGTATGGAAGTAGGTATGTATCTTAGTTAAAATTTAACCGCAATTTAACCGATACTACTAGCGTGAAATACCTAAAATAAAATAAACATAAGTACTAATAGTAAATTTAATTATCCCATTTCACAAATAATTTTACTTTGAGTTGATGTTAAGACGTTTTGCAATTGTGGTTAACACCAACTGCAACAATTGCAATGTTGCAATTTGCAGCTGAAATGTTTAATAGAACATTTCAGTGCAATGTTATTGTGTAATCCAGGAGTTGAGAAGAGCTTAAATAGTGTAATTTTTAACTACTTCGGCACAGTTTAAGCATGACAACTAACGTTTTCTAAAGTTCCGTTATTGGTTGATGCATAATGATTATAAGTAATTACTATATTAAATAACAGGTCACATTTCTGGCAAACTTTTAGTGGGCCCTAAGACTACACAATAACCCCATATTGTGGCTGTAGTCTTAGGGCCCACTAAAACATTTTACTATTAGTCGTAAGGTCAAAAGTAACTATTAATCACTTTTTGCAATTGAACACAAATCTCATCAAGTCCAACAGTCATTACTCGGTGGACCTTACGTCGTTCGAACGGGTATTTATTGGAAAGCCATATCTGTTCTCGTGGCACTACGTACGTGCTGGCATGACGACCCTAATGAATTTCCTGCACGTCTTACTATCGAGCGCACGGATCTCTAAAAACAAAATAAATTGCCGCTCTTGAGTGCGGCACAAAGCGGGCGCGCGCTGCTCGCGCTTATTTCATTCAGACTATCAATAGGAATTCTGAGCATATCGGGAGACGTCTCGGCTCAACGGAAAAAACATTATTAGATTTCTGAAAAAGATATCTGCTTTTGTGCAACATTTCAATGATATTCTTCAGTAACAAAAAGATACACATGAAACGAATACACCCAAAGGAGTTGTGGATCACACAAAGTGTTGTCCTATGTGAGGATCGAATCTACAACACTAAGCGCAATAGGAACCAATCCATCCATGCAGTCAAATTGTCTATCAAATTCCCAGATTAACTTAAAAGAAAATAATGATTGAGTAAATTGTTTTAATAACATGATCCAGCTACATTCTGGATTTACTACTATAATATCAAACTCTATCGACTAAGAATAGTGTCATATTATTTACTTATAAACATTGCATTTAACTATTATTTATGAGTATTTCTGTCTTTTAAGCGAATTATCAAGATTACCCTTGTTTATAAAATACTTAAGTCACTTTGTTAAGGTTCTTTACATTGTTACCGGTGTAGGCAGACACATATTATCTACTTAATTTGCTTCTGTGAATAGCTTTGGTTTAGCTACTTTATTTAAAATCATCATTAGTCAACCTTTAACCACTTATGGTAAGATAATTGAATAGACATAAGATGAACGTATACGAGAAATGTAAATTTTTAATAAAACAACATAAAAAAATTGTATTCCATAAATTCCTGGTAATTTAATTCTGAATCTTCTTCTGAACCCCAACGATTCCCCCTTCCGTTAAAAAAACGCGGCGCTCGCAACTTGTTGTCGTGTGTGTCTAGGGGTATCGATTGATGTTCAAAAGAGACAGCATTATGTCCCCATAACTGTATTGGAAAGAGACGGAAAAAGACCTTCCGAGAACAAGATAGCATCAGGAATTACGCCAGGAAGAGAGAGACGTCGCTGGCGCAGTCAATAAAAGTTTCTTTTATCGTGTTTTTTTTACTGAAGTCTTTTTAATTTTTTTACGATTGTTAAGTGGTTATTTATTCATAACACCTTTGTCGGTTTTTTGTCGCGCTCATTAAGCCGAATTAGTTTGAACAGCCGTACGCCGTTCCCCATAATGGACGGGTAATTATGAATTTAATATTTAGGTCGTTAAATTTTAATTAAGGATGCCAATTATATTTGAAAAATTGAAATACAATTTAGAAGAATGATAAGTACTATTCTGAAGACGTTATTGCTGGCTTTTAAGATAATCCAATATTGTACCTACTCTACAAACTGATTTATATGTGATTTGTTCTATAACTCGTGAGTAATTTGGATTTTTTTATTATCTAATTAACATGGGTGTCAGGTATTTTAGTTCAAATTTGTATGATTAAGTTAACATAATATCGTGAAAAATCCCAAGCAATTATAGCCCAACATTAAAACATGATCAAAGGTAAAAAGTGTACGTAGTTTTTAGCATAAGACAGTTTACATAAAAAAACCTACTGTAAATGCGATGTCGTTATATAACATTATAAATATTTCCTATTAAAAACTAAATAACAAAACTATTTACCTAAGATACCTCAAAGGCCGTTTACACGCATGGCGAGCCTGGACAAGTGTCCACAAACACAAGCGTGTAAACGGGGTGTTTGGCTCGGCTCGCGTATGCTCGTCGTCGATCGGTGCTAGTGTCGGTAATTGAGCACAGATCAAAGGAAGCTCGCGGTAAGCGTTTGCGACGTATTTAGACGTTGGCGCGTGCTTGTTCCCTACTGCTCAAATTATATTACAAGTATTGTAGTTGAGCAGTCGGGAATCAACATTAAGTCTTAATGCTCTGCTGATTGAGCAGTTTAGTTTTTTTTCTACATTCCACAAAGTCCCTAGTTGAGGGCTAGAAAATATTATTTTTTTAGTTTAGTGCTGCCTTCTATTTTTTTTATAAAATTATGTCCAGGTCTGCTATGTTTGCCTGTTCGTAACACATTAGCACACTCGCAAACGTGTAAATGGCATCCAAGCGTTTGCAAAGCCTCGCCACGCATGTAAACTAGGCATTACCTAAAACCCTATAAAAGATAATTTACCTAGACTTTCTAACCAAAAACAGATAATAATATAATAAAGATTTTAATTTATTCCTTGCTCTTTACAGTATGTGTGAAATGGATCTCCATATTGGACATAACTTGTGTGATACACAAATTGTTGTTCTGAGTCTGGGTGTTCTTTGTGTCCGTTTCATATATGGTTGTATAGTCCCCGCGACACAGGATGAATTCCTAAATAGGGTAAGTCTATGTGAAAAAAAAACTTTCTCATTTTTTATTAACGGCAATAGGCTTATCACCCTATTAGGTGTAGTAAACTATAAGGAATTGAATTGTTGTCGGAAAATTGCATTTATTTATTAAGTACCTCTATGTATGTATTTATTTACTTTTTACTACAAGTATGAGGTCTCACAATCGATGTGCACTAATCGTACATGACCGATCTTAACTCACATAATATCTACCTTCTTATTATACTTGAGAAAGTATGAATGGATGTTCGTTACTTAATGACAATAAAAAATTGGCCCAGAGATAGATTACAGCCTGGAATAGCATTTAAGCTGCTTCTCGAAATAATTGGTTGGCCACGGGTAAAAGCAAAAATGATGTGATATAAATTATTTAAATGTAACTACTGTTTAAAAGTATCTAGCACAGTGACTTTTAAATTAGTATTTAAAGTTACAGTTACCACCAATTAACAGGTTGGAAAAACTGTCTACCTACCTACCAGTTAGTCGGCAGATAAGATAACGCAGGCAATTTGATAGAACACTGTAAGGTTAAGCACCTTGTTGTAATTTTATTACAGCTTTTATCTGATACTTGTTCTGTTAGTTAAATTAATTAGTAAAGTAAATTACTTCTAATTAAAAATAATTAATAGCAAACAAAAGCCGAGCCAAGAGCGCCAGTATGTGCCGTTTTTAATTCATAATTATTCTGTATTATTATGCACAGAGCCAAAAAGTCTCTGCTGGAATATCAAATCCCAACTGATTTTCTTCTGCTATAAACTATTTACGAAATATAATTAAATGTTGCAGAAGAATGCGGTTCGGCAAAGATCACAGACGAATAGCGGTCTCGTCTCAAGCAAGGCGGTTATCGTGATATCGATGTATTGGCCGAGTAGTAAAGGAATGAGGTTATTATTTGTAAACATAATTATACGAGTATTAGGTCTGCATAGTTTGCTAGTCGTGTCGAAACAAGATAAGAATTAAATCTGTTTCTGAAATATAGAATTTGTATTAAAGTAGTTACTTCCTAGAGTCAAAGACTTTTTCCTTTCTTACTCGTCAGCTGACAATATAATGAAATTTCTGTTTATTATAACGTACTCGCCTCTCAGAAATACCGGTTTCATTCTACGGTGCCAATATTTATCTACGTTTAGAATGAAATTACCGTTAAGAAGTATTGGATTGGTATTGGATTACCCAGAGGCCGGAGTCTCAGAAGATGGTCAGACCAGACCTTTTAAGAGCTGGAAATACCAATAAGTATTATTATTATTAGTTTTTAAAGACAACTCCCGCATTAGCAATTTATCCTGCGTCGCGGGGGACTTTACAAACATACATGAAACGGACACAAGAAACACCCATATCGCAATAAGTATCAATCGCACTCCACCTGACCAAGCGGCTGACCGCAACTGATGGAGACAGATATTTGACAGGCTGCAAGGGAGTCACGATCCTCATCAGTGAGGTCAATATGAGAAAAAAGGGCAAGATAAAGGGATAAGTTACATGTACAGGGATTGGGGAATGTAAGCAATAGCTGGTTTTTGCCAAAAAGATCGAGTACCCTTAATTGAACTGATTTCAGACATGCCATGAAAGGAAAAAATATTAACCAGCATCCTATATGAACAAAACTAGCAGCAACAACTAGTACAGCAACAACAAAGCTATTGTCCCTGTATCTACGTGTAAAGATCACGGCCGCATAGCTTCCTGCATTACTGCACGCATACTAATATTCTTCCTGACACTACTTACCTTGTTGAGTGCGAATAAATTGCATAATTTAACATATTGTTTGCAATCTGAGTATTTTAAAGACACCTGCAGTTTATCGCATAGTATCATCGTTTTAACTACGAGACTTGAGCAAATAACTAAATTAAAATTCTTAAGTTGTAGTGCAAATATTAGTTTCAAATGGGGCTTAATTTATTAATATTAATCGTTAAACAAGCGATACGACGTAGGCGTTCTTCAATGACATCCAAGAAGAAAAGTTCTGTTTACCAGATAACTTTGGTTTCATTCAAATTTGGTCAAATACTTAACTAGAACTTCATTAGAGGTCTCGTACATCTTCTTATTCTCCGTCGTGTCTCTCTTGCCAGAGCGGTCATGGTCACGTTGAGATGTTTACATCGGCGGTAAAGGCGGATACAGCCTTTCTCAATGTTGACAGACTGTCGGATACAGTCAGATACGCGGCTTCCTACTGCGAATTTCACCTGGTCGGTCCAGCGATAGGTGCCCGGTCGGAGAACATTCGAAATGAAACCAATAAACAATCAAAACATTTCTCGTGATGTTTTTAGATGTTTAGTAAAATATATTTCCATTTTGAGAAAAGGGTAAAGATATAGATATAGTTATTTCATTTCAATTCGAAATAATAACTTCTTTAAAATAATTATACCTAACTTGTTTATGTTTTTTACAGCATAAAGCTTTTTTTATTTAAAAGTATCCATAACATACGTCCGTAACGTACCTTAAACAAATACTTATCTTTTTGACAAAAAACGAAATTAAAAAAAAACGTCGAACAAAGAACCTTTCTTGTTTTTTTTCGAGTTTAAAATTGCATGATTTTTTTATAAAGCATAGATTACAATATATTTATTATACTCTTATGGACATTATAAATACACCTCTTAGAAATTTGATTTATATTTTTCCATTGAGAGGTTGAAGGGATGAGGTAGTTACATACCGTTTTGTTAAGCATTCATCACTCATCATCATTCATACCAACCAGTCTAGCCAGCGTGGTATAGCAGGCCGAAACCTCCTTTCTAAGGAGAGACCTATGTCCAGCAGTGGACTATTAAAGGCTGTTGATGATGATGATGATGATGAAGATGATGAAGTATTCATCAAAACTTTAAATAGATTGACAGAGTCACATTATGAAAGAAATCAAAATAATAGTTTATGAAAAAAGGAACTGGTTTTCTCTTTTTTCTTTATGTCCTTTATGTAATGATATAGTTGTAATGTGGTTTGGGATTTTAGTAAATGCCATGTTTAAAGTATTTAAAACAAAGGCTCTAAATTGTATGCCAGTGTCCACGTGCTCTAAATTGTATGCACGTGTGATGAAACATGTACCCTGAAATTATTGCATTGTCATTTAGGGGTATGAAAAATAGATGTTGGCCGATTCTCAGTCCTAAATGATGTGCACACAAAATTTCATAAAAATCGGTCCAGCCGTTTCGGAGGAGTATGGTAACTAACATTGTGACACGAGAATTTTATAAATAAGGATATACAAAGGATGGCTACAGTAAAATTTTTGGAAGATCAATGAGAGCAACCTATGTATTTGTCGATTTGCCTCACCGGTCACGTCGAGCTGTGGCTGTGCGTATCGTGGTATGTAGTTCCGGTTCACGACGCCAGTACCACTGCTTGAATTCTGTCTGCTGTGTGTTTATGTGCGAAAAAGATAGTGACGTTCGGGTCAGACGTAGACGTATTTCGTTACGCCGGTTTAATAAACGACGTGTTGTATAATTACACTAGAATTTTATTTGCGAAGATGAGTAAGTAACCATTAAAATGATAACGTCAGCATAGCTCATGACAAGCTATGCTGATGTCACCTTTTTTTTAAGACCGTGGGTCTCGGTATTCCGTTATATATAATAAAAAGTAGGGAGTCCAAGTGACAGGAGACTCTTCATTACTTCACTTCACAACAAGTCGGTTTTTTCTTGTATTAAAGTGATTTTACATTATAACAACAAAAAAAATCAAGGGACCAAGAAGTTCCCTTGTATGTAAGGGACTTAAAATACAAAACCGACTTTCCGTGTGTCATAGGTCAACCTTCAGACACATATGGATCTATAATACAGTAATTTTTGTATCATTCATATCGTTAAGTTCTCAAGTAGGTAATAGCTAAACGTCATGTGTGCTTAACGGCCTTATATTGTGCAAACTTCCAATGAATTATCACGAAATCGAAAGACGAATTGTGCCCTAGACTGCCTAAATCACAGTGCCCTAATTCTGACTATAGTATAGACTTATTGCCTGGTACGTTATGTATAATTCTTACGCAAACATCTTTGGGCCATTTTAACACTAGACCACAGACCTAAGCAAGACATCACAATGGACCACAAATGAAGAAAGTTGCGTGCACAATAGGTGTAGGCTTACTATGTGGGAGCTATTTACCATGCATAACTAAAACGGTAGATATACTCGCATGTGGTAAAAAAAAAAACTTAACACCGTGACCAAATATATTCTTTTCACGGCAATCATTTTTATTACTTTCTTTTATAGATTCAACACGGATGTGTTGGTATCTACAGCATTCTTACAGTGAAAGAGTCACGATTTTCTTCCATAAACAAACCGTCCAGTTAACTAAATATTAATGGACTGTTTTGCTGCTTTCTTTTAGTTGCTACACGAGAGAATGTACGATGTTCTCTGGCACTGACTGTTCACCAAAGTAGACAACACTTACGTAATAACACAAATTATCCAATTGAGTTTTTTTTTTTGTGGGAAATAGAAATTAAAAATAAATGATAGTTAAAAAAAATAAAAAGAATGCTTGGGGTGCTAGATCTAGGCCTTTGAATCGATAGATCCTTTGATCACATTAATTTCCATAAATAGGTATAATTAAGTACAATTAATATTTATTACACGTTCAACATGACAGAACAGAAATTAGAAGTGACAGAACTATATTTAGAATTAAAAAAAATGCCTTGTTTTGTGATGATAGGTAAAATTGTATTTAGGTTGATCATTTTAGATACTCGCGGTTATATTCTTATTGTTTCAGTTTTTTTTTTTTCAAATATGTGCCCCTCGATAGAAATGTTTTTCTGCAAAAGTGACTATAACCTAGTGCGCGACCGTCCCGCGGGGTGACAGACAGTGGCGAGGGCGAGGTAACGAGTCATTCTAGCACACGGCTACACACGAAGAGAAGCGTTTCCCTTCCCCGCTACACCACCCGCTACCCGCTGACATCTTGAGTACCTCATCCCCGCCACCGTCTGTCACCCCGCAGGACGGTCGCGCACGACGTTGATGGACTATAACTATAAAAGTATTCAACACAAACCTAACTGAACTACCCGGCTACAGTTAGTTACATTTACATACCCTTGCCTACCCGTACCTATAAGGAATATCAAGAGGATTGATGAGTGAAGTGTGTGACGGGTGGATCTGGGATCTACTATCGCCTTCCCATCTTAGCTCCTTTTCCTTGCAATTGAACCCAATAATCCCATCTAATTCCTACCTTTTCACACATTCCTACAAGATATATACATACTTATTTTAAAAATGTCAAAAGCCACATTCGAAAATTAAATTTCCTTTTACTTTGTAAAATGTTTAAAATCGTTAAACCTACAAAATTTATAAATTACTTGGGATTAAACGTCTGTAGTTTATTATAATAAGAATAAAAGAAACATTTTATAAGTATTAATTAAACTGCGATGAAAACAAACTTTGAAATATCAAAACAAGTGTGACCAAAATAATTATTTTCAAGGTCAAAAGTTATCAAACACTCAAAGAGACGTGTTATGCTTTAACAATCCTAGGGACTATTATAATAACAATAAACAATATACATCACACATTTCACACACGGCCGTCTGATCTCAAAGTAGCCTGCACTATGGTAACCAGACTGCTGATAAACATACTTATATATTTTTAAACACATACATATTATAGATAAATTAAAGACACAGAAAAAATGACTGTGCTCATCACACAATATTTCAACTCGTACTTGGAAGGAAAACATTTTCTTTTGTCGAATTCAATTAAAAGAAGCCTCAGACACTTGTACTCGTGTTTTTGATGCTAAAGAAACCTTTGACTTTCTTAAAATAAACATGGTCAAGAGTTGATTACTTACAATTAACGAACATTGAAACATTGCTGTTTACAATATTTACAAGATTAACATATCTTTGCAGGACTTATAAACGGGTTTAATATTATGTGAAGATTACTTAATATGCTTTATTTCGTTCAGATGTATTAGTAATTTAACTATTTGTAACATACATAATTCCATAAGTCAGTACACATACATAATTCCCTTCGATACATAGTCAATTATTAAAAATATTATCAGTTCGACTGCCGATACGATTAAAAATAAGAGTCCCCCTTCAAGATATTATTTTTAATCCATGACAAAAGTAAAACATAATTTTAATGAAAATAGCTAACTTATTTTATAAGTTACATTATCCAATTTTAATATATTCTATACATTAGAGTATTCTATACAAGAGTGACTACTATTCTAAAAAACACGACAAATGATTCAAACGACAACTCTAGCATTTCATTTTTTTAACGTTGAACCTATAATTTCACCCATTTTGAAGCTATACGAGTTATATATTTGTATACGAGCCAAAACCAGCTTTCTAAGGAAGGCCTACGTTTAGCAGTGGACTGTTAAAGGCTGTTCATGATGAATGATACGAGATGAACTATGAGCAAGTTATACAACCTTGAAGACTTCATGAAAACAACGTACTCTCGCAACCTTAAAGGCCGGTGACGCTGGAATGACCAGGCGGGTTACCACTAGGTAACCCGCCTGCTCATTTGCCAGATGAATACAGTTGCGAGTAACAAGAATTTATTATCTTTCTGGAACTCTCTAATTTTTCTGTTAACTTAGTTACCTATTATCAGAAGTCACATCTATTGAATCGTGCATGACATTACAGTTGGGCAACCTAAATCCCAAGCTTCCATCATGTGATTGAATACATAAATATCTAGAATCATTTCTATTCGTAACGTGTACTTTCCATTGTAAGCCGTTGAATGCGGGTGTCGGTGCAAGTATAAAGAGTAATTACGCTCAATAGTCCTCTCCAAATTGAAGTCAATTCATCTACTCGTAATGTCAGTCGTGATGTCTAAACTTCCGATCCTTACCATTTACTCTCGAACTATCATCACTTTATATTTTGTGTTGTACACTTTTTAGATACGAGTAACAATTTAAACAAAGGTATCTTGTCCTTTGGCTAGCGGTTACAATGCCTATGAATCCTAATAATAATATCGTATATATTTGTTTTAATAAATAGGCTTGATCTAAATCTATAGAGATATAGAGATATAGAGAATCTAGAATCCATAGTATAAACTCTGATTAGTTTGCGTCTAGAATTCTAGATAGCAATGCGATATGAGAGACATGACCTAGAATACTATTAATGTAAATAGTATCTCTTTGATTCTAATTTACATAAGAGTTGTTATTACAAAATATGGTTATTTTTAGTAATAGTTAGTAGTTTCTAATAATTATAACAATTTGAGATACCTCAAACAGAATCGTCTGATTCTAAAGTAAAAAAATCTTGACTATGGTAATCATTTAAGTTATACTGAATTAAGTTATGGATGCGAGAAGCCCAAAATCAACCTAAGTGGCGTGCTATGGGAGAGGCCTATGTCCAGCAATGGACTGCGATAGGCTGATGATGATGATGATGATGATGATGAAATGATCGTAATCAGAACACAAATATTTGACTACAATCACTAACCGTAAGACCAACAAGCCCTTTTAAGTTAATTTTTGAATTTAACGTTTACTACGTTTACTTTTATATGTTAAGACTAAATAAGTAACAAGTAAATAAGTCACTTATGCTTCAGCGCACGCTTCTTAGTACGTAACAAAAAATACTACTGTATTTTTAGATATGGAAAAAGCAGTTAAAAATGACGATCCTCATCAAGATAATTGATCAAATTTATCATATTATTGCATTGTCATCGGTACATGATAACGTTGAATGATATATTTAGTTTCCGTTACATACATACATACCAAGCTAATAAAAGCGTGTCGAAAAGTACAAACCACAAACATTTTTCGTTCCATGTAAATATTAGCAAATTAACATGTCAAAAGTTTGTTATTCAACATTTCAATAAAGCACATCATCACCTCGTCAATGACGTCACGGCCAGCCCACCCCTAGATTAAACAGCGGGGGTGTCTAAGTGACGATAAAAGTTAATTGATGCTGTTATTCGACTACCTTTTTGGTTTTAACCTTTCAGCTTTCACTTCACTTTGATATAAATTTAATTACTTTTCTTTTCCCTGATGTCTCTTTTATCTTAACCTCGTCTTCTTTTTATCGTCACATTTCAATGTCTTGTACTTAATAATGGTACAGAAAGATGAGCAAGGTTTGAGCGCAATGTGACACGTAACGTATTCAATCAAACTTTGTTAAGCCCATAAATTACTGTTATAAGAAAAGTTGAAAAGAGTATCTATGCCTTCAAAAGTAATTAGGGAAAATATAAATACAGAATACTTCCAGGAGTACGATAAGCAGGCGCCTCAAAGGTAAAATTAGAACGAATAATTTAGGTAAGGTAAAGAAGAAATTCATTCTCATGACAAATCAGTTTAATAGATTTTAAGTCAAAAACAACATGTATTGTATCAGATACCAAGTTGCCCAAAACATTTTAACCGCGTACTATAGTAGTCTCCGGTGAAGAGCCAAGTGAAACTGCGTCGCTTTCTACTGCGCGCGCGCACGATTCGCATTTCTATTAATCATGACGTCAACGTCACGACGAACACGCCGCACTCACGATACGTTCTCATCACGTATAGTCTTGGTAATAGCAATTACGATTGTACACTGGCTTATAGATTAAAGATAAAGATACATGTTTTAAAGAGAAAGTGTATCTGTAATTGTAGCGTCTTAAAAAGATGTAAAATTATAACACAGTAGTAGTAAGTCATGCGCGATATAAAGGTACTTTTATAAAATTATTTTGGTGGTTTTATAATTATAATGTGGTTTAATATAATTATATTATGATTATAACTGTATGTATGCCATTTAAATAAATAAAAAAATAGAATTTATATGGTCCACTAGCTGTAGAAGTTTCGTACGTTATATTTTTATGTCGCCTTTAATGTGTCTGATGCATGAAATAATCATCTTATGCGGATGGCAAATATAATAACCAATAAGTATATTCCTTTTGCTTAATTTATTACCTATTTCAACATGTAATGAATTGTAAATTCTAAACCTAAACTAATAAAAACGGTGGTGGCCATTCGCCGATTTTCGCGTCAGACGATTAATTGAGAGTTGTCAAAAAACCTTTGCTTTATTCAGCTTGCAGTTGCCACTTTATTTATTTTTTCCTTCCTTATAATCCGCTACAGGATTTTGAAATACGTAAATAATGCGTTAAATAATGCACCACAATTATTGATTCAGTACTTAGAATTATAAAACTATTGTCTGATTACCATATTACTATTAACTGATTACCATGTTACGACAGTTTATTGCACAGTTTTGCCACTACTGGAAAAAAATGTCTGTAAAATGGTAACACTAAACTGATAAAGGAAGTTAATATAATGAAATAAGCTTATAATATTTTTGTTTTTTTTTCCTGGGGTTTTACTGACTTAGACGATAGTTTCAAAAAACGTAGATCACATCACATCACATCAACAGCCTATACTAGTCCACTGCTGGACATAGGCCTCTCCTTAGAAAGGAGGTTTTGGCCTACTATACCACGCTGGCCAAACGGGTTGGTATAGGGTTTGTTTCAAGTTTTCCTTCTCTTTGCAGTGCTGTTGTCCTGCTTAGTTTCTATTACGTAGATATTTAGTAGAATTAGTTTCCTATGAATGACATTTTAAGACGCTCAAATTATACTCAACTACGAATTTGCCTTTGTTCTTTGCGTAAAATGTCAGCTGTAGCGAGAGCAGATTTAATTTTGTAGGCTACTTGGTTCTTGTTTTTTTTATGAGCCATTTTTACTATACATATATATGAAATGTATATATTGGTGTTGTCGTACATGGGACCAAGGTTACAACAGTCGGAAGACGGGATGTACTAGGCACCAATATTGCGAATATGATTAATTCGAATTTGTTTCCGTATCTCGAAAACTTCTTTTGATGAGAATATAATGTCTCATGAATTTGGGCGTACTTGTTCATAGATTTACGCCGTTAATATTGAAATAGGCCTCTCCTTAGAAAGGAGGTTTTGGCTTACTATACCACGCTGCCTAGACGGGTTGGTAGAGTTTTCCTTCTCTTTGCAGTGCTGTTGTCCTGCGTAGTTTACTCTCTAAGTCACCTCTTACGACTCCCACGGGATGAATAGGGGTGGTGACACTCTGTATTCTTAATCCGTCACCACACGGATACCGTAACCTAGATACCCTTAGGCTTATCGTCATAATTAAATATAAAAAAACTAAAACAAGTAAGCTTGCTACGAGTATGACACGCAACAAGACAAAAAAAAATTAGGACTTGAAACCTATTTAATGTCGAAAACGTCTTAATTGTGCCTATCACAATTATATGTTAAGAACCAATTCAGTTCTTAACTGATTTTGTAAAGGTTTTTAGTGTCCTCAAATAATTCGTTATGATCGTAGCATAATGTCGGTTTTGAAAAAAAATCGAAATTAAGTTTTTACCATATTTGAAAACTACATTGTCTAAATATTTTTACTACATTCAATAAAAAACTCTGTATTTTAGATTTTAAATTATTCAGTGTTTGTTTGATAGGCTCTCAAAGTAAAACGAAGCATGTGATTTTTCTAGAAAATTGGGTTATTATTAATTGTTATTGTTATAGCATTTTTAAACAAACCTCCACTTGTATGCAAATTTTCATAATTACAGATTTCGAATTAAAAGAGTGATGTCAAAAAAATATATAATTATTCAAAAAACTTCAGATCCGACAATATTCTACGATTATGACGATTTTGTTATATTATATGTTAGTGGGAGAGTATTGCTGAGGAACATATGGGTCGATCTGAGTGTTATCACGGACGGCGTCACAGAAAACCGGTGCTAAGGAATTCCTTCGTTGATTTTAATCGAGTGAGTGAGGTTACTAGAGCTTCTCTCCCCCCTTCCAATACTGAACTTAAAAGATGTCAACGCACTAGTATCTCTTAAAATGCAGGGGACCATGGGCGGCGGTAATCGCTTACCATCAGGTGCCATCTGCTTGTTTGCCCGTTATTCCATAGAAAAAATGAAGGAAAATCAAATCCACAGTATAGGTGTAAAGCTACAAGTACGAAGCAGGCTTGGCTTACTTGTCGTGTCAATTATTTGTAGTTTGATATTGAAGTTATGAATATTCTGATTCATAGTTCGTCGTTTATCGACATGCTGTTTTTAAATAGTCAATTAGTGATGGCCAAAAACGTTGCGGTTAGGATTAAAAATAACAATCGGTTTTGTTTCAAAGAAGTTTAAAAAATAAAAAGTTTATTTTGGCTACAAATACTGATTGAACTTGTTTGATAAATTAGATATTATAAACGTGAAATGTAATTTACTTTGGAATTAATTATTACATAACACAAAAGGCTCAAGTAAAACGAATCCAATGAGTTTTATTGTTTTAATTATTCATTAGTTTTAACTAAAATTTCAAGAATTCTGAAGCAATCATAATTTCAGTTAATAATTCCGTTTCTATTAATATCACAAATTATAGTAAATATTCATGACTAAATAAACAATTAAGAAAAGCAACTTAAACTAAAAGTGGGTAAAAAGCTAATTTTTAACCCAAGCACGTAACTTTTGTGGACAGAAGAAATATTGAGTAAATCATGAATCTTCTTATCTTCAGTCCATAATTTTAAAATATATACGTATATAATGCATTAATATCAGAACTTCATTCCACATTTTGTTATTAACACATTATAAACTCAGATACATTTGCAATTTATAACTATGTTAGTGCATAAAATGTAACTAACTTAAATAATACATGATAAGACAATCAAGTTTATTAGCAATAACGTTCAGGAGGCTCTCAGTGCACCAGGGACTTCCTTTCTAGGGTATACCTGGTTCCCCGGCTATAAGTACCCTAGACGGCGTGCGGTTTTAGTCGGTTCGAGTCCGACATGCCACCGGTAGGTGGTATCCGAGGGGATTTCCGCACGGAAAAAAAAACAAAAAAAAAAGGAGGCTCTCAGAGCTGGCTCGCACCCTCTGCAGCAGAGACACAGCACGCTTGCGTCTTATCGCCGTGTAGCCGTCAGTGCGTGCATCCGCGAACATGCCAGGTTATACCAGGTTCCCTGGTTTTAGTCAATATTTTGCACTGTTCAGTAAGTGGTAGGTGTAGTAAGGAGGTGTTATGTGTATTTTATTGCTTTTATCTTAATAAACTTCAGTAAGTTGAATTTAATTAAATGTGCTTATTGAATGGTTTATTTCTTTGGGATAAAACCAATACTCCAGTATATCATAAACTACATCCACATTAAAAAATAGTGTACCTATTGGTTAAAGATAAATCACTTAAAACATTTTACAGAACACTTGCCCATAGCGAGAAAGTCGGATGATAAGACCATTGTGGGTTATAGTTAGCAAGCAAGGAGTTGGATCATTGAGTTTCCAATTCTAATTCAAGTTTAATAGATTTAGAAAAAAAAACTTGGTTAAGTTATAATCCCTAAGCATATTTTTTCATACTCGTATAAATGTAGGTAAGTTAATTTAACGTTAATAGAAGTAATAGAAGAGGGCTTGGATTTCTCGGCAACAGCCAGTTCCAGTCACAGGTATGCGACCCAGATCTATACGAGATATTGCTTACATTCCCGAATCCGTCCGCGGATGTGACGTCCTTTCACTACCTTTATTTTTCTTCTCATTTACCTTTCCCTTTCCCTCCTAAAATAAAGTTACTTTTTAAAAAAAAACTGTCAGAAAAATGTGGGTTTTTAATAAGTTTTTGTCTACCCCTTCGGGATTGTAGACGAACTCTTGGAATAAAGTTATGAAGTCCACAATTTAACAATATCTTAAGGTATTTTTTTTACGAAATCGATGTTTTTGATCTATATCACATCACTAGTTATATATATAACATTAATTAGTCTTACTAATCATAATAATTGTATTATCAGAGCTTGATACACATAACACACGTCCGTCTGATCACAAACTAAGCAAAGCCTGTGATTTGCTAACGAGGTTGCTGAGAAACATACAATTTTGTTTAACATTGACAATTAATATTTGTAAATACATACATACTAATCCTACAATTATTCTCGTGGCCACAGAACCAATAATTGTACTCATCATATAATATTCTATTCTGGATGGGAATCGAATCTACGGCTCTGGAGTCAGGATCGTAGTTAGATCAACATAAATCAATCAAATATCACAAAACTTTAACTTGTGGCCATAATGCAATTCATAAGCGTCCATATGAAAAGCACTCGTAAAGCTAGAAAGTATTGTATTTGACAAATTAGGGGAATAAGGTTCTTCATGTTTCTACTTGTGATGAACATTAGGTAATGCATCAAGTTTATCCTTCATATTTATTCGGATAACGCCCTTGTCACCGCTTTTGATCAAGTACATTTATTTTAAACATTTGACTAATGCCGTGCTCGTTTTACATAAAGTGTTTTGAGAATTGTGCAGATGTTCATTTGTTCAAAAAAATTTGGACTCGTGGGCATAAATTGACATAAACGCACATTTATACTCATATTTATTGTATATACTTGTATTGGACCAAAATTTCTCTGATTTTGGTCCATTAAATACAAGCTTTTGGCATTCTTTTAGAGGGAATCATTTTGTCAAGATTTAATACGAATGCCAAAATTGAAAGCTTTGGATGCAAATATCCCCGAAGAGAGATCATAAAAACTAAAATAAATCGAATGTTTATTGTGGGTGTTTTTACCTTAACTCATATTTGAGTAAATTGTAATATGTACAATGTTCTTATTTACCCATAGGCAGATTTTCTTACATGGCTACCCACGTAAATTTAAGAAAATATATAGCGTACTATCTTTACAAAACCGTAACCTTAATTAATTTATTACGCTGCTGCCTTATTGTTAATATTTTGGTAGAGTATTTCCTAGTAGAATAAGTAAATAGTGAACACTTTTTGTAATCATATACTGACATCTAAATGAGTTCCTTTTCTTATACGGGTTTATCCTTTTCAGTAGTGGGCTGCGATAGGCTGATGATGATGATGATGATGATGATGATGATACGGGTTATAGGATTTTCTACCACTGTAGTGATATATTTAAAACACTTAAGATTTTGTAAATAATGGATTTGTCACTCGATAAATGTATTAAAAACGATAGAGGTCATTAAATACTTTGAAGTCGTTTTGATACAAGAATATATGAAACTATATTTTTAGGTTACGACCGTAGTTTGTTATGAAACCAATGTTTCTTTGGTAGATGTTTCGTCAGACTTTAGTATTGACAAACACTGCGAAAGTAATAGACCACACAGGGTCTAGTATGGCATGATTGATGGTGTACGTTGTGACACGGAGTGGTTGCCGCTAGTCGCTAGTCTCGGCGGCGGGTAGCGAGGTGCGGTAAATCACTCTGTTTACCAATACGCCGCGCGGCCGCATTACCAATGCAAATGACGCCCTATTGAGCCGCTTGACGGGTACCGATAGCAAATGTGCCATGAATTGATGTATTTTAGATTATTATTTTGTATGTTTTGTTCACTTTTTAAGCTTGAAAATATTTTGTTACTACAAATTACTTTGACATTTGCTGTTTGTGATTCTAAAACCAAAAGACGTCCTGAACTCTATTAAGTATGATAGTCAATATTATTTCTAACCCAATGGTCGGTTGATCTTTACTTATAATTTGGAGGAGAATAAGGCGGCACGCAAGCCTAAATATTATTGATAAGTACAATACTTCTAGAAAATTACGTTACTAACTTTTTTATGACCTTTCAAAAATGATTTAGCTTTACTAAAACAGTGGTTAAGCTATTTTTAGACGACTACGATTATTTTGGTGACAATCTCAGTGAGACGGATATCATTGCCGCACAGTGCATATATGTAGTAGCTTTAGTCTGGATATTTCTATACATACGTAGGTATGAAGATGTACAAAAAACTAAGTAGTCAGATTTATCTTTTAAAACTAAAAGTTAATTCAGGGCCACGACCATGCATTATGTTTTTGTGAAAAAGAATAAGATCTATATCTATAATAAGATAATGACTGGCCTGTGGGTCTAGTGGTTAGTGACCCTGACTGCTATGCTAGAGGTCACAGGTTCGAATACCATCCCGGACAAATAATTGTGTAATCATCACGGTCATTTGTTCTGTGTCTGGCTGTACTTCATCTATAATATGTATGAATTTAGAAATATATATTTACATTTATCAGCAGTCTGGTTACCAAAGTACAAGCTGCTGCTCTCTGTGTGAAATGTGTGGAAATATTATTATAAATAAACATTATAACAGTAATTATTTCTGATAACGGGCACTTCGATCTGATTATTTTTCAACTGAATAGAATACGTACGTATTTTGATTTTTCTAATTGAGTCCAACGAGTTGAGTTTAACGATCGGAAGAAACTGGAGGTCACGACAATAATGGTAATAAGACAAAAACGGTACTCTTACCGTCTGAAATGAAATAAATAGGTACTTATAATACCTATTAGGATTTCAGAATTAATTTTAAAATTAAGGTAGCTGCTAAAAGACTAAAATAAAATATGCAGTGTTACAACATAAGTAAACGCACGGCTCCAAACACTATTTTAGGCAGAATGTTTATGCCGCAGCTATAATCGGCCCCCAGTAATTCTTTCAACGTACATATTTAGTCTCCACAAATCTTCAATGGGATTAAGTAAATGAAAAGTAATTTATAGAAAATAAAAATAAACAATTTTGCTCGCTGCTGACCATACATAAAATTTTCGACAGCATGTTTTGCTTTTGCGTGCCGAGCGTGCACTAGTGTGTGTATGCTGGCGTTACATTATAAAGGGTGTCTCAGTAAGAGTGTACTTTTTAAATTTAGAATCATTTTTTTGTGCAAAGTGGCAACTCTGAAATTTGACAGCGGTCACCTATATTTCTTCTGATTATTAAAAAAGGAGCGCTTCTCGAAAGAACAACGCGTTATAATTGTGAAATCTCATTACAAAAATGGGGAAAGTGCACCTAATGAGTCAAACATTCGAAGAGTTTGAAGAATTGGGTCGATTATCGATATTAAGAATCCTTTGCGTCATCGTACTGGTCGGTCTCTTGAAATCTTTGCTTCTGTAAACGGGAGTGTCGCCGAAAACCCGAAAACATAAATTCGGCATGGCTCTCAACAACTTCAAATTTTACAAAGCACTACGCAGCGAATTTTGACAAAAGACCTCCACCTTCATGCGTATAAGATTCAGCTAACTCAGGAGCTCAAAACCAACAGACCATGGAAAGCGCCGGTAATTTGTTTAATGGGTAATGGAGCAAAGTGCAGTCGATGCCAATTTTTCGAAAAAAGTCATCTTCACCGATGAAGTGCATTTCCATCTGAATGGCTACGTGAATACACAAAATTATCGATTATGGGGCTCAGAAAATCCTCATGCAATCCATGAGAAACAAATGCACCCACAACGAGCAACTACTTTTTTGATTTCCAGAACACATTATCTCATGAAATTCTGATGCCACCAATATCGTGCGTTTTAACGTCGTGCGATTGTTTCTTTGAGGTTTTGTGAAATTTCGGGTTAAAAAAATAAACCAGAAACAATTCCTGAGCTGAAATCAGAGATCCAACGCGTCATCGGTGAGATACAGCCACATCTCTGTGTAAAAGTTAAAATTTCATGAAAAGAGTAACGGCCTGTCATCAGAGCCGGTGGGGTTATTTGCCGGATATTTTATTCCATACTTAATTGAAACATGTCTTCTTTACAATCCAATAAAAATACACAACTCTTTCATAAAATACGTGTTTTTATTTTAAAATAAAAAGTGCACTCTCACTGAGACATCCTTTACATACTCAGCAGGACTGTACGTAAATATCACACAAATAGATGCTTAACCAGTTAAAATTGAGCTTCTTCATCTGTTGCCAATGTATAGCCAGTAGATGTTATAGGGGTAAGTACTGTAAACATTAGGGGTCAATAAGAATGGTTGTTTTAAATATATGTATGGCTGCATGTGTGCGTATGTCGTGAGCGTGGTGTTAGCACTCGGCTCACCTTCGTGCGACCTCGTGTTTCGACACCGGCGGCCGAACAGCTAGTTATTGTTCCCCCGAAGGTTCGCGCGTTGCGCGCACGCTGACTACTGATGAGCTCTTAGCGTGTTCTATTTTTAAAATCCGATAGTAGTTTGAGTTGTATGAATGTAGTAAGATCAGTGTGCAAGGACTTTTAAACGTGGCATTTGTAAACAATGAGTGAAGAATGAGCAGTATGGAGCAGTAGGCACGTATTGCGGCCGCGAGACTTAATTAGTTTTGTAATGACAATCAGTTGGCAAACTTGGTCATTTGTATCAAGTAACTGAAAACTAGACGGTTATAAATTATAACCGTAAAGTTGAAGATAAAATAATATAAAAAGAAGTATTATAACTTATAATACTTCTTTTTATATTATTTTATCTTCATTTTGATATTTTTTTAACTACCTTCAAGGTATTTTGAATTGAAGATATTTAGTGTAAGTATCTTTAATTCAAAATATATCTATGCGATTGCCGTAACAGCTGCGACAACAAATGGCATAGCAAAATAATTATAGTCATGTATTCTTGTTGATGTACCATCATGTGGTGAAGGATTAAAAATACGGAGTGTCGTCTTTGACTATTCACAAGAGCAAGAAAAAGTTGTAACAAACCCGATACCAACCCGTTTAGCTAGCGTCGTTTAGTAGGCCAAAACCTCCTTTTTGAGGACAGGGCTATGTCCAACAGTGGACTACCGAAGGCTGTTTATGACGATATAGCCCACCATGCCAGTGATGTTAGTTAATTAAAGCCTTCAGGGTGGCATTAAAAAAAAATGAAATTCATAAGTTTAAATCGGATGTGTGCCAAATTCTAACAACTTCTACTATAAATTTTCACTGTAATTAAAACACTTTTAAAATGTTTTTTTATTTTGTCTATGATCCGAAAACATAAATTGATTTTAAATATTATAGATATCAGCTCTCCCACTCACAAAATATTATCTTTATTTTAAAATGTAATTTGTCAGTTTTAAAATAGGACTCATGAACTAAAAATAAGGTTTTGTTTTTCTAAAGCACCCTGTGTAAATATACTACAACAACTATGATTATACTCGTAGTTGACAGCCGTTTAGCAGCTAGTATACTGATGAATGCGGTTTATTCTCGAAGTTTTTCTTTGTGCGAACAGCCCGTGTTTTTAGAAATAAATAAATGACAGCATAAAATATGTCAAGACGGTGTCGCGATTTGATCCTCACGCGCCTCTGTGAATTAAAGGGTACAAGATCCACATGCTGCCAACCTTAGGATTTACAGACATTTTGCCTTAGCTTACATTTGAGACTCCAGAATACGGTTGGTTCTAGTGAGTTCAAGTACCTATTTGAACTTACTAGAACCGCGGTTACCGTTATCGTCACCTCACCGGGGTTAAATTTTCAGTTATTTAGTACCTACTAAATAACTGAAAATTTAACCCCGGTGACGTGACGATCTCGCAGTTGTTGCGTCGAAGATATAGGACAGAAAAGAACACTTTAAAAAGGGAATAACAATTGGTGAATTTGAATTTAGAACTGTGATAACATCTTACATGTTACATATACCTACCCGTAGGGGTCCGATCACTGTATAGCCGAAGTTGACCGTAGATCAACCAGAGGATGTCACACAAATATGAGTGTACATATATTAAAGGTCTCCGAACTATTAAATTACTGATTTTAAAAAATATTTTTCTTTAATAAAAAAATTATTACAGTATTTTTTTCTGGAAATTATAAATATCTCATAAAACTTATCTTTAGCCTAATGCTATTAGAAAGGATAATCCACAGTAATGTACCCAAAGTGTTTTTTTAATAATTCCAGTAATAACCTTCCACGTACTTACCTATAAATAATGATTCGAGATTACAAATAGGATAAATTTCTAAAGTTTAGACAACACTGCACCTTTAAATTGCTAAACCTTTGTAATGTTAGTACCTCCCCTTCACGTACAGTGGGGTCGATTTTTGTTTATCTGTGGGTGGGTGTCTTTTTGCTTATCTGTGCCATAGTGTGGGGTACCGTTTAAATTTTTTATCAAATCATTGCGAGATTCTGAAGACTATTTTTCTATTCAAGGACCCGATTCCGAAATAATGTGGTAATTTTTTTGAGGTAAGCCAAGCGTTGACTTCAAAATCTGAAAAAGAAATGATGACAGTTTACTTATGGTTTGTTATGACAATAAATTTTTTTTCTTAAAACTTAAAACAGCTAATGACAAACTAAGAAATCCTACATTGTGCTTGGCCGGATTTACTTATTTTAATATCTTCAAATACGAAATCCTTGAAAACAAATAAATACAGCACACGAGCACTAAATAGTGTTAAAGTTTGAGAGTAGGTACTTTACACGACTCATCTCTAGATACCACGAGAGCTGTTGAGTTCAGTCATTATTAAGGCTAAGCTAATTGGGTTAGACAACCGACCGTCTATACTAATAGGTACTCCGGACATCACTTGAACGTTAGTGAGTCTAAGCTCGCTTCCTATGATTACAGAAATTTCAACGCTGAAAAATATTTTAACGATACGAGTTTTATTTTGTTGTTTCCGTAATATATTTTTCTAAAAATGTTGTAAATGCGTGGAGGTTGGATTGCGATTAAAGATAACATTCTCGGGAAATACATTTTAAGGAATTTTAAGGGTCGAAGGGTGAAGGGCTCGATTCCTGAATGTTGTTGAACCTCTAACTCTAATAACTTTTAAACTTGTATATTAAATTCATGTTTAGTAAAGGTAATGTTAAGTTTAAAAGAACTTTTTTGACGTTATAAAAAATCTCTTTGAAACACCGGCTCCTTGAGGACGACATCGCGACATACAGGAGCCAGTGATGTTACCACTAAAAACCACCCCGACGGCGACCTCAGTGTTTGCTATGGATAGGATCTGGACCATGTGATTGCAAGGTCTCAAATTAGAAAGGATCTACGCCTAGGTTTTTGTTTTATTTATCTCATTGCGGGACTTGTATCTATTGTATTTTAATATGTGATCTATTTCATAAAACGATAAATGTTTCTAATGCATATAAAGCAATTTTCTTCTGATTACAAATGAAATACTTTTCTTACTAACTTTCTTCAAAGTTTAAATACCACAATATAACGTAATAACTATATAACACCTTTCCGCATTCCCTCTCGAACATTTTCTTGTAAATATATAACTTTGTTTGTTTTTTATACGGGACTTTCTTTCAATTTTACGGTGGCATGCCCCTGGCTTTTCCTTTGTACTGAATAATTTATGTTCACACCTCTATTTTGTTTTATTTTGCGGTTTCAGCTCTTTGAGCGGAGAGATTTTATTTCGTTTCGTGACGTGAAAAATGCCTCGTGATGGGATCGAGTGATCCCTTTGCAGTTTATTTAGGGATAGCGGTTCGTTAAAGTTGAAAGAGGAATTTGATCCTATAATCTTATGAGATCTTTGTTTTAGTAGTAGTGATTTTGAGTGCGATTTTTTGGGTTGGTTCGTCTTCATCCCACGGACGACACTTTGTGTGATCCACAAATCGTTGTTCTGAGTCTGGGTGTTCTTTGTGTCCGTGACACAGGATATAGTCCTGATGCGGGAGTTGGCTTAAAAAAAAACAAATAAAACACTCCGGTTGAGTCTAGCCGATTTACCCGAGAAAAACCTGAAACAATTCGTAGCAGTTTCTGCATGTATAGAAATGTAAGCGACATGGATTTCAGATCTGTAGCCGTTTCTATTTAGTAAATCTTTTGTAATTGCTATTTTATTGTAACAGGACTTTTTTACATTTGTACTTACATGTTGTAACTGATGATGAAAATATTTGTATCTGTAGGTTTATTTATTCTCAAGAATTGTCTTATTCGTGATAAAATAAATATCGATCTTATTTCTGAATTCATAGAGCAAAATTTTCGAGACACATATCTCCTCGTATGATTGGACAGACTAATGTGAAAAAGCTATTACTTACGTAGTTATAACTTAAACTTTTAACTCATATCCCGTAAACCATCTCTCATCGCCACCGACGAAAAGATGGCTGCTTCAATCTATAAAAACTTTAATCTAACCCTAGCATTCCTGGGTAAACCACCGTCTCCCGCTTCACAGATTAGAAATGGTCAAAAGACAACAAAGGGAATTCCAGTTTTGTTGACCAATAAAAATTATTTCCAAAGGGGTATGGTTTATGGACCCCTTAACGGAACACCGTGCGATATCCAGGCGTTTTGGCTTTTTGTTATCATTCAACCATGTCTTGTATGGTGTACCTTTCAACGAAATTATAATTAGGTTGTTATTAAAGGCACCAAAGCGAAACGTTCACAGCATTAGATATTACATGTTAAATTAGTCTTAAACGACTTGACTTCATAATAACTTTGCACAACAATAAGACAACAATTATGTGATGCTTACTTGTGACTAAGTTTATGGACGCCATAATGTAAAATGGGATGTCGCAAATGAAAATAAAACCATACACCTTATAAAAATTCAGTTATAGATTTTAATGTAGTTACAGTAAAAAAACTCGTGTATTGGAGTATAAAAATATCGAAATACTTTTTTCGAAATAATTATTTTTCTGTGGCTGGCGTATATTTCGTTAAAAAAACTGTCACGTTTCACTGCTGAAGATGTTTAAGTGATTATGTATTTATTAATATAAATGAAGCCAGCATAAGGAAGGCCTGAATAAGCTGAACATTAGTCATTGATTTTTTCGGTATGAGAAAATTGTATCGATATTTTAAACGTAGGTAACGTTTAAAAGATCGACCCAGTCGATATTATTGATCTACGGAACCATTGGATTTAATATCGATGTTATTATTGTAGGTTGTTTACAACCTAAGTACAATAAGAATGCTAAACTATAAACTATACATATTTTTTTCAGTCTCCTCCTTGTCAAAAAACTGTTGTGGTTCTGTATATTGTATATTGGTTCTGTATTAGTTTCAAGTTGATAACAATTTTGTTGTCGTGTAAATAACCACAATAAATTTATTTTGCGAGTTTCAATAAATTTTATGATCCAGAGTTCGAAAAAGTAATGCAAATAGTCCTATTACAATCAACCATTATCAGGTTATACGATTCCAGTGAAGTTAGCACCTATTCTTTCATTATCAAAACCAATATGTTTCTATGAATCTTATAATTAGCGTTTTATTAGAACCTCGCTAGTCTTAGAGCGTAATTAATTCTCGAGTATTGACGCTAGGGTATAAGTCAAATCGAGTGTTAATTTGATATTGTTTATAATATTCTATAATTATAATTAGGCAGTTTCTTGGAGTGGTCCTGATAGGTCATATATGTAATTAAGTGATGTAGACGTTTTTCACCTTTTAGAAAATCTTTACTTTAGATTATGATGAGGGATTTGAAATTACGATTTAAGTACGGTGCGAAATTAACTATCAACGTTAAATATCTCAAAGCTTTTATGCGGTATATCAAGGATTCAAAACGTAAGCTCGGCAGGTTATGATACTCTGTTTAATGTTTTAATTAAAAGCAGTAGGATTTATGTTTGCGTGTTGAGATATTCTAAAAAGAAAAATAAGCTTTATTACGATCGTTATGCGCTTCAGAATGTGGACACTCACCACTACACCACATTCTCACGATAGCTGACCGCCCGTCGATATTGTAGAGCATCAAGTGATGCATCCATAATGGGACTACGTGGCAAATAGCTGTCTGTTTGTGTCCATATACAGAGCTGGCTATTACGT
Source organism: Arctia plantaginis (assembly GCA_902825455.1). Taxonomy (NCBI): domain Eukaryota; kingdom Metazoa; phylum Arthropoda; class Insecta; order Lepidoptera; family Erebidae; genus Arctia; species Arctia plantaginis. The sequence continues at coordinate 475,649 of CADEBD010000312.1, read as the reverse complement.
TGTACGTCACTGGGGTGTTGATGAATTGCATAGGCGAATATACATATATACAAGATGTTCTGTAGATAATAGTCTCAGGGTTTACTAGGTGTTATTTGATGAACTGCCTGAGGATTTCTGTGAATAACTTTAGTTTGTTTTTGCTGATACATTCTACATTAATATTTATGTGGCAAGTTCTTTCTTTGTGTATTAGTATTAGAGTAGGAGTAGTCTAATGTTCGGATGATTGATAGCTTTAGTTTTTTTTTTGGTAGGTACCTATAGGGGCAAGCGAACGCCGCCGAACATATACCTGCGAGAGAAACAGAAGTTTGACCGCACGAATGGCGTGATAAAGTGGTTTAAGCGGTCGCTACATCACTTCCGAGTGGTGAGACGTGTTCTCGAGTTGTTGTTCAAACTCTGAGTGTTCTTTGTCTCCGTTTCATGTATGTTTGTAAGGTCCCCCGCGACACAGGATATATATTCCTAATGCGGGAATTGTTTCTTTCATAAAAAAACAAGTACTTCGATGCCTTTTGAGTGCCCCCCTCCCTAGAAAGTGGGGGAGGGTCTCTAAAACCTCACTCCGCCGGTGAAAAACAACGAATTGTTCAATACCAGTTTCATGTGAGGCCTCATTATTACGCTGATCGGACAGTTCATACCTATGTGGCGAGTTCTTCTCGCAGTTTAAAAATAACCTTTATCCATAGAGGGTTGGTATGGTGTGCGACAGTATCCTTGGTAAAAGTTTTTAAAGTTTGCTGTTATATTGGTTGTCGTATCTCTTAGCATGATTTTAGCTAGTTATTGGTTTTACACCTCAATGCTCAGTCGGTTAGTAAGTCAGTCCTTAAAATACACTCTCTAACGGTACGTGAGTCTGTATAATTCTGTTCCTATACAGTTGTAGTTTAGGCCCATTGCCTAGACGCCTCTCCAATCCAGGTACTCGTCCCCGAACTTTTGGACATACTCTGGTCGTCTTATCCGGACTTTTTTGAAAAACAGCAGTCTCAGTCCGGTTTCCCATCGAGGAATTAGGGTATCTCTGACCGTTATTCCGTTATCTTAACGTTTAATTGCCACCAGTTATGTTTTTCTTCTGTCTTGTCTCAAAAAGATTGCACTCCCTAGGCAGCCACCTGGCAGGCGGCCTGTTTAAAAGAAACTAGCTCAATCTAGTTGTACATTATGGTGACCGCAAATTGTGTGACATATATTGTGTGATGAGCACGACCATTTCTTTTGTACGTGTAATTTATCTATAATATGTATATATTTAGAAATATATAAGTATGTTTATCAGTACATTGGTTACCATAGTACAGGCTCTGCCTAGTTTGGGACCAGACTGCCGTGTGTGAGATGTGTGAAAATACTATTATCTATACTAATATTATAAAGCTGAAGAGTTTGTTTGTTTGTTTGTTTGAACGCGCTAATCTCAGGAACTACTGGTCCGATTTGAAAAATTCTTTCAGTGTTAGATAGCCCATTTATCGAGGAAGGCTATATATCATCACGCTAATACCAATAGGCGCGGAGCACCAATGAAGAATGTTTCAAAAACGGAGAAAATTTATTACTAATGAGAGACGCAGACGAAGTTGCGCGGGTCAGCTAGTTAAATATATGTTGGCATAGAAAGTTGAACGATTCCGTTCTTTGAGTCAATACTGATTAACTTTTTACTTAATTCAGTCTTGGTTAGAGGTTTTGTTGACCCTATTAAGAGCTCTATCCAAATTCACAATAAACAGGTTACTGTAACATGGGTAGTAAATTTTAAGTCCATCAATATGATTTAAATGTACCTACAATGTCGGTAGTAGCCAATAGGTACATTTGTTACTGATGGGTTCTTGACACAATTTATCGTCCTTGTTTGATTCGCTAGCATAAAGTTGAGGGTTTGAGGTTATCTGGACAAGTTAATAAGAATTATAGGTAGTAATGGGTTTCTTGTAACAATAATATCTGCCTACCTCAAGTGGTTTGTTTAACTGCATCAAATTAAAGCAACCGGAGAGGATAAAATATAGGTAGTTAAGTGGCGATGGTGATAATAGATTACTTACATATGTACCCTTTCCTAAGCGAAACAGAAGCAGTGCAAACAGGTGATCAATCATTTTAATGAGACAGAGAGTGCATTAAAACATACTATTTTAATTACAACTCAAATTATGACCCCTGTTTTTAACTTAGAATACACCTGTATATGAAAGCCCGCAAATCGGCCCTCGACGGGCTTGCTCGCCGCCGTCTCGTCGATTCATTATCGGACTTCCAGACATAACATGAATATGATTCCGGCACTATACCCACATGTAATTTCAACCTTACCGCTTACACATCAAGGCTGACAATTCTCCGTTTAATCGAAACCTATAAGACAAACTGGAATCGGACATCAAATGATTACTAGTCTCGCGTGTTTGAATTCGAACGTCTTATTCGTATGGAATGTTAATTAAAATGTAACTGTAACATGTATGTAATAAGGTAAACTTTTGAGCAATTGTCGCTCGTGTAGGTTGTTTTAGAAGCGTGCTTCGGCGAAGCAATGAGAGAGGGCGTGCGATAAATAACCGCCTTTGTGCCGTCACCGGTCGGCTAAATAACGGCTATTAAAATGTATTCTGAGATTGCGAGCGGTTTTTCTTGCCATGGCCTCGACTCTTTGAGGCTAAGACTGACAGTAATGCAGTTTGCGTTTGGCCTTATTGGTAAAATCTTGCAGGATTCTTGTAAATGACGGGATTAGTTCTTAAGTATCGTGATCATCATTCAGTGTAACATTTTATAAAGATTAAACCAAAATCTAATTCTAGCATTGTAGGTAGTTAAAAGAAAAACCTTGTTTAGTGAAAAGCAACAAGCTTGCCGATGTCTAAGTGTAAAGGTAAAACAGTATGAAAAATGTACCTACTTTTTGTGTTAAAAATATTCACATACCATATTGTAAAATTAAAATAAAGTATGAAATAAAACAAAAATCAATAAAAGAATACAGAATATCAAATTGAATGCAAAAATGAAACCTACAAGTAGCGACATCTATGATTGGTGATCAGTCAAATTACTTTTTTGATCTAATTAGCTCGGCATATTTTGATGAAACTATAAAAATAAGTTGAGCTGGTTATAGACTAGAAACGGGTAGGGTAGTTGCAAAGATCAATTTTAGTCAGATAAGTAGCGACATCTATAAAAGAAAAGCGGATAAGTTATCCTTTTTAGTTTAGAATGTCAGTCTAAAAACAGTAACTTTTCTGATAGAGTTTCAGAGAGAGAAGAATTTTTGTAGGAGAGTCATGCTTCGGTACAAATTGGGCAGCCTGACCACCAATACTTTCGTTGCTTCTCAACGAATGGAGTCACCGTAGCCCAAACCCCCGTTTCTTTTGATTCTTGGGGAGATGGGTCCCCTGACTCTTGAGTTGCATGGGTGGCGGTTGTTAATTACCATCAGGCTCCGTTAGTCATCGCATCGAAGTGTTATTTAAAACAAATGCTATAATATAAGAAATTTATAAAGGAACTAGGTCGAAAACTCACAGACTACCTCTATAAAGGCTGACCATTGCCATTTACCGCGGAAATGCAGCAAGCGTGATGAGCACCTTTCCACCGGAAACGGACAGGATTAACTTTTTTTATGTAAATTTGCTCCTTCTCATGCGTCTGTAATTTTTGTTTTTTGTAAAGTTGGTTAATTTTATAAAATTTAAAAAGTTTTAAATAAATCTAATCTATAAAAGTAAGTACGTTCCAGTAAACTTATAATATTGAAGTAATTTTCCTAAATATTCGAAAATGCACATATAAAATAGATACGCTAAATCTTCTCCAAGAGTCATGAAATTTATCTCTCTCTTCACATCCACACGCCATAAATTAAGTAGAATAACCCTGCCTAATATCGGGCAGCATCAATCGAAGCGTGAACAGCACGGATAGTGGGTAGACAGGGTGACAGGTGGTAAATCACAGTAAACGACATTTTTTCCGCAGTTACCCCTGGTACGAACGAGTGCTGTCTCGAGAGATATCCCCCGAGGTAGCGTTGACAAAAAAAACGCATTGGAACTTGACTTTCGAGCTATTCGAGCTTTCGAGCTTCCACGCCCTAATCAATAGCAATTTAGTTAGGTAATGTTCGTTCTTGCCTATCTTTCATACCTTTAATTCCTTTTTTTTTTTTTTTTTTTTAGAGATTTAAAAAATAAAATTTATACAATTAATAGATAAATTTTCTGTAATTCAGATTTTGACTGATTCAGACTGGCAGATTTAGTTGGGGCCTGATGACAATTTCGTGATATTATTAACCAAAACTTAATTTTATGTACAAAAATAGATTGCTTAATTAAATTAAATTTATACCCTGAATAATAGGTGATTATTATGTACTTCATACTGTACTTTATTTAATTGTTTTTAAGCTTCCTGATATTACAAAATTAGGTTTAGAGGAATTTAGTCATTACCCTATAATTGCACTGTAACACTTGCATGATATCCAAGTGGAAGCCAATATATAGCCTTAAGTAAGGGACTTTCCGGCACAGGCATCCTTAGACAAGCAAGGGCTATTTATCAAGGATGCCTATCCGACATGACTCGCCATAGATTACCAGATAACCTTGCAGTTGCCTCAAAGCCTGACTGCTTCTCTTTCTCCTTAAAATTACACCTAAAGAACACGACATACTTGTCTTTTACTTATGGTTTGAAATTCTGCAAGATATTGAAAAATTTAGACTTTAATCCATTTTTTTTGCTGTCTGTTCATAGTGAGGGCGTGGCATCAGCCTCATTATTTAGATATTAATCCAGCACTCTCCCTCTATCGTGTATTCCTGTGAAATGTCAGGGTGGGTGTCGGGGGTGAAGTGCGGTGAGTGCGGGGTGGTGACGCGTCGTCTGATTTTAATTAATATACGACACTTGTGGGACTACGATTGTTCCGGTGGAGAATTCAGCTTTTATGTTTGTTTGAAACTTTTTGTTACCCTTTCTGACTTATGCGTTGTGATGTTGTGCCAAAGTTGTTTATTTTTGTTTTAGTGAGTTTGTTTCAAAGACAACTTTTCCGTACGGTATTACATCAGAACATTGATTTGATACTTACTCTATTGATGTCGTCATCATCATTATCCACACGCAGTCCACTCTATTGATGTACTCTGAAGAAATTCAATCATAATCATAAGAAAATAAGAAGCACTTGTTTTTACGTTTCGAAAAATTATATTGATCTATAAGAGAAGCATATAGTTCAATTTCCAATGATGTCATTTGTATGTGTTGCTGGCTGAAATGCAAAACAGTAGTTAGGTGTAACAACTATCAAAACTATAAAAGGATAACAATCCTTTTATAGTTTTGATAGTTAAATAAATTGACATAGAGCAAAAGACAAAACGCCATTTCAAAACTTACAAAAGAAAAACTTACAAATGACATTATATGCTTACCTTACTTATCCTTACGGAATAGGTTTGCCGACACGTGGGTGATACTACAGTTTTAATAAGGAATAGATTTACCGACACGTGGGTGACACCACGGTTTTAATAAGTGTTTATACTGTGGTTGCGTTTTACGACTTAGGGATATAAAGGAAAAATAAAAGAGATAATCTCATAATAACAAATTCAATACATATTATGTTATAATGTAAATAAAACAAAAATTACCTACTTACTTTAACGTATTTTCGTTTGCAAAATTAAATGAATTCATATTCAATTAGAATTCATTTCATCTCTCGCATGAGAGTCACAAAATCCTTTCTCCGCAGTTTCATCTGGGTTTATAGTCACTGCGCTCCTAAGAGTTGTAGCTCAATATTACAGTAATCTATAACTTTCTTATACCATGGCTAATCATAAAGAATATTAAACTTAAAATATAAAAACCCCCGACACACATCTTGGAATTGCAATTTGTTAGAGTGTATAGTATTCTACTAGTCAAGCCCTTTCATTTGATACCCATGTTGAGATAGTTGTGAAAAAATATGTAATCCACCATTTTGTGGCAGCGGCCTTCTTGGACCGATTTTCATCAAACATAACTAAGAACACGAGCAACTAATTCATCTTTCAAAAAAAAAACAAAATCGGCTCATCCGTTCGGGAGCTACGGTGCCACAGACAGACACACACACAGACACGTCAAACTTATAACAACCCGTCGTTTTTGTGTCGGGGGTTAAAAACAACGGCACGGATGACGCAATCAAATCAAGTGTTCAACATTAATTATCAATAATTCCCAATAATTCACAGAACAATAATTTGTGTGATCTGTAAATAGTTATCCTAATTGTTCCTTGTGGCCATGGTTCCAATATTTATAAAGTCAGGCAGGATCAGATCCATCTTTAATGCTGGGCTGTGGGCATTTTTGTGTGTGGTCGCGCCTCACGACAATCTCTAATTTGAAAACATTGCAATTGCGAACTAGAAGTAGTCAGAATACCCAGGATAGTCATGATCATTATGACCTCCACTCTTCCTAGATCCGCCATTACGACATAAGAATAATTCCTGGCGCAGGATTTGTCTTTGATCAAATGCAAGAAATATTTCCGGAAAAAAATCCTAAACTATATTAAGTTTATAAGTATAGATTATACCAGTCTCCCTACTTTGTGCTCGTCAGATTGCGCAGTGACAAAGGATTCCACTATTTAAGATTGGCAGACTTCGGTCGATCTCCCCACCGTGACCAGCCGGCATGCGTTTTTATATTACTGTTTTATAAAATACTGATATCAAATCGAGCATTCGGCTCATATTCAACCCATCTATAATAATTCCCAGTCAATTACTGATATGTAAATCACTGGGACGGCTATCTATGAAACGAGAATACCACTTACAATATTAAAACTCCAATAGCATCAATATACCCATTAAAATAACATGTTTACAACGGTGTAGCTGTACGAGTATTTGGGTGGATATCGTTACGATATGAACATCATAAACAGTAGCGTCGTCTGTGTGATGGTATTGGGCGATACTGGCGCACGTGTGTACCGGCCTTGTGGTAGTGTAACCACGGTTTTATTGCGGATGTAACATTTTGTTTGGGGGTTTTTTCAGTCGTCTGACTTTAATAGGTAATCTTATATAGATACATAGATTGAAACTTTTTTTGATTGAACACCATTTTTACAATAGCAGTATCACACATTAAAATGTCAAAAATAAAATGTATAAAGAGCAACCTTATAGCTAAACGCATGATGAATCAAAATGTTTCGCAGAGACAGTGACAGTAGTACTTGAAGGTATACTATATGTGTAACTAAAACACACCTTTTTTTTTTTTTTTTTTTCCGTGCGGAAATCCCCACGGATACCACCTGTCGGTGGCATGTCGGACACGAACCGACTAAAACCGCACGCCTTCGCCGGGTACTAATAGCCGGGGAACCAGGTATACCCTAGAAAGGAAGGCCCTGGTGAACTAAAACACACCTGCATTTATAATTTAGGATAGAAATTATAAATATAAAATTATAAATAGTACCTAGATATTGACATAGTGTTAAGAATGGATTAAATTTAATTATCCATTTTATTAGTTTATGCCTGCGATTTTTGACGGGATTTAAGTAAATCTAGGATCCGTTCTATGTAACACAATCATGTTGTTACAATTCACAATTTCAATGATTGATTACCCACCTAGATAACAAATATAAAATATATATACCAAGACCGAAGTTTAATATTTAAATAATAATCATGTACCTATCTAAAACGATGAACTCTTTAGCTAGTAAAACTCAGAAAGGAATTGTAACATTATTTTCAACCCAATTTTCAAATTTATGACTTACGATCCAGAAATATACAAACGTCGCAATAAGGAAGTCTCATAAAACTAAAATACATGCTAACTCTACGACCCAAGGGACACCCTACGTGTACGTTTATTTGTCATTTAATTGGTCACTCTAATATGACATTTGATTCCTCTCGCATCCTTTTGTCCCGGGGATAATGCCGGATAACATTCTGTAAGGAATTTACATCCTCAACGAAGGTGTAAAAAAAAAATGAAGGTCATCCTGTAAAAGG